>VZQC01013915.1:221363-440687 GCA_009823505.1 Rhizomys pruinosus | reverse complement strand
AAAAAAAAATTAAAAAAAAAGAAGTGTAGCCTCAACTAAGGTCATCAACCTTGAATGAGGTTATTTTTAAATCACTGCTACCAACTCAAACAAATAACAAAACAAAACTCAAACAAAACAGTTATTTTGAAAGTGTAATTATAACAAAATATGAGCTTGACCCTCCCCCCCAGTCACAGACTAAGTGTGAAACTAGAAATGAACAGAATTTAAAATATTAAATAATAATGATAATATCAGAGTTCCACATAAAATACACATGTTAAAAAATCAAAGAAATACGTGTAAAATTTACCTTTTTCAACTTTGTCAGAACTTCTAACCATTACTATTAACCTCCAGCTCCCCTCCATGGAGAGGAAGGAAGAGTCAAGGAAAGGAAATATGTTTGCATTCCCTCTAAATGGTACAAATATCACCTACATGGGTAAGGAAGACAGAGAAAGCCTTGCTGGATTGCTGCAAGTGGAAAGTGCCACACTGTGCCACCTTCTCCCTACATGAGGAAACTATCAAAAATGAACACAATATTTTGTTTCTTCTGAAAATATGGAGGACACTGTAGTTGAACATTTTTATACAGGCTCTCACAGTTTCCAGAAATTGCTTTAGTCCCATCAGCTAATTCTAATTAGAATATTTTAAAAATGGTGTCTATGTGCATAGACTGGCACTTCTGAGCAAACAGGTACCCATGTCCTTTTCTGCTGCTTCTCAACATCTCATGCTGGTGACAGATATTTCTGAAATGTTTTGGTGTCCCTGTCCAAATAGAAAATGCACACAACAATACCAGTGTGTGTGCCTGCATGTGTGTGTGTGTGTGTGTACTGATAGTTCTAGACATATTTTATACATATACAAAAATTATACCTTGGTAATTTTACCTCTATTCAATATTTATTAGTTATTGGCAGAAACAGATATTTTATGTATATATACACAGACAAAAGATCTCCCTTTGTACTATATCATAATTATAGATTGACAAGTTTGTTTCAATGTAAATGGCTGCAATGTTTTTTATAGAATATTCTTTTCAAAGCTGTAATTCCATGTTTATTTTCAAGGCATAGGGTTGAGGTATCATTTAATGTGAGAGAGTAAAAGAAATGCAGCTTAGTGTCAGCTCTGCTGTCTTTGACTAATCTGTAAGCTACCCACTTTAATGGCTCTTCATAAATAATTCAAATTTTAATTATACTGCCAGCCTCTGACCTGAAGAGAAATGAAGAAAAGAAAAAGAATGGACCAGAGAAAGCGTATCAGTTGAATCAGATTGTGCATCTAGAAAATGACTTGCTGTCTCAAGGCTCCACTTTCCTACTAAAGATGCACCTGCTTCCCCATCTCTGGCTGAAAAATAAAACAAAATTAGTGCCACCCAGGACACATCATTAATAATGAATTGTTTACTATAAAATGAGACACTTGGCCTTATTTTAATGAGCTATATTTCTCTATATCTAATCTAAGTATATATAATTATGGATCAAAATATGGACCTAGATAATAGCAGAATCCCCTGGGTAGAAATTTCTTCCATTGTTTCCACCTCGAGGCTGTGTCTTCCTGATGAAAAGCCAGAGTTCATCCTAATATCAGGCATGTTCATATCATTTTGGTGACACATCTGATCTCTGCTGTATTAAAAAAAGGGATACATAAATCTCCTTTCAAACCCAGGTCTTATAAGTTATTACTGGAGGGACAGTTGCCAAATTAGTGGCTGGCTGAATAGTCTTAGGAAAATCTGACTGCATCTGTCACACAGAAAGCAAGCCAAGGTGGATCTGACAGGCTAGACATGGCCGAATGATCTCCTGCCACCTACGAGCATCTTTTAATTGCAGCAAGCCTCTTAATCCACAGTTGAGCATCTGCTCACTATAGCCAAAGCACTACTTCTCAGACTGAAATGCTAAATTTCAATGTATAATTTCTTTTCCTGAATATTTCCTTACAATTATAAGTAATATAAACCCAGTCATATTTGATCTAAGATCCCCGAAGCCAAACCTAACCCATGCATACTAACAACTTATCCTTTCACATTGACAGCTGTATACTTTGTATGCCTCTATTTAACAAAGACTGAATTTGGATTTCCTTCAAGAAATTTCCAAATCCCTCTTGTAACAGGTTCCTCTGGTTTATTTGGGGACTCACATAGAAGCTGATTTAATCACCTCTGGGCTCCTTTCCTCCTTTTACTTTCCTTTTTTAATTGCAAATCTTTATGAGAGATTTGGAGGATTTATTGGGCTCTGTGCAAAGCTATTATGTAGCTGCCTCAAAGATGAATTTATCAAAAAACTGTATTTATTCTTCAACTACCTGCCATTAGTTGAAACCCATTTTTCATTTCCTAATACTTCAAACTTTTGATTTTTTTCAATCAGCCTCCTCTATATTTTTCCTTCTGCCTTCTCCATGGTTTCATTCTAAGAAGAGAGGAGCAATGCAGAATCTTATAGTTACACATCTAGTGACCTATTTTAGAGGCCTAACTTGTCTAGATGATGATAAAGCAAGTAGAAATAGATCCAAGACCATAAAATCATCTATTGAATCTGCAAGACAGCATATTTATGTGTATGTGTACATCGAATGCACCATTTCTTCCACAATTCTATAAGGACAGTTTTTACAGGAGCCATTCAGTCACCTGGCATAAATCCACAGAAAGACCTACATTCAATAAACAGTTCAGAAAATGGAAAAGAAATTGACCTCCCTTTAGATAACAATAAGGTCATCTCTTTTGTTGATCTGAAAACTAGGTTTTAACTTAAAATTTACAAATGATTACACTATTGATTCTAAATACATGGATATCACTGTAGGTCACTGCTGTTAAAAATATATGTAAGCCTACATCCTCTACAGGTTAGGAGATGTTATAAGCCACAGTAAGACCCTGTCATATTTATCAGGGGGTAAAAATATAATTCATGGATTATCCAAACATATGTGTCTATGCCAAAGTAACCTACCATAACTATTAGTGCTGCTTAAATACCTATATATCTAATTGCTTGTGCTTCATTAGTAGGATCGAAAGGTTACTCCTGGACAAACTGTCAGCCCATGAAAGGAAACAGCCAGAATTGACCAGAGTCCAAGTCAACAGCTCCAGAGAGAGTGGACTGTTTTACCTCTCATCCACCTGTGCCCCTTTTCTAAGCCTAGGGAACAACCTGCGGAAGAGGGGGCGTGGTAGAATGTAAGGGCTTTTAAAAAAAAAGAAGTGTGTAGCCTCAACTAAGGTCATCAACCTTGAATGAGGTTATTTTTAAATCACTGCTACAACTCAAACAATGCATCAACAAAACTCAAACAAACAAGTTATTTTGAAAGTGTAATTATAACAAAATATGAGCTTGACCCTCCCCCCCAGTCACAGACTAAGTGTGAAACTAGAAATGACAGAATTTAAATATTAAATAATAATGGATAAACTATCAGAGTTACACAATAAAAAACCATGTAAAAAATC
Organism: Rhizomys pruinosus; assembly: GCA_009823505.1. NCBI lineage: Eukaryota > Metazoa > Chordata > Mammalia > Rodentia > Spalacidae > Rhizomys > Rhizomys pruinosus. The sequence continues at coordinate 437,188 of VZQC01013915.1, read as the reverse complement.
AAAGAAATACGTGTAAAATTTACCTTTTTCAACTTTGTCAGAACTTCTAACCATTACTATTAACCTCCAGCTCCCCTCCATGGAGAGGAAGGAAGAGTCAAGGAAAGGAAATATGTTTGCATTCCCTCTAAATGGTACAAATATCACCTACATGGGTAAGGAAGACAGAGAAAGCCTTGCTGGATTGCTGCAAGTGGAAAGTGCCACACTGTGCCACCTTCTCCCTACATGAGGAAACTATCAAAAATGAACACACAATATTTTGTTTCTTCTGAAAATATGGAGGACACTGTAGTTGAACATTTTTATACAGGCTCTCACAGTTTCCAGAAATTGCTTTAGCCCCATCAGCTAATTCTAATTAGAATATTTTAAAAATGGTGTCTATGTGCATAGACTGGCACTTCTGAGCAAACAGGTACCCATGTCCTTTTCTGCTGCTTCTCAACATCTCATGCTGGTGACAGGGGGTGGGGGTGAGGGGGAAGGGAAAGGGAAATATGCCTGATCTGAATTGGAAAATGATGTACGAAATGCACAAACCATCAATAAAAATTAAATTAAAAAAAAATATATATATGTAAGGATTTCAGTAAGAACATGTTTCTCCAAGTACTCCATAATTTAGAACATTTTATGAAATCAGTTATGTAGCTGCTGTAATTCACAGGTAAATCATGACAGTTATAGAAATTAACTCATGCAATTATTTCTCGAGACTCTACATATTCCAGTGCAGTTATTCAAAGCTTTGTATCAGGAGTCTCCAGGCAGAAGAAAAACCCCTCCAGTAATTCTTGGCAATACAATGCTTGCCCACCTTCCTGAGCACTTAAACTGCAAGAACTATACTTCCTAAAGAGGTCTGAATTCAGAAAGCATCCGATTTGCTACATACACATTTCAGTCATAGAAGAACACGTGTCTGAACTTTCGTACCTGACAAATTCAGCTACAATTTCCCAAGAAATGTAATTGGAATTTAGCTTCAATAGATTCAAGGCAAATATCAAAATCCTCACAAAATTCCCTAAAATAAAGCATTAGTTTTTCAATAAAATTTTTTTCAGGTTTAATAGAATTATTAATTTCTCAATTGAACATATGTATTTTGTTCTAAAGATAACCCTCCTGACAAGGGATTATGAATGAACATACAGTCAGAGACAAATTACACTCAAAACAAACCCGTACTTTAGGTTAAATGTGCAAATAATCTGTTTAATCACTGTAGGACACATTTTAGAAAAATAGCTTGCTTTTTTTTATTTTTCTTATGAGAAAGACAACTAGTTGTGACCAGGTGAAATGGAACCTAGCCAATTTCATTCATACCTGAAAGTGGTAGTGGGAGGGGATGCTGGAAAGATACACTCAGCCAACACAGCAAGAGCAAATGCAGGGACTGGTAAGGAGAGCCTGGCTCTGCCTCTTCCCTCCTGGGCACCTCTGGCAGAGGATTCTAACCTGTCTGAGCCTCAGGTTCTTTATCAACAGAAGATTAACAGTAACACCTCCATAGTTATTTATTGCTAGAATTAAATGATACCAGATGTAAAAAGTACAAGGCGCAATGCCTGGCAAGCAGAGAGGAACTTAGCTATGAAGAACTGTTACCAGTTCTTAGGATGTTAACATTAAGTTCTCTCACGTAAGCTCCAGAGGCCCCTTTGGCCCTACTAGGTGTAAATCTAATTAGATTACAGGCTATGGTCTAGTGCCTATTCTCCAGGAGTCAAAAAAACTTGTTAAAGTGGCTATCAATACTTCAGCTTGTATTTTCCGAGGAAGCACTTGCTTTTATTTTGGATCTGGAATGTTTTACAAAGACTTATGTATGAGGAAGCTAGGTAAAATACTGACAGTAATGCTAGGGTTTTGGAGGTGGTGACGGAATAATGAAGATTCTGACCTCTTCAATGGATCAATCCATTGATGGGTTCTGAATTTTCAGGGCTAAAGAGACAGTAATAGAAACATAGAAAGTGAGACCTTGTTGATAGGAGTGGGCCTTGGGGAACACATGGGAACTTCTCTCCCTCTCCCCTTCTGGCCCTTCCTCCTTCCTCCTCTCTTCCCAACTCCTCTCCCCCCTCCTTTCCTTTCCCTCTCCTTCCCTCTGCTCTTCTTTCCTCTCCTCCCCACTCCTCTTCCCTCTCCTTTCTTCCCTTCTCCTCTCCTCTTCTCCCCTCTTCCACCCCTCTCCTTCCCTACCTTCTGCTGTCCTCTCTTCTCTTTTCCCCTTCTCCTTCCCTCTCCTCCTCTCCTTCCCCCTTTCCCTCTGCAGTTACTCCCTCTTCCCTCTCCTCCCTCTCTCCTTCCCCCTTTCCCTCTGCAGTTACTCCCTCTTCCCTCTCCTCCCTCTCTCCTTCCCCCTTTCCCTCTGCAGTTTCTCCCTCTTCTCCTTTGCACCAGCTCCCACTCTCACTTCAGAGATGCCTTAAGTAAGCACCCTAGACACAATGGAACTAGGAACCAAATGAAATTTTCCTCCATAGGTTGATTTGCACAAGCATTTTTTCACAGTAGCAGAAAGAACACTATTCTGATCTCACTTCTAGCTCTGTGTGTGTATATGAGTGCTGTGTACACAAACACGTGTAAAATGTTTCTCCTCATGCTCGTCTCCATTTGTTTTGATTTTTTGTCTTTCATTTATTTGCTGTAGAAAATTTGACAGTATTGATATACATGGTATGATACCTCTAGCATGTCACAGTTGTTTGTGCTCTTGCATCAAATTAAATGAAATCCAGATTAGAAAAACACTTTGAAATAATTTATTTCTTAAGAATTCAATCTTCATATGTTCAGTAACAGAAACTAGGCACAGTAAGACATTGTTATGCAGTGTAACTGTGTTTCTCTGGTTTTCTTATTACCCATAGTCTTCAAGAACTACAGATGCATTAAACAGTGACACTCCTACATAACCATCCCCTCAGTTTTGTCAAATTCATTATGATTGACCTATCCAATTGAAGAAACTAAAGCTTTGAAAGCTGACCTCTGAAACCTATAGAATCTAAATATGCCCTTTTAGAGTAAAACAAATTTAACAAATTAATAAAAAAAAGAATTATTTTGCTACTTCTGGTAAATTGAGACACTTAAATTTTTTTTTGGTCTTTTTGAGACAGGGTCTCCCTGTAGCCCCAGCTGGCTTGGAACTCACTCTGTAGACCATGCTGGCCTTGAACTCACAGAGATCCACTTGCCTCTGCCTCCACCTCCCAAGTGCTAGGATTAAAGGTGTGTGCCACCACACCCGGCTGATACTTAAATATTTTATACAGCCAGAAGTAAAAGCTATTTGGGGGAGGAAATCATTATACATAGATACATAAATAGATAGACATATTTGATAGATAGATGATAGATAGATAGATAGATAGATAGATAGATAGACAGATAGATAGAGCTTGCAAAGATTAAATCTGATCCAAGGAAATAATGTTATAATTACTCCCAAACTTAATTCATTAAAAAATTAATTCCATAGTAAATTGCTAAAAGTTAATATTTTTGTTATTATCTCTATAAACATGCATGAATTATTTTAACTAAAATAGCATACATATGATTTGAAGTTCAAGGGTTTATTTTACATAAATGAATGAAAACCCAATTAAAGAAATATGAAGAAAACTGGAGATTTGCTATTTGGTGTTTATTTAATATATTTTATTGGGTCTTTATTTAACCCAAACAGAAACAACCAAAAAGAACAGTTAACTACTGAGGCATATTGACAATGGACACAGGATATTTAAAACAAAAAATCAGTTGAAAATCTGAAATGATCTTCTAATATATTAGAAATGACAAAAAGAACTTAATGCATACTTGAGAACACAGAAAAAGATGGAGAATGGAGCACAGTGACCAGGAGCCTTTTCAAAACAGCAACTCTCAAGATATGATCAAAATAGGAAAAAGGACAAAGAAGAGCATGATACCCAGGAAGCTTTCAACCAGAGCTCCTGACCCAAAGGAGGGGCTATGGAGAGGAAACAGAAAAGACAGTGGTTTCCCTGGCAGAATCAGCACGCCAGACACATGCAAGTGGACAACTGCCAAGGCGCACCGACAACTTTCAGAACCAAGTGGAGGCCTCGCCGAGTACTTGTACAAGGGCGCAGACCCTCATTTACCCAAAAGTGAAGCTACATAGCTTCTATACCTCCAAGGCTCCTGTGGAGAGGCTCCGTGCCACCTCTTGGTGCCCTCTTCCACCTCTTCTGTGTAGAACTTTTCCCACCTGGCTGGTCATTTCCCTAAGTTTCTGTAGTTCCCTCGTCATTTTTTGCCCTCCTTTCATCTTTTTAACAACTTCGCCATCAGAATTGGACTACCTTCATGACAACACCAACACCAACTAGGGCTTTATGCCTTTATTTTTATTGTATTGAAAACCGGACACTCTTTCCTCCATTATACAGACTGTAATGGAATTCAAATCTAGATGTGTTCACTGAAGTGCAGAGGCACCTCAGGGACAAGCTTCTAAGTGAGACCTTTCACTACCAGTTTCTTCAGACTTCACTCTCCTCATGTTCCCACCATTCTCACTAGGCATCAGAACTTGCCTCTTGGCTCTCTTTCTGCACTGCTTAGGTATAGCCTGCTACTTCCCTCATGATGACCATACCAAGAAAACATGGAGAAGGGCCAATGCACCTATTGCTGATGATTTCCTCTTTTGTTTGTTCGAGATAGTGTCTCTCATATCCCAGGCTGATCTCAAACTCTCCATGTAGCCTGGTATGACCCTTAACTTCTGATCACCTTGCCTATCCCTCAGAGAAGAGGGGGAGGCAGCTGAATTTAGACAGTATGCCACCATCCCTACTGTAGGCAGTGCTGTTGATCAAACCCATGGATCTATCCATATTTAGCAAACACTCTACCATCTGAGTTACCCCAAGCCCTTATCTTGGATATTGCTTTATTCCTTTTACTTCCTTCTCTTCATTTACAAATGACTCACTGAGTCTGGCTTACTTCTTAAAGAATGGAATTTCAAAACATATGATTTCAAGCTATTACAATAGACTGGTTTTTCTAATTTCTCATTGGCCCTACCAACAAGGAAACTTAGAGAAGATCCCCCAGCACCTGCCAAGACTTCAGATGACTACAACCATGGAGCAGATCAACCTACACTGACCCAGGAATTGGTCAAATTAAAAAAAAAGTTTGTTGTTTTAAGTTGCTATTATTTATAACAATACAGAAAAAAACTGTGTAAGTATAAATTTGAAATGTACTAAATAAAGCTACAAAATCAAATTTAAGAATGAGCTTAAATGGTATCCCTCATCTGTGGATGGTAGTGCCAATTACCTAGTTGTAAGTATTTCTTGTGTAGGGCCCCCTGAGCTTTTGTCCAAAGCAGTTGGGCATGATGCATACTGGAAACAACGACAACAACAACAACAGAAAGGACTGCATCAAAGAACTGACTGAAACAGTAAACTTCTGCTCAAAACAGTCAACTTCCTCATAAAGAATATTGAGAAAGACTGAGAAAGAGATGAAAAGCATGTTTGGCAGAATGCATGAGCTCTGGCGGGGTGGGGAAATGGGCAGGAACACAGGTCTAGATTTGTTAAAAAAAATAAAAATAAATTTATGTGAAAAAAAAAAACTATTGGAAACAAAGCAACACAGTACTGGTAATAAAATAGAGATATATCAATGGAAAAGAAAATCCCAAAATAAGCCCTTGTGTTTACAGCCAACTGAATTTCAACAAAGGCAATAAAGGAATGCACAGAGTGAAAAAAAAAAAAAAAAGAATGAGTTTAAAAGATAAAGGTAGGATTCCACTAGTTATCTACCAGCTTAGCTGCTTTAACCAAGTTAATTAGAAGACATTAGACATGGAAAGATGCCCATTGGAAGAGTCAATATTGTGAAGATGCCTGTCTTAGCAAAAACAATCTATAGATTCAATGCAATTTCAATTGGAATTCCAATGGCAGTCTTCACAGAAACAGAAAAAAAAAATCTTAAAATCTATAAGTAAGTACAAGAGAGCCCAGACAGGAAAAAAAATCTTGAGTAAAAAGAATACACCAGAGGTATCAACACAACTCATTATACATTTTACTATAGAGCCATAGTAATAAAACGGAAACAAATGTACAGTACTAAAGACAGGTAGATTTTAATGCTTTCCTTTATCAGTTGGAAAGTCTGTAAAGCTGCAATAATTTTTTTAAAATAATAAAAACATACCTTTGGATATGGTTCTACCCATTATCTATTAAAATTTTTTAGGGAGTGATATTTGACATTCTAAAATCTTAAAATCCTTCTTAATTATCCATGGTTACTGGTATCTCCCTATAAGATTATACTTAAAATTGTATTCTGTAAATTATTATTTACTTGTTTTTATATTTACTTGTTTTATTTAGTATAGAACACCTTCAGTTTTTCATTTCTATATATGATAAGAGGAAAACATTTAACAGCTGATAAAACTGAATTGATTTTAAATATGTGGAAAAGACAATGCCAATTTAAGAAAAGTTCATTATGTGTGCATGCATGTGCTTACATATTTGTGTCTGTGTCCATATGCATATGAGCATGGATACAAATGAAAAGAAAAGGAAAACAAAAGCACCACAACGTTAGTAGTATTGGCCACAGAATTCCAAAGTCCCCATCTGTGCACATATGGTTAAGCCCCTGTTGGGATCTGGGTTTTCCCAGACCACATTCCTGTTGGAGGGATGTTTTGGGGTGGGGGATACCATTCAGAAGTGATCTTCTTTGGAACATCCAACAGGCTGGGGTTTTCTGAGTTGGTGTGCCCCTCTCATTCTGCTTTCTGTTGACGAAATCTAGTGTATGTTTTGTTTTTGTCCCTACTGTTTAAAAGGAAGTTAGTCCTGCATTTTTATTGGCAGGTAATACCCTTTTTTTTTTTTTTTTACTTACATATGTAATCAAAATTCATTACTAAATTTCTACTTGTGAAAAAAAAAAGAATTAAGGATATTGTTTATTTTAAAGAAGAAAGTAGTCACATCATTATTAGATACTGTGAATGTTGTTCTGGAAGATTATATGTCCTCAGACTACTGGCAAGCCCTTTGAACTGTCCCAAAGATTCTCTCACACTTACCAATGAACTCCAGGCACAGTGGCTGTCCTGAACAGGATCTCAAAATACTCCCTGGTCCTCAGGGCCTTCGCACTAGCCACTCCCTCTTCCGGGGAGCCATCTTAACACCTGCACATGGGTGATCCCTGCATTTCATCCCCACCCCACCCATAGCTGAGAGGACCTTTGTTGAACATCGAATTCATGGTAGCCTGAACAAGCCAAAACTAAAAGCTATGTTCCTCACATTTTCAAACTTTCAAGTACTTTTTACTACACAGCATTTTTACTTCTTAATTTTCTTGTTGGTTTACCAGGTATCTTCTTTAATTCATAAAGTGTAAAATTGTACTCCAAAAACTTGCCTGTCTTACAAATGCTATATCCCTAGATGCTTAAAAAGATGCTCACTAAACTGTAAGAATTCAGGAAGTGCTTCTGAATCAATGAGCACTGAAGTGAATGCTGCATTTACATGTGTGAACCATCATCAGCTCTTCTTTTACACTGTCTTCCCTCTTGGCTTATAGGTAATACACTTTATAATTTTCTTCTTATATTTCTAATCAGTGTGTTTTCTCATTCACTAGTGCCTGCTACCACAAAGTCATCCTTGCTTAAGTATGGCAAAGCATCATACGAAACAATATATACATCGAACAATGGGGATGAGAAGAAGCTTGTATGAATGCAATATGCTTTGACACACATAATACAGATTCCATAAGGGAGACAATAATCTGTAGTTTGTGATCTCTAACCCCAAAATCTTTTACTGACATAGATAATACATAACTAATTGTTGAGTATATGCATAACTCATTCCTCAGTAATTGAGGAAAGAGTTAACAAATCAAGTTCCATGTACCTGTAAAGATGACTTAAAGAAATGAAGAAAAACTGAGCTGGAGGTATTTCTGTACAAAGACACATATTGCTATCTAAAACATGTGCAATAAAATCATACTGAATAAAAATCACTTGCTTATGAACCAATCTCACAGAACACATTAGGCAAATTTGATATGAAATATATACTCAGCTGCCCACGGCACATCTTTCCCATAAAGCAGACATTGCTGCAGTGCTACCAATTAAATCACAGCATAAATTTATGACTCCAATTAAACATCAAAATTTAAAGAGAATCTACAGTAAGATTCTTGGCTCATCATGTAGTCTTCTGAAAAGAATTGGAAACAATGCCACATTGAACTGTTTTTTAATGTTTTATTTTTCTTTTATGTGTATAAGTGTATTGCCTGCGTGTATGTAAGTGCCTCCATGTCATTCAATGCCCATGGAGATCAAAAGAGGGTGTCAGATTCCCCTGCAACTGGAGTTACAGATGGTTGTTTGCCATCATGTGTGTACTGGGAATAAAACTCAGGTCCTTTGCAAGAGCAGTCAGTGTTCTTAACCACTTAACCATCTGTCCAGCCCCTGTAATGTGGGGGTATAAAGACAAAATACACTTATATACATAAATAAAAATAGAATATTTTTAAAGTAGTATTGGAGTTTTGATTAGTTGGGAAAAAACAGTTCAATGTGGCATTGTTTCCAGCCTCTCACTACTCTTTTTTAATGACTACTTCTTTAAACTCAAGTGCATCTCAGAGTATGGAACCAACACTGTTTGTTGGTTAAATAATGATTTAACACCATCTTTTACCTTCTCTGATCTTCTTGACTAGATAGCACAGCAGTTCAGCCAAGGTGAAGCAGAATGCCTATCAGGCTGCTCTCCAAGTCTGTCATCCAGGAGCAGGTCTGTCATTATCCCTGGAAGGGGTCTTTCTGCAGATAACCCATGGTTTGTGTACACATGCTTTCACACACACTCCAGTGGGACAAACATCACCGTGCTAGCTCTAGGCTATCATTTCCATTGAAAACCAGTAATTATTTTCCACAAGCAGCACTTCATACTGCCATGGTGACTAAGGGAAACAGAGACTGGAAGGCAAAGTGCAGCAGCACTCAGACAGCCAAGTATTTATCTTGTAAGCAATAGGGCAGTAGTATGCACACAGTAAGCACTAAATAACTGGGTTTACATGATATTATATCTGATGTGACAAACAATGCAATCAATGACTTTATGATGAAGCATAACAGACATTTAAATAGCAAGTTGAGGGGACCAAAATATACATTTGTGTGACTTTTACTAAAAATATTCCACTACAAAGGATAGAGAGGTCTCTTCTCTCATCTTGTTTGCATGAACCCCAACTGATTCACTATTTAGCTGATCTTAATTCTCAACAGGGAAAACAATCAAGTAAGTAGGTTTTATTTTGTCACAATTTTTAACTAAATTGAAACTATTTCAGTAAATGAATCAGGTTTTGAAAGAAGAGTGTTTAAAGGGAGCATCATCAATAAGTATGCAGTTTTCATCTAGCTATACTTCACCATGCCATCTGTCACAATTTTAATATATTTGTTGTTAGACATTTTACCATCCTTCCATATTTGGAGAATTCTAGAGGTTCTGCTCATACCCAAGGCTAGAAACTAAAGGCTTATTTTGTCTGACTCCTTTGCACTGGGAATTAGCCAGTCACCTGATTCATCCAAAGAAAAAGATCTGTCTTGGCCTTTAAATTATTTTTGTTGGGCCGGTGGCGCACGCCTTTAATCCTAGCACTTGGGAGGCAGAGACAGGTGGATCTTTGTGAGCTAGCGCCTGGTCTACAGAGTGAGTTCCAGGACAGCTGGAGCTACAGGGAGACCCTGTCTCGAAAAGACCAAAAATTTTTTAAAAATTATTTTTGTTTATTCATTTTTTCAAAAAAAAAAACAAAAAAAATATATATATATATATATATATATATATATTTCTTCTCTAAAGGATCCTAACTCATAAAATGTGTATATGTGTATTTGCATATATATGGGGATTTATTTGATTGGCTTATAGAATGGAGTCTAATTTGTATAACAATGACTGCACCACACTGCAGAGGCTGAGAATCCATTAGTTTCTCAATCCATGAGACTGGATGTCTCTCAGCAGTATTGATCTGGTGCTGAAGATCTGAAGGATTCCTGGAGATCTGTTAGTCTTCAGTCCACCTTGGAATTTAAAGAAGTTAGTTCCACTATCAGCAAAGGAATGCCACAGCAACAAGATGAACTTTACAGTGAGCAATAAGGCAAGCAGGTAAGACATGAACGATCCATTCTGACATGACCTTTTCTACAAACCAAGATCAGAAAGTAACACACACACTTACCGTGAATCTTCCAGCTTCGAATAATCTAATCAAGAAAAGTTTCCCTCATTTCAGTTAATTTCAGATCCAGTCCCATTGACAAACAAGATTAAATAGTCATCACAATTATTGATTAATTGGGGGGGGGGCAGAATCTTTCTAAGTAGCCCAAGCTGATCTCAAATACATATCCTCCTTCTGTCCTCTACATGCCCTAGATTTTTAGTGACACTGAAGACAGGGGACAGTGACAGGCCCATTCTGGTCATGACAGTAACACCTTGTTTTAGGGGCAACATGGGCAGTTCCAGGTACACGGTGCTAACAGTGCCAGCATTAAGACATGATGTCTATGTAAAGCAGTGATCTCTTTAGCTTGGTTAGTAAGGTGATTTTCAATTTAGAATTTAATTCTGTGAACTACCCAATATATCCACCCCATAAATATGCCTGCTATGTAAATAAACTTGTCAGTGTCTGTTAACTGAAGTAATGAACCCTTATTCTATGAACTTCCTAATCATGAGCACTTTCACATTCACCTCCTTCTAATTTTTAATACTAATATTCCTTGACATTTTATAGCACTACTTCAACATGCTACTCCATAAGCCAAAAGTTTTATTGGATAAATATTTCCCATTTATTTGAATAAAAGTGTCCATATAATTCTTTCAATATTAATTGCATTTTCCCATTTCATTTTATAAAATGATTATGGATTAGAAAGGAAGTTTTCTGATATAGTTTTATAAAAGCATATATATGATTATATGACTAGAATAGTTATGATTATATATATTTGACCTAACTGAATTGATCAATCTCCAACCTTGAATCTCCTTAACTGGAGATATAAACGCATAAAGATAATTATTGGCCATCAATTTATGATCAGTGTCATATACATAAAGTGTTTTGAGACCATATAACTGAAAACTGCCTTAAAATTTTATCTTAAATTTCCTAATTTTTAGCTTTAATTAGCATGTATGTTAAATTTTTAAACATCCAGCCTATAGTAAGACATTTTCTCCAAAAACATCAGATTTCTTGTACATATCAAACTCTTATATTAACAAAAATTTTAAAACAGATGGCAGGCAATTTCCTTCCAACATTACTGACTACAACAAACAAGATCAGACATATGTCTGAAAAATATAAAATCCTATCTTTAAGATGAGAACAAGTAAGTTCAAAACATAGTTTCCAAATCTCTTATAAAATTCTTTTTTATACTTTTATTGATGTTTTTGTTTTTCAGACATCATTTTTCAGTTCAGTTTAGACATATTCCCCTTTCCCTTCTTCCCACCCTACCCCAGTTCATGCACTCTGCCATACATGTCCTGCATCTTTCTCTCAGTCTCTCCAAAGTTCTTCTCTGCAAAGGTTTATTGTCCTAGGCAGAATTCAACCACATCAGTCCATTCCTTGACCCAGTCCTCACGCTGCTGTGGTTCCCTCCCAACTGTGCCACTCCAAAGTATGCCCATGTACAGGAATTCTTAAATCTCGCCAGGCATGGTGGCACACGCCTTTAATCCCAGCACTCCAGAGGCAGAGGCAGACAAATCTCTGTGAATTCAAGGCCAGCCTGATCTACATAGTGAGTTCCAGGACAGCTGTAGCTACAGGGAGACCCTGTCTCAAAAAGACAAAAAAAAAAAAAAAAATTCTTAACTCTCATTTCTTTGGTGTAAGCAATGTGACAGTTCATACAAACATTAATGATAATCTAGAAATGATAATCGAATATCCAGATTTAAAGTTTTATTAGTTTAATTGAACAGAGTATCCAAAATTAATTCAACCTTTCTGACAGCAGGTCCAAGAGGATGAAATGTAAAACAAGGGCATGTTGGACTCCACTTGCTCAGCATACATATTCCTTTGTCTTCACAGCACATCAGCTGGTTCTTGGTAGTGTCAAGCTAAACAACATGACTTATTTTGCAGCTTTCCACATCAATACTAAGGTCCTTTACATACCCTCAGCCACCACATTAATCTTTCATTGATGGAAGCACTATAGGAATTCAGTTCCAAAGATTCCATCCCGCCTCCATGAAAACTTTATTGTAATTTAAAGTCCAGTTGTATGATCAATATTTGGAGGAAGACAGATGCTCCTATTAAGAGTTTTGCTTATGATGTGTAAGTTTACCAGTTCCAAAGAATATCTGCATTTTCAGGGGGACACTACATTGAACTGAATATGCTCAGGAAAATAGATGAACACAGGATCCTTTGGTATTTCTGCCATTCACAATCGCATGTCACATAATTTTCATACTGCACATTGCCCAGGCAACAGCCCACTTCTAAAAGGCTTCCAGCACAAACTTGCTGGTGATATTTTATTTTATTTTATTTTACTTTATTTTATTTTATTTTTTAAACTTTATTTATTTTTGTATGTGTATGAGTGTACTGTCTGCATGTAGGTTTGTTCACCAGTGTCGTGCAATGCCGTGGAGGTCAGAAGAGGGTGTCAGATTCCCCTGGAACTGGAGTTCTCCTGGAATTGGAGTTACAGATGGTTCTTAGCCACCATGTGGGTGCTGGAGATCGAACTTGGATCATCTGCAAGAGTAGTCGGCACTCTTAACTGCTAGGCCATCTCTCCAGCCCAATGTGGTGATATTGTATTAACAGGGCATGCAGAATCTATCAACCAATTTATGTTCTACTTCTGAGAAACCAAATGAAATTTTATAATCAAGGCCTCTACAATTCTAAGTCCCAGAGACCACAGAGGGGGTAAAAACCTCCTCCCTAGATCTTCTCATATTTGAATCTGATACATTTCCAGAGGATCAAACCTTAGCTACTTCACTGAAGCATTTTGAATTGTCTCACCTCACCTGACTTGCCTGTACTTTCTCCTTTTGATGAGAGGATCACATAATCTTCTATTCCCTTAAATGGTAGCTTCTAAAAATTCATCTATGATTTGATCAAAAAAATTCCGTCTCCCTAATAATTTCAAATGATTATATAAAATGGTTCTTATTTGTACTCTGGCAGCTCTGTAATTTTTTTTTATTTATTTTTTTTATTTTTAAGGGATTCTACAATACAACGACACAGTTGTTTGCAGATAACATTGATGTTACTCAATATGTCATACAATTAGGTAATTGGTACATTTTGCAAGTATTTATGTCCAAATTTTGAACAACCCAAGGTTCCCATAGTCCAGTTGGAGAAGCTTGTATGCACAGGCATGTTGATCAATCAGGTGTCCAGACTATATTCCTGTAGTCTCATGATTCACCCCTATCTCTCCACAGCCCTTACAATCTACCACGCCTCCTCTTCCGCAGTTTGTTCCCTGGGCTTTGGGAAAGGAGCACAAGTGGGTGAGAAGAAAACAGTCTAATTTCTTTGGAGTTGTCATTTTTGGACTCCAGTCTGTTCAGGTTGTTTCCCTTCATGGGTTGACAGCTTTTCCAGTGATACCCTTTTTAGTCATACTAACAAAGCACAAGCTATTGGATGTACAGGCATTTAAGCAGTACCACTTATTATGTCAAGCTAAGCTGTGAGCATAGACACAGATGCTTGGATGGTATGCTAATCCGCAAACTGTGGTTTCTCTATAAAGGGTGACAAGTTCTTATTGTGGCTTATAACATCTCCTAACCACTAGAGGACATAAGCTTGTGGCATCCGCTGTGAGTTATTCCTCCAAGGAGAGAGCTAATAGCCAAATAGATTTGGGATATATATAGACACTTGGCTGCCACTGTTGCACAGTATCTCCAGGCTGTTGAGGTGTAGCTGATATTTTCGGAGGAGTCTTGTTTGTCTCAGGGAGACCAATATTTTGCTGTATTGCTGTAGTGGCCTTTGGTAACGCTCTCTAGCATTTCAGAGGCCAGTTGTACGCTAGCAAGTGACGTCTCATAACATTTTTCATGCTCACACCAGGTCTTCGACAACAGGGACTTACTGCCTTTCTCCTTGCATATATCCCACTTACAGGCAAAAGGCCTTTATAATTTGGGGGGGGGGTTGAATCCCCTAGCCAACATCTCCTATGTAGAATAATTCATTGCTGATGTCAGAGCTTTCCTGTACTAATATATTTTGCTTAATTACACAAGATAGAAGAAAAGAATATATGCAGCCAAGATGATTCTTACCTCTACCACCCAAGTGCTAAGACTACACAGACCTGTACTAAAACACTAATTCATAGGTGATTAAACCTAGCACTTTGTGCATGTTAAATGAGCACTCTCTAACTAAGTTGCATTCCCAGTCTGGTAGCGTCAATTTTAAGGCACTATTCAAAAATGGAAATATAATCTGTGAGTGCACACTCATATACACTTACACTTATATTGCAATTGTTCAAATCCCAGAAGCAAAGGCTCTCTGAGAGATCATACTCAAGCCTCAATTAATTAATAAGAGAGTTTTCTGGCATTTGTTGCTCCTATTAATATCTTCCAAAAGGAATCTTTGATGCATGTGATTTTAACACATCCAAATATTGCACAGTCCTGTCCACTTATTTACAAGTCAGATTACTTTTTTCCTTCAGAAGTGCCTAGAGGGCAGGGAAGAGGACTGTTCTAGTTCTATAAGAAGCTAATGATCTTCCATATTAACTGAAAATCAGAAATTCAGGAGCTTTATTCTCTTTTAATTCATAAACTAATTTAAGATCATGAAATGCTAGATGTTAGAGTTAGATTTCATGCACTCTCACTCTACCCGTTACATAGAAATGGGTTGTCTCTAGTCAAAGGCTAAAATGAGAATTCAGCCTCCAAATCTGGAGTCCAGTTTAATGTATATCAGATGAGTTTCTCTGCATTGCAAAAAAACCTGAAATCCCAACTTAAATTGGACTAATCAATAGGAATTTACTAGATAATAAAACAATCAAGATTTCAGAAAAGATTCAGCATTCTTTGGCTAAGTAGTTCAACACTGTGAAAGAATCAATTGGATTATGGACCATGGACTCACCAAATGGAAAAGAGAAGCTTCCTTTCTTCACATAAGTACCAAAGAAGAGATGTGATATCTGCAATGATGAAGTGCCCTTTGTCCCAATCATCTGGACAACAAAAGGCCATTTGTTGGCCAACTCAAGACACATAACACAGTCCAACAACTGGTTACCATCATCCAAACCAAATAGATGCTACACAAAACACAGAGACAGACTTGTTCAACAGACCTACACCCTATCTACTACACACCAAAAAACAGAGGAATTGTTTTCTTTTTTTTTGTTGTTTTTTTTTAAGGAATTGTTTTCAAATAATACTAATGACCATACCTTGGAAAGCTGAATAGTCTCCACTTTAAGTTCTATACAGATTCATAAAACGATACTATGTTAGAGAACTTTTCATCTTCTAAAATATGTGTTGTATCACAAATGTAATCATATAGTTAGGTTCAGATCCACAAGTAATCTGGGAAATGAGGAAATATCTGAGCTGGTGGCGCACGCCTTTAATCCTAGCACTCGGGAGGCAGAGGCAGGTGGATCCCTGTGAGTTCAAGGCCAGCCTAGTCTACAGAGTGAGCTCCAGGCCAGCTGGGACTTAAAGGGAGACCCTGTCTCAAAAAAATATAAAAAAAAAAAAAAAGAAAAAAGAAAAAAAAGGAAATACGTTCCTACAAGTTGCTGATAGGAAATCTATGAGAATGACTTTTGAGGAAAATCTCCCAGAGGAAAGCATTTCTGATTGTCTACTATTGGATTAAATCATCACCCTTTTCTCCCATTTAGAACGAATACCAATTTGCCAATGATGTTTTAATGACTGCATTTTATGAATGAAAATGTGATATAAATAAAATTGCAAAATTGGAGAGAACTCACAAAGAATACAATGGATTCTAATTCGAGATCTATTAGGCTATTGCCGATTTGTTTCATGGTGTCTATGGAGAGTAGAGAGAAGCACTCCAGGGACACCTTACACATTATCTGGCACACCAGGGGTTTAACACTGCAATTTCCCAGCAAATAAGGACAAAATTTAGGACTGGGGATGGGGTGTAATTCAGAGGTAGATCATTTTACTTGCCATGTGCAAACCCTTGTGCTCAATCCCCAGGATCAAGATAATAAAGAATTAAATTTAGTAAATTTGCAATGCCATCTAGGGTAATGGTGAGTGCACTTTCACAATTTTTCAAGTATCTGTAACTTTATAAGAGACAGTAGTCTCATCATATGAGGTATTTCCTCTCCTGCACACCCTAAAAAGTACCGTAGGAAACTTATTCCTAAAATTACACTATAACATTAGTTCATCCCTAAAGAGTACCAGTCTACCTGCTGATATAAAGAAGCTGAAGCTAGAAAAACTCCATTTCAGAAAACAAATAACATAGCAATCTTTTCAAGTATGTTTTCCAGAATCATCCTGACCTCTCTCCAGTCACTGAATGTTTACTAGTAGTTCTTCAAGGCCACCCTCCCAGATGTTTCTTCAAATTGTAGGAGATGACTATGCTCCTATATGCAAAAGTGAGCAGGTAGATAATGCAAAGATAATACTGGACAGATACAGGATCTTCAGAGCTTATTATTTTACAGAAGTTGAACTTCAAACTTTGCAAAGAGAGAATGCACATTCAAATATCAATACCACAACACACAATAAAAATGCCATAAATTATGAATATGCCCCTAATAAACAGTGGCACAGTAGAGGTGTAGGGCATGCAGGTAAGGGAGTGCATATAAATATGATCATATTGCATAATGGGACTTATTAGCACATGCCTTTAATCCCAGCACCCCCAGCAGAGGCAAGTGCATCTCTGTGAGATCAAGCCCAGCCTTGTGTGCATATTGAGTTGTTCCAGGCCAGCTGGGGCTAAAGGGAGACCCTATTTCAAAAAAAACAACAACAAACAAACAAAAAACCAAAAATATTGTATGAAATTCAATGCAAAAAGGGAAAAAGAGACTTTAATGGAGAGTTTCTAGACAACAATATCTGGGGCTATGAAAAGCAAGCATAGGAGGCATCAAGAGTCAAAATGGCAAGTTTTAGGGAAGTAGGATTTAATCAAATGACAATAATCATTTTGAAAAATATCTATTTTTAAATATTATAAGGTTCCACAAGGAGTTTGATATCAAATGAAGGGGAAACTAACAGCATTCATGTTAATACTATGATACTGTAGAGTAACACAACAGAATGAAATGAGTAAAGCAATAATTTATTGATAAGTGGACATGATTATGAAATAATTAGCTATTTGTGAAGGAAATTTTCAAAAAAAAGACTTCCACTCCACAGCATGTGTCTAAATCCATACAAAAGGATCAAAAGGGGTGGGAGAAAGAGCTCAGCAGTTATTGGCTCACCCAGCATGTAAAAGGACCCTGGATCAATCTCAAATACCTCCAGGGAAAGAGAAAGAGAGAGGTTGAGAGAGTATGCACTGGCTGCTCTTCCAAAGAACCCCACATGGTGGGTTCCCCAGAACACCCATCTATAACTCCAGATTCAGATGATCCAACCCCCTCTTCTGGCTTCCACGGGCTTTGTAGGGCATGGGTACACTTACATACATGTAGGCAAACATGCATAAACATAAAAATAAATTTTAAAATGTTTTAAAAAAATCAAGAAAGGGAAATGATTCATGTTAGAAAACATAGTCTTAAACAAAACAGTAAAGATGGAAAGTATAAAGACAAACAGGTGTGGCAGGGCATTCCTACAGTTCCATCATTCAGGAAGCTGAAGCAGGAGAAATGGTCTGAGGTTGGCCAGGATTACACAGCAAATTCCAGGCCAGCCAGCACTGCACAGCAAGTTGCAGGTTAGCCAGCATTACACAGCAAGTGCCAGACCAACCTGAACTATAAGGCAAGACACTATCTTAAAACACACAACACAAAACATAAAAAAAAATGATTTATTAATTTACATACATTTTAAATCAAAAGACATCAGCAACCCATAATAAAACAAGCATCATCTATGACAGTTGGTGACAGTCCAAACACTGCAATGTGGGAACCAGGCTTATTGAGAAAACACTTTAGAGTCTTAATTGGTAAGAGTAAAAATCCTGGAGTTTGTTCAGGTATTTGCTACTTTCCTTTTGGTTAAAAGGACTAATATACTTGCTATAGTGTGTCATATACATATTTGGCCTGCTTTTAAAGAGCCCCTTAATTTGGATAAATTATAAACAACAAAAATTTATTTCCCAGAGTTCTAGAGTCTGTGAAGGCCAAGAGCCAGGTGCCAACAGATTCTTCGTGGTGAAAACTTTCTCTGCTTCAAATGGTATCTTTCTGCTGGGTAATTGTGTTGCAAAAAGGAGAGTAGAAGGGCACAAGGGAATGAGCCACTCCCTAAGTCCTGTTTTTAGGGCACACTCTACCCATGAGGACAGAGCCCTCACAATCTTGAAATACCTCCACTCTGAGAGGTAAACTCCAATACAGGAATGTGAAACATGAACATTTAGACCCAAGCAAAAGTGGACACATCAGAACCAGAGGGCTGCAACCTTTCAATCAATCCAAACCAAATGCATACACATCTAATTATTTAAAAATTCCCATTCCTGGGGCTGAAGAGATGGCTCAGTGGTTAAGAGAGTCGACTGCTCTTGCAGAGGATCCGGGTTCAATTCCCAGCACCTACATGGTAGCTAAGAACCCTCTTTAGGGCTGGAGAGATGCCTTAGTGGTTAAGAGCACCAACTGCTATTGCAGAGGATCCGGGTTCGATCCCCAGCACCCACATGGCATCTGAGGACCGTCTTTAACTCCAGTTCCAGGGGAATCTGATGCCCTCTTCTGACCTCCGTGGCATTGCACAACACGGGTACACAGACCTACATGCAGACAGTACATTCATGAAAGAAAGAAAGAAAGAAAGAAAGAAAGAAAGAAAGAAAGAAAGAAACAAACAAACAAACAAACAAACAAACCATCTTTAAGTCCAGTTCCAGGGGAATCCAATGCCCTCTTCTGACCTCTGAGGCATTGCACCAACATGGGTGCACCAACCTACATGCAGACAGTACACTCATACACATAAAAAAATAGTAAAAAAAAAAAAATAAAAAAATAAGCCCTGGGCTCTGAAGCCCCTGAGCTTATTCTTATACACAGGGTCCCTGGACCCAGAACTCTTTCACAGAACTCTGAGTCAGTCACAGCACAGAAGTATATGAGACCTCCATATGTTTTTCTTCTCCAGGGAAAGGGCTCCTTGCCTCCTCTCCGTTTGGAGAGTGGCCTTGATAATTAACTTCTGAGTGTTGTATGCTGTGAGACTTTTTGCCCAGTGCTGCGCATCCAGCTTATCACCATGCCAGACATGGAGGAGTCACTACTTAACAGCAGTGTCTTTGCCCTTTCTTGGGTTCCAAACCTTTTGTAAGGAATGTGAGCAACATTATGTTGACAATGAAAATTGTATTCTATTTCTTTACCTCTGATGCATGTTGACTTCTTATGCTAATGAGCCAGCCCTAACTTGGCTCAGATAAAGTTGTTTTGAAGCCTTTGTTTACCCCCATATTCTAATGAGTAAACACTAAGCTGTATGTACTGGTAACAGGCAACCAATGGCACCAAAATGGACATAAAGAGAGACTGCCAGTAAAATGCCTTCAAGAAGACACTGCTGTGCTCCGAAGATACCAGAGCACCTGCGAGCCAAGGCCTAGGCTGATGCCCACTGTCCTGAGAAGCTCCCAAAGGTCCCTGTGTGGCTCTGCCTCTGCCTCTGCCTCTGGCACACATTGCTCATCCAGCACCTCTTAGTCTGTTCTTCCACTACTCTGTCTCTGCTCATCATCTTTTCCTACCTTTTTTTTCTTTTTTTCAGCAGCTCTGCCATATCTATCTACAGAATATTTTTATATCATCAACAACTTCCACTGGTTAATACTTCCCTCCCAGTAGCTCTCATTACCCAGAGAGCAATGCATGATGTTTTGGAAACAAAGTATTTTGAGAAAGTGAAATATATCCCTTTTGAAAGCTGGATGAATTGCATGTACAGGAAAACAGTGTTTTCTTTCTGTCTTTTCTCCATCCCTGGTTGGGCTGGTCTTCTATTCCTTTAGCCTCATAATTCTTTTCTTTTTTTTATACTTTTGAAGAAAAATGACTTTATACCTACTCACAAGAAACCTTAATTCTGAAGTACTTATTAAAACATACACAATACAAAGACATAATACACAAACTAATTCACTTAGATGGACACAAAGTTTAACTGAAGTTAAAAACAGAGATAGAGAAACTCTCAAGTATTTTGTAGCTTTTTATCTAAGGAATGCACATTTTATAAGCTTCACGAAGGGATATTATCAAAATCTTCAGTTTTTTTTTCTTCTGTCCCAGTTTCTTCATTTTCATAGTCTGAGTCATTTGAGTCCTTGGCTTTTAGAACTGATGTGGCCTAGCCTGACCTGTTGGAAGAGCAGATTATATCACATCTCCATATCTCAGCTTGCCTTAGTTCATTCTGATAGGAAAAAAAAAGAAAAATATAAATGAAATAAACCAAAAAAAAAAAAAAAAAAGAAAACCCCATCGTTTATTTCTTCAGAAAGTTAATTTCCTCTCTTGCTTATTGAACGTGTGTTGGAATAACAGGAGCCCCCATTTATACCAACATGAAATGTCCTTGTCAAAATCATGGTGGATTCAAACCTTAGGAAGCATTCTGCATCCTGTACCCTTATTCAACACACACAAGTTAAGGATTCACTTCTTCATTATCAACTGATCGAATTTACAGTTCATTTACTATGTATTATACTGTCTCTAGAACACTCTTTTATAATCAACATTTGTCTTCAGCCTTGGGCAATTACAATTAGTACCAATGCATTTTTTTTTTTTTTTTTTTTTTTTACTTTTTCGTGTTTTTCCAGAAAATAGCTTCAAGATCAATGCCCTAGTCACTGGTATACAAATCAATCTGTATGCAAGAAATCTCACCTGGGCTTTTCACTCTTCTTGTTGCACACTTCAGAAAGTCCTTTGTTTATTTATAAAACATGATTTCTTACCAACTTACATCTTATTTAGGCAAGCAGACATAGCAGCAAGGTCACTGGTCCTGAGAATGGATGCTATTCTTGGCTAGGACATTCCAAAGAAATAACCATTTTGAATTCTATGGCCTCTCCTCCCACTCACACCCTACTGCATGGCTGTGTTTGTTTTCCCTTTTCTTTCTCAGAGACAACATCTGTCCTGTATGCTTCACTGCACTGTCTTTTCAGTAAAGAAAATGCAGCTGAGAAAGAAAATGAATATCAAATTCCAAGTTCCCAGGAGAGGTGACCCAAATTCTCCAATGATAGCATTAAAATTCATTCCACTCTCAGATCTAGAAGATGGTCATGTGATTTCTTAATGACTCAGATGTCATAAATATTGGCCAGCCATCTTTGACAGGCCCTTTAAAAGGATTCACATAATTAAAATAATGAGAAAACAAACTTCTGGATATCCAATAACAAATGTAAAAGTATAAATACCAGAGAGTGAAAGGATGAAGAATAGAAGTTGTTTATATTCTGACTTTTACTTTGGTCACAGAACTTCACCTTGTTATATGTTTCTCAGCATCCTGTCAATATGGAGCAGCACATTAAGATCACATGCTCATTACTGGACTATAGTATGATAGCCTGGGAATGCTGAGGCCCTATCATCAGAAATGTTTTATAACAGGTCTTCAAGTGCCACAGTCAACTGTCCTAAGGTTGTGTTTTTTTTAGGATTCAAATTTTTCATTTTATTCTATCTTTCCTAAAAAGATAGGGAAAACTGCCTATAGGGAGTCACAGGGCCTGTGAGGAACACTCACATAAGCTGGTTTCTCTAACTCATAAATACACACAGGCATCAGCACACACACATTCTTACATATAAGCCGGTACATATGCACACACACACGCACACACACACACACACACACACACACACGTGCCTGAATATTTAGTTTCTTCATTAAGTTATTAGATTGATCCATTATATTGAGTTGTCTAAGCAGATTGACTATTATTCCTACTTAAATGTTTGTGTCTCATAAATACACCCTCATCTCTCAAAGATAGCAATTTAATAAATTAAAGGAATACGATGCTAATTGTGAGAATTTTATTTCAATATTAATTGTAATTATTCAGAGCTGCTGAAGCTCTCTGTAATTTCCCACCTGACAACTTAGGCCCCAAAGAACAGCTGCCTGCGGTTTTATGCTCTTATGAACACACTGGGTATCACAGAGTCAATAAGCTTAGGCATGAATTCTCTGTGTGTTCCATAGAGGTTATGAAAATGAACCCTTTGGAGGCGTTCAGAGGGAACCTGCAACTGAGAATGATGTCCAAGCCACTGTGCAAAGTATTATGACAGTCCTAGATCTCAAAGAAACTGCGGGAAGAGAGGCTCCCTGCTGTAATGAACACAGCCCACAGTTAAATAATAAATCACAGTCATGTAGCCAAGCTTACAACAGCTACTACCTATCAGAAAGTCACCATGACCACACTGTGCAAATATTTAGTTCTATACAAGTATAGATCTCTGGGAGCAGGCTGAAGTAGTTAGTTAGCTTATTTGTCCTTTTTAAAGGAAAAAAATGAATACTACTTCTCTGTCATGACTTGAAAGTCAAAATGATGTTATTTGAATTTATCAAATGCAAGAAATGTACAATGAAACCCCCACATCCAAATATATCCCCTAGTATGACTGTAAGAATCAAGGACCAACATATACATAATTTAGCACAAACATCTTTGACACCTCACATATTTTTTCTTCTTTTGCAAAAGAACAAAAGGCTTCCTGTAAGAGCACACATATTTGCTCTCAGATATGCCAATTCAGAATACAATAAACTACATGAATTATTCATTTCAAAGTTGCATTTGTTTGTTGATAGAAGTTTGCAGAGCCTCAGAATTAAAACAGAGGTAAAAGGGACTAGAAATGGATAAGGAAATAAAAGGACTCACAATAATAAAGAATGGAGCTAAAGACATAATTAACTTCTAACTTTCATGAAATAAGTCTCAGATTAAGATTAGTCTCAGAAGATGCAGGACAGTTATGGCAGAATGCATGATCTGGGATGGGGTGGGGTGGGATGGGGGGAAGGTAAGGGGAAATATGCTTGAACTGAATTGGAAAATGATGTATGAAATACACAAAGCATCAAAAAATAATAATAATAAAGTTAAAAAAAAGAAAATAATTCAGAAAAAAAAAATGATTAGTCTAGGGGGCTGGCTGGAGAGATGGCCTATCAGTTAAGAGCACCGACCGCTCTTACAGAGGACCCGGGTTCGATCCCCAGCACCCACATGGCGGCCGAGAACTGTCTGAAACTCCAATTCCAGGAGAACTCCAGTTCCAGGGAAATCCGACACCCCCTTCTGACCTCCATGGCATTGCATGACATAGGTGCACAAACCTGCATGCAGACAGTACGTTCATACACATATAGAAATAAATAAAATAAAATAAAAAAGATTAGTCTCACTGAGTCAATTCAAAAAGGGTGAAACAACCAACATATACCTAAATGCAGTTGATCCACATTTCATTTATTCTGAATCTCCATAGACAAATGCTTGACCAACCATATCTCCGAAACTGCACACATCTTTGTGAATACTCTAATATATACAGCCTCTTAATGCAATGTAAAGGGAAGAAAATAGTCTCTTAATGCATTTTAAAGGGAAGAAATGCATCTTTTGATTATTGATATTAGTAGAAGCCTAACACAAACACGCATTAGAGATCAGTAAATAATGATGTGTGGATAACCTTATTAAAGGCACTGGATATAGGTACACAATACACCTTTCCCAAGGCCATTATTCCAAGTTGAAAGTATCATGTTTCACCTTTCCTTTAATTCTGGTCATGTTAAGTAGAAGTTACATCATTATTGTGATTTCTAAAATTTAACCTGGAAATACTTTAGAAGAAATTAAAACAGAATGAGACTAGATGTTGGAATACTATTTCAGAATTTGTGACTACATCTTCCATTAGAGATGTTGGTGTTCTATAGGAAGGCAGGAGCAGAAGTTTTAAGCACAGACACAAGTTTAGGCAAGTACCAAAATGATGCTCACAGCTTCACTTGGTGAGGCATAGGAGGAGTGACAACTATTATTCTTTCAAGTTTAGGTATATGTAAAAACAGACAACTAAAGCAGAAAACAGATATACCCTGTCTGAAGTAATATGCTTGGTCAGCCTCAACCCAATCTAGACAAAATGCAAAAATTCAAGTTAAATCTTGGGGCTAATTAATCACTTTATAAAAACAAGACAAATATAGTTAATGAATTTCTAATTGTTTACTGCACAGAATAGATTTGTTTTAATCTCAAGTAATTTTATTTTTCCTACATAATATGATATTTTAAATTCAGTTCAGGTTAAAAAAATTTTTTTCAAAACCTCACCAGAACCTCACCCATCCCAAACTTACTATATAGAAAATATTTTAATAATATTCTTGAGGTCAATTAAGAATCTGGTCCTCAGGGGGTCTCTCCGGTTTTTTTTTTTTTTTGAGGGGGGAGGGTGGGAGCCCCTTGCTCCTTTCAGCTTCTCATCCAACCACCTAAGGACAAAATCAGGTCTTGCTAGACCAGGCTTCCTTTTCTGAAGCATGAGCAGACTTTCCTCTTTATAGACTGGACACTGGCTGAAGTCCCTTAGTGGCTCTCCAAGACCTCCCTGAACAGGAAGACTAGTGACCCACATCTTCAGGACATTTCAAGAGATGCCCCCATGCATAATCCCCTAAGACTTGGTTGACCTCTGAGGGCAAGGAACAAAGGAACAAAGTTATCCCCCAGGTCCCTCTGCCAAATTGGTATGGATGTCAGGTATAGTCATTAAGCACCCAAAAAGGCTAAGTTGTACCAGCCTCTTACATTGCACCTATATTAACACTGTATCCTTTGGGGAAACAAACTGTATGTTATTTCCATGTCATATTTCTTGATTTGCATCTTTCCATTTTAATCCCCTATTACTCTAAAAGATGCACACACACCCTCCATCATATACTAAAAATCCAAGGTCTGAAAATATGGGTTAGGTCAGCTCTAGAACCTGTGTAGGGATTCCCAATACAAGAGTACAGTTGTCTTTAGATAGTGAGGAATATAACATTAATGTTGCTCATTTTGTCTTACACCTAGGTACTTGGTACTAACATCCAGAGAGGAAGGATACCATTCATCTTTTGTTTTTCTGGGACTATGTTACTTCACTTAGCATAAAATCTTCTAGTTCCATCCATTTACCTGCAAATTTCATGATATCATCTTTTGTTACTGCTGCATAGTACTCCATTGTGTAGATGTACCACATTTTCTCTAACCACTCATCAGCTGAGGGGAACTTTGGTTGGTTCCAGCTCTTTGCTCTTGTGAAGAGAGCTGCAATGAACATGGCTGTACATGTATCGCTGCTTGTGGTGGTCTGAATGATAGTGTCCCCCCAGAGGCTTTAAGTATTCAAACATTTTGTCTCCAGTTGGTGGCACTGTTCTTGGAGGTCTTAGAAGGTGTGCCTGTGCTGGAGGAAGTATGTCACTGGGGGCAGGCTTAGTGAGTTTAACAAGCCTTGCGGTCTCCAGTCTGTCTCTCTCTGCTTCCTGTGCTCATTGCAAGATGTGACCCTCGGCTTGCTGCTCCAGCTCCAGCTGCCATGCCTCCCACCACAATGGACCCTAATTCCCTGGAACCATCAATCATAAGCTCAAATAAACTCTTCCTTTTATAAGTTCCCTTGCTCATGGTGGTTTTATCACAGCAACAGAAAAGTGACTAATACAGTATACTGGTACCAGAGAGTGGGCTGTTGGCTGTGAAGAACCTGACCATGTGGATGTTTGGAGAAATGTGGAAGACTTTGGAACTTTGGGCTAGAAAAGCTGTTGACTACTGTAAGCAGAGCTTAAGGGGCCATTCTAGTAGAAGCCTGGAAAAAAAACATTGCTGCAAAAAAATGTAGTTCCAGAGGAAAATAAAGACTTAGGCAGGAACTGGGATATTTTGATAAAGAGTCTGGCAGCAGTTTGTCCACAGCCCAAATGCTTGCCTGAGTCTAAGTTGAAAAGCAATGGACTAATGTCTGTGGCAGAGGATATTTCATGACAGCCTAATATAGAAATGGTGGTGTGGCTATTGATGGTGAATATTGTGCAGATCTACAGTGAAGAAGAGCAGATGGGGCAGGAAGAAATGCAGAATGTAGAGTTTGGATCTGAAAACTGCACTAGGAAGATTAAAGATGTAGCCAAGGCATGTGAAGGAGAGTTTCCTTTTGAAAAGGAGACTAAAGTGATTAAGGAGAGGACTAGCTATTTACAAGTAAACAACGGGAAAGGTGAGATTAAAGTGATTAGGGAGAGGCCTCGAGATTTACAAGTAAACAACAGAATCAGTACCTTCAAGGAAAGACCACACCCAGCTAAGCTTCCAACTTTTGAAAGGAAAATACTGAAAGCGTTTTCTACTCCAAGTCCAGGGCAGAGAAAATTTGCAAATGTGGTTAAAGTAGGAGAGAGTCAATCCCGAACTTGCAGCCAAACTTGGCAATTTCATTCACATGGTGCTGGCTTTAGAGGCTTGAAGTTTGCAAGAGTGAAGGGGTCATCAGTTCTTCCTCCATGGTTTCAGAGAGCCATAGAGGCCAGGCAGAGTGCAGCAGGTGTATCCCTGAGTAAAGAAGGCCCTGATAGGCCATTGTGTGAAGCTGTGAATGTGAAGCCTGGTTGGCAGCAGAGACCCCAAGAAGACATTTGAGATGCCAGAGCTGTGAGATATTTGCCAAGGAGAGCTGCATACAGGGAGTGGTACCAGGCTACGAAAGAGATATATGTTGCAAGCAAAGCTGGAAGAGCTGAGCCATCTAAGCCCTCTGGAAGTCAAGTCCCAGAAGTTGTACATGGAGCTACTGGACTTGGTGTTTGCCCTGCTGGTTTTCAGTCTTGTTTTGGTCCAGTATTTCCTCACTATGCCTCTTTTCCTCCCTTTTGGAATGGGAATGTGTATTCAGTTCCACTGTATGTTGGGAGTATGTAATTTGTCTTTTGATTTTACAGGAGCTTACAGTTAAGAGATTGGCCTGGGTCTCAGAAGAGACTTTGGACTGTAGACTTTTGAATAGAATTGAGACTGGTAAACACTATGGGGACTTTTAAGGTTGGACTAAATGCATTTTTCATTTTATATGGTAAGGAGCTTATGGGGGCCAGGGAGTGAAATGTGGTGGTTTGAAAGATAGTGTAGCCCATAGGCTTTAAGTATTCAAACATTTTGTCTCCAGTTGGTGGCACTGTTCTTGGAGGTATTAGAAGGTGTGGCCATGCTAGAGGAAGTATGTCACTGGGGGCAGGCTTAGTGAGTTTAACAAGCCTAAAGGTCTCCAGTCTGTCTCTCTGCTTCCTGTGCTCACTGCAAGATGTGAACCTCAGCTTTCTGCTCCAGCCACCATGCCTCCTGTGCTGGATAGCTTTAGTGTCAACTTGACATACCTGGGTTGAGGGAGCCTCAATTTGGGAATTGGCTCCATTGGATTGGCCTGTGGCAACATCTGGGGAGTATTGTCTTGATGGTTGAGCAGTGTGGCAGGGCCCAGCCCACAATGAGTGGTGCCACACTATGCAGGTTGTTGTGTACCATATAAGAAAAGCATGAGCCAGGGGAGCAAGCCAATAAACAGCATCCTCTATGGCCTGTGCTTCAGCTCCTGCCTCCAGGTTCCTGCCCTGAGTTCCTGCCTTGGGCTCCCTAAGTGATGAACTGTTACCCAGGAGATGTAAGCTGAATAAACCCTTTCTTCCCCAAGTTGGTGTTGGTCAGAGTGTTTTGTCACAGCAATGGAAGACAAACTACAACAGAAATTGGTACCAGAGAGTGGGCTATTGCTTGTGACAGACCTGACCTTGGTGTTTTGGGGAAGGATTGTGAAAGCGTTTGGAACTTTGGGCTAGAAAAATCATTGAATGCCTAAAGATCATGGCTGTGGAACTTGGAACAGTTTTGCTGAAAGAGTTGTAGAAGATGGAGGCCTGGCTTGTGAAGTTTCTAGTTTCAAAGGGGAGCAGAGATCATCAGGACTGTGTAATCTGTGGGTTCTGGTCAGCTGGGGCTGAAAAATCAGCTGTAAGTAACAAGAGACCAGAACCTGAAGTGAAATCTTTGTTGTACTGGGACAATTGATGCTGGTTAGCTGGGGCTGAAAAATCAGCTGTAAGTAACAAGAGACCAGCATCACTGTGGTGAAATCTTCTGGGAAGAATTTCTTCAGGGTCAGCACACAGAAGCTGTGATCCAGAAGGGGCCTGAGCCTCCATCTCAAGCCAGAAGCAGGACTTGGTAATGTGTAAGAGTCTCCTATATGGTTCTGGTGTTGAAATTTGAGGGGGTCACAGAGAGCAGCCGAGGCTTGGCACTGTGAGAGGTCAGGAAAGACCATTGGTGGAAGTGCACCTCGGTTGCAGTGAAGACCCCAGGATTGCAGGGGTCATGGAGAGAAGCTGAGGCTTTGCACCAGGAGAGGTCAGAAGAGACCATTGGTGAAGGTGCTGCCTCAGTTTCAGTGGCGACCCCAGCTTTTTGGAGATGCCGGTACCCTGGGACGACCACCAAGAGCAGCGGTAGGTGTAGAATGGAGTCGGCCTGGGCCTGCGAGATGAGTGTGCCACGGACGGCAGAGTCGGAGAGGGGGAGCTGCCGAGACCCTTTGGAGCCCAGAAGATCGTGAGTGAATCCCAGGTGTCCAGCCTTGAGCTACTTGCTGGACTTAGGTTTTGTTTGAGAGTGCCTGATTCTTCCCTTTGAAATAAGACAGTACTTGTTTTGGATTTTACAGCAGCCCACAGTTAAGAGACTTTTAATAGACTGGACTTTTAAGTGTTTGGACATTTTAAGGACTGTGGGGCTTTTAAGGTTGTACTGTCTTAGGTTGTGATTAATGTTAACATCATACTTTGGGGATAAGAACTGGATGTGATATGTTTTGTGTGTCAAGTTGACAAGGGGTCAATTGTGCTGGATAGCTTTAGTGTCAATTTGACACTCCTGGGTTGAGGAAGCCTCAATTGGGGAATTGGCTCCATTGGATTCACCTCTGGCCACATCTGGGGAGTATTGTCTTGATTCTTGAGCAGTGTGGGAGGGCCCAGCCCGCAATGAGTGGTGCCACACTAGGCAGGATGTTGTGTACCATATAAGAAGGGTATGAGCCAGGGGAGCAAGCCAGTAAACAGCATCCTCCATGGCCTGTGCTTCAGCTCCTGCCTCCAGGTTCCTGCCCTGAGTTCCTGCCTTGGGCTCCCTAAGTGATGAACTGTGACCCAGGAGATGTAAGCTGAATAAACCCTTTCCTCCCCAAGTTGGTGTTGGTCAGAGTGTTTTGTCACAGCAATGGAAGACAAACTAGAACACCTCCCAGGACAATGGACTTTAATTCCCTGGAACCGTCAATCGTAAGCTCAAATAAACTCTTCCTTTTATAAGTTCCCTTGCTCATGGTGGTTTTATCACAGCAACAGAAAAGTGACTAATACACTGCTGTAGGAAGAGTCTGATGGATATATACCCAGAAGTGGTATGGCTGGGTCAGGTGGAGGCTCAGTTTGAGTCTTTAAGGGTTCTCCATATTGCTTTCCATAGTGGTTGTACAAGTTTGCATTCCCCTTTCCGCACACCCTCTCCAGCATTTGGTATCATTTGTTTTCTTGATACTAGCCAGACTTATCAGGGTGAGATGATATCTTAAAGTGGTTTTAATTTGCATTTCCTTAATTATTAGCAGTGTTGGACACTTTTTAAGATGTTTCTCAGCCATTTCTATTTCCTCTCTTGTGAAATCTCTGCTCAGCTTAGTTAATCTGGGCTAAATGTGTGGCCTTAAGCATCCAGAAGGAAAGTACAACCAGTAAGACCAGAGAAACTGTAATGCAGACATAAAACTTGAGATCTTAGTAAAAAGACAACAGGAAAAAAGAGAGCACTGTTGTTTGGCCTGTCTTCAATTCTTACAGGCAGGTCTATCTGCTCTGTGGCTGCCACTGCTTTTGTCACCACTCAAGGACATGAGATACAGCTTTTTAACATTCCAGTGTGGACTGAGGACTGCTGAGATACCCAGCTTGTGAAGTAAGCAGCTAATGGGAATTCAGCTTTGTCAGAATATGGACTGCCATTGTTGGACTACCTCGGCTGTATCATGGAGGCCAGTGCAGGGGGATCAAGACAGGACATGTGATTACTGGAGTTCACTTGGGGAACTATGGGAGGGAAAGACCCCAATGTGGAGAACAAGAGCAGGATTGATGGTTGTTTGGGCTTGCCAAGGAGGAGCCTTTGAGCACTTCCTTAAGGAAAACATGACATCTTTTAGGAAAAAATATCCTCCAATTCAAGTGATATGTGTATGCATGTACGCATGTATGTATGTATATATATATACTATGTGTGTACATATATGTATATATACTGAAGCAATACAAGTAGCAGAGAACAATAACAACAAAAGAACTGGAAAAAAAAACTCTGGAAAGACTCAGAAAAAGATGCAGGACATGTATGGCAGAGTGCAGGGACTCGGGTAGGGTGGAGGGCATGGAAAGGGAAGTGACTCTAGATTCGATTGAGCAATGATGTAAGACTTACAGAAAAAGTTTAATAACAATAAAAAATAAAAAAAAAAGAAACATCCATACTGGGGAAAATATTTTAATAATTTTTGTTTATTTTTTTGTATACTTCCCATTTTTTAAATATAAAGGCAAGCTGCCTGGAGTGGTGGCACATACCTTTAATTAATCCCTGCACTCAGGAGGCAGGGACACGTGGATCTCTGTGAGTTCAAGGCCAGCCTGGTTTTACATAGAGAGTTCTAGGACAGCTGGGGCTACAGGGAGACCCTGTCTCAAAAAGACCAAAGGGGAAAAAAAAAAAGACTAATTAAATATAAAGGCATTTAGTCATAAAATTTCTCCTATGAAAAATATCTAATATTTTTTGGTCTTTTTGAGACAGGGTCTCCCTGTAGCCCCAGCTGTCCTGGAACTCACTCTGTAGACTAGGCTGGCCTTGAACTCACAAAGATCTGCCTGTCTCTGCATCCCAAGTGCTGGGATTAAAGGTGTGTGACACCAGGCTCAGTGAAAAATATCTATTTAAAAAAAATCTCATCGTCTGCACTATACATTGGAACACGCATGCACATATTTTGCTTTCCCCACTCTAGATTCCCCAGCTTGAGTAATCACAATTTTTAGGAAGTTCAATATTCAGTGCTGACATAATTATGGTAATAGACATATTATTCATGGCTAAGCAATGCAATGCACTGTGATAACATTTTCTTGCCTTTATAACTTTTGATTTCCCCGGAGTTACATAGTCTCAGCCCACTAAAGCAAAGTCAATCACTTCAGTTAGTTTGAATACACTGGGAAATCTATCTGCTTCTTGTTTTCCTTGGAGACCTCACTCCGTTATACCTCAATCATCGTTCCTGCTTGGAGTGACTAAAATCCTTGACTGGTACTCTGCCTAGATTTGGGCAATTGCCTTGTTATATATTTTTCATTTTCATTTTTTTATTTTTTGATACAGGGTTTTGAATTCATGATCTTCTGCATGCTAACCAAGCACTGTATTATTGAGCTACAGCTGGATTATTTTATTTTACTTATTTTTTATTTTGAGACAGAGTCTTATTAAGTTGACCAGGTTGATCTTGAACTTACTCTGTAGCTTATGAAAACTTTGGTCTTCTGATTCTCCTTCCTCAGCCTCCCGAGCAAGTAGCTTTGATAGGCCTATGCCAGCAGAAGAGGTTTCTTTCTATTTTAAAATTCGTGGGTTTCTTCATTTAAAAAAAAAAAAAAATGCATGCCGGGGCTGGAGAGATGGCCTAGCGGTTAAGAGCACCAACCGCTCTTGCAGAGGACCCGGGTTCGATCCCCAGCACCCACATGGCGGCCAAGAGCCGTCTGAGACTCCAATTCCAGGAGATCTCCAGTTCCAGGGGAGTCCGACACCCTCTTCTGACCTCCGCGGCGTTGCACGTCACGGGTGCACAGACTTGCATGCAGACAGTACATTCATACACATACAGAAATAAATAAAAAATTTTTAAAAAATTTAAAAAAATGCATGCCTTGGGCTGGAGAGATAGCCTAGCGGTTAAGAGCACTGACTGCTCTTGCAGAGGACCAAGGTTCGATCCCCAGCACCCACATGGCGGCTGAGAACCGTCTGTAACTCCAATTCCAGGAGAACTCTAGTTCCAGGGGAATCCGACACCCTCTTCTGACCTCCGCGAAATTGAACGACACGGGTGCACAAACCTACATGCAGACAGTACATTCATACACATACAAAAAAAAATAATAAAATTAAAAAAAATGCATGCCTTTTGTTGTGTTGTTGTTTTTAAGATTTCTTTTTCTCCTCCATTGTCACTTGTCAATATGAATTTCTCATTACTTTGAGGCCTCCCTCAAATCTCTGTGATCGGCCTAGTTAGTAAGACATACACAATCTGAAAGAGAAGATCTTGAGCATGGAGAGGGTGGGTTTTTTGTGAGCTGCGCCACTGGGTGAGCCAAGGGTAGGACTTGCTATTTTCTGGTACAATCCCAAACTGCCAAGTCTCTATGCAGACAGCTCCAGAATTACCTCTTCAAACTGCTCTTAAATTCTGGGAATCAAGAAGTATCTCAAAGCTAGATGTACAAGCTTCATTTAATTCTACAAGTTTCTTCTTTTAGAATGATGAATCACTCCCTTCTCCCTGCTATCTCTGAGTCTGGAGGTCCCTGGGTTCAAGTGAGGGTTGAGGTCCCGGAAGAGCCTGAGAACATAACATCATTTGAACATTCTCAGCCAATTTTTACTTCCTTAGTTCTATTTCACAACCTATCTTTCAAAGAAACCTTGTAGTATCCATTCTTTCATTTTTTTGGTTGTTAGCCTTAGCCTTTAATGGCTGTGCTATCCCTCCAGCCCACGGCATCCATTCTCAAAATCCTCCAGAATCCTAAGGTATAAATGAGATTATTTTGAATATAGTTTGTTTTTATTAAATATTATCCTAACACAAGCAGTTGCCTTTAATACTGTCCAAGCTCCTCAAAGTTACTAATCAATTTTCAACTCCAGATTTCTGTCAGATTTAAAACTTTTCATTCTCTTAAGAGAGTTTAAAGGGATGTTAAGGAGATAATGGGCATAAATGTGTTTATTCAAGCTATCACTGCTTAGTCAGAACTCTAGTAAACTATTTTGAGTAACAGCTCAAACTAGATCACCTGTTTTGATATGACTAAATATCTAGTAATTTTACATTTATACACTAGAAAGTACTTAAGAGTGACAGTAATTATAACTTTATTAAATAAACTTCAAAGATATTAAATGTAATATTCAGCTATAAAGTAACATGAGAAAAATGTAATATGATATGATGCCTGGGGCTGTGTGTACACAAGTCTTCTTTATATCTAGGAATTCAGTTTCTTGCAATTGAAATTTCCATTCAGTAGCATGACTCATCATTTATTTTTACAAAAAACATGGATTTTTTTTTTTTTTTGCTGAAACAGAAGTATTAGATTTTTGTACTCTGAGATGAGCTATTTTATTCTTGGGAAAGAAATCTACTAAAATGTAAGAAGAGATTGAGTAATAGACCACAGCACTAACAAACTCTAATGCTGAAAACTTCTTTGATGAGTCAGGGGAGCTACACTCAGGAACTAATTCCAGGAGAACCCCTTCTATCAAAGCAGCTGCGTACAGAGATCTGGAGTGATGTTCACGAACACCAATCATGTAAAACAAAATTAAAAGGCTTCAAAAACTTAGTAACATGATTAGTCTGAATTTTCATAATGTTAAACACATTCATAGATTGAAGAGCTGATGTTCTTTTATTTTCCATCTATATTTTATGTTAAAATAGTTCAAATTTGCTGGGCATGATGGTGCATGCCTTTTTATAATTTTATTTATTTTTTATGTGTATGAATGTACTGTCTGCATGTAGGTCTGTGCACCCATGTCATGCAATGCCATGGAAGTCAGAAGAGGGTGTTCCTGGATTCCCCTGGAACTGGAGTTAAAGATGGTTCTCAGCTGCCATGTGGGTGCTGGGGATCAAACCTGGAGCCTCTGCAAGAGCAGTCAGTGCTCTTAACCACTAGGCCATCTCTCCAGCTTTGGTGCGTGCCTTTAATCCCCGAACTCAAGAGGCAGAGAGGCAGGGAGATCTTTGTGAGTTCAAGTCTAGCTTGGTCTACATAGCCAGTTCCAGGCCAGCTCAAATAAAACTCAAATTTCTTTTCACAAGTTGAGATACTCATTTTCTAAAAATCAAAAGAATGATAAAGTTAATTCAATAGAATATTGCTAGGATAAAGAGATCTATAGTTATATTTTGTTAAGGTTTTTAGAGTAGGCACTAATAAACCTTCCTAATAAATTACAAGTTGCACAAAATCAGGACAGGAAATGAAAGGCAACCCATCATTTTGAAGAAAACACGTATTTCTCAACTATTTATGCATCTCCTAAGTTATTCTACAGAAAAAAAACGAATCATAAAAACGTCCATTTTTATATTACCTACGAGAACGCATGTGGCTTTCTGTGTGGGTATATGGGCATGAGTGCAGGTACGCACGGAAGCCAGGAGGAGACATCAGATCCCCTGGAACTGGATTTATAGGTGGATGTAAGCTACCCAACATGGGTATTCAGAACTGAATTGGGGACCTCTGAAGTAAAGGAAGTGCCTAGGGGGGCTAGGAAAGAGACTCTTTTTAAAAAATACTTTTATTGATGTTTTGTGTGTTTCAGATATTTTCAGTTCAATTTAGACATATTCATCTTTCCCTTCCCCCACCCCACCCCAGATCATGCATTCTACCATACATGTCCTGAATCTTTCTTTCAGTCTTTTTATAAAGTTTTTCTCTGCAAAGGTTTATTGTTTGGGACAGAATTTAATTATATCAGTCTGTTCTTTTACCCAGTCCTTATGTTGTTGTGGTTTCCTCCCAATTGTATTGCTCCAAAATACAACTATAGACACATCATATATGTACCAGAATTATGTCCTCCAGGAATAAACTGTATATTAACTCTGATATATGTTTAGGAGTTCACATTTTCCCTTTAATTTTATATTACTCTAAAATATGAATATATACCTTCTGCCCATATACATTAATTACCATGTCTGAAAGTAAGTGGTAAGTTAATTCTAGGGCTCATTAAGATATTCACATTATAACATCACAGTTGTTTTCAGATAGAAAGAAACATAACAATAATGCTGCTCAGCTTGCCTTTCAATTGGGGGATTTGGTTCTAGTATCCACAAATGAGGGAAACTATTCCCCATTTGTTAGGAAAGAAACTCTTAAACTTTATATTTAATGCAATATGTATCTTGTTGCCACAAAATAACAAATAGCAGAGGTTTAAAGAATAAGTTGTTAGAGGCTAGAGATATGGTTCAAAGGATAAGAGCACCCGTATGGTAGCTAACAACCATCCATAACTCTAGTCCCAGAGGATTGGATGCCCTCCTCTGGCCTCCATGGGGACTGCAAACAAGTGGTACCCTTTTATTCATGCTAGCAAAATGCTTATATACATGAAATAAAAATAAATTTTTGAATCTTTAAAAAAAAAATATATTCTCTCTCATTTGTAAATCCTTGTTCCAAATCCTTATATACAAGTGTACTACTTCATCAAAGAAGCTTATTTTTGCAACAGATAGTGACTATTATAAAGGTCTAATGTGAGTCAAATACAGAGAATAAATATCTGTGAGGTGCCCAGCCCTAAGTGACACATTTGCAATACAACTTCTACCCCTAAGGCTCAGGGAACACAGCAGAGAAGGAGGGCAGAAAGGTCTCTGATGCACCTCTCAGCTCTCAGCAGCAAAGTTTCCATATGCCACAGATAGTGACAAAGAATGGCACAACTGGCCAAAGTGCAGAAAATAAAATACAGCAGAATGCATATCCATGAATAGGACACTTATATCAAACCTATGCCACCCAAGGCTTCCACCATTGTGGAAGAGGGAATGGTATAGTTTTAAGACCCAGAGGTAGTTGATAACCTGGGAAGCAGAGTTTTCCAGACAGCTGTGGAGATACTCATATGAATTTACAATGGTGACAGAATGGACAAAACCCACACAAGTTCAAGCTAGAGAAAATCTTAGCATAGAAGTAAAGAACAAGGTTAAGAAGCCTCAGCTTAACAGAGGGACTGTTGGCAACCAGTAACTACTGGGAGAGAACAGTTAGTTTTCTTTAAGGCTGTGATGCTAGATATGTTAACCAAGTGCCAGTGGATGGACGCACACCAAAGGACATTTGGGTCACAAGCTTCACTCCATAGGCCTTATGTATAACCAAGTACATGAAGTCTGGCAGGGAGGCTAGGAGAGGGGTGTAGATAGGTGAGAGGGACTGAATATGATTAAATTTATTGTATGAACATTTCAAAACTTCAATTTAAATAAATTTTGAAAGAGTCAGTTGTTGAATTTAAATAACAATTAGGAAATGGTCAAAGACACATGATTTCAGTTAGACTGGATAAGTTACGAAGACCTATTCTTTTTTTTTTTTTTTTTTTTTTTTTTTTCTTTTCGAGACAGGGTCTCCCTGTAGCCCCATATGTCCTGGAACTCACTCTGTAGACCAGGCTGGCCTTGAACTCACAAAGATCCGCCTGCCTCTGCCTCCCGAGTGCTAGGATTAAAGGCGTGCGCCACCACGAAGACCTATTCTATAACATTTTGACTACAGTTAATAAAAATGGGCTATGTTTTTCGTAGGGCTCAGAATAGATTTTAAGTGTCTTGATCATAAAAAAAATAATAGGTTTGTGAATTAATGCATATGTTAATTACTTTAGACTAGCCATTCCTGAATGTACCCATACCTCAAAGCATCATGTTCTATACCATAAATATATAGAACAT
This sequence comes from Rhizomys pruinosus, assembly GCA_009823505.1. Taxonomy (NCBI): domain Eukaryota; kingdom Metazoa; phylum Chordata; class Mammalia; order Rodentia; family Spalacidae; genus Rhizomys; species Rhizomys pruinosus. Next base: position 399,777 of record VZQC01013915.1, on the reverse strand, counting down.
TGTCAACATACAAACAACAATATAGTCGGGAGATAAAGGGAAAAGAAAGCAACAAATATTTAAAAAAATACCACTCCACTTATTATTTTTCATGTTCATATTGACCTCTGCACTGTACTCTGACTCAGACATTTTAGTGTGGGAAAAGAATTGCAAAGTGTAGTAAGACAGATGGTTTACTCATCAGGGTTTGCACTGTATGAGCATCAATGAGTCAGTACTGCTGTATAACACAGGCTTTGTGACAGCAAACTGTGGGCATACGAGATTAACACGAGGTATGGGACAGGGAAGGCTGTCAGGACAAGTGACCCTTTTTAATGAGGTTAACATCTCAGAGTATTTCTGACTTCAGAATCAGCTCAATGTGTCAAGTTAAAATTTTGCAGTCTTAAGCACCACAACTGTTACAAGTAACTGTGGCTTTAAGCTATCATAATTAGCAGAAAAGCCCGTAAGCAGAAACCTTCTTGGCTGTAGCAAGGAGGATTTGAGTGAGTTTGCAAAAATTCAGATCTAAGAGACTTAATTATTATGTTTTTATAACTGCCTCTCTTTGTCAAACTCCTATTTAGTTTAATATGTATTGATTTGCAATGTAGCTATAGCAATCTTTGGAGCTACCCTACTCTCTAAGAAAGTACAGTTAATCACTGCCTCTTATGTATTAGCACTGTGCCTTGTAAGTGTTCACGGCTTCATTTGTTAGGTAGTATTCTTCTTAATAACAAATGAATATGAATATGCATTATCGTATCTCTGCCATGTTTATATTTGGCTTATAGTTAGTATTCAATATCTAACATCCTAATATGTTATACTAGTTTTTAAAATGGTTTATGCATGTAGTTGAAGAGTACATACATGCTTACAAAGATTTTTTGTAAATTTAAAGGTCTAGAAAGATATGATTGTTCACTTTTGTAAAAAGCTCATATTGGGAGATGGGGACATAACTCACAGTACAGTGCTTGACTTGAGTCTGATCATCAGAATCCACTTTAAAAAGCTGAAGCGTGGTTGTGCATCCTTGTAGGTCCAGTGCTAGGGAGGTTGAAACAGATTCCTGGGGCTCACTGGCCATTCAGCCTAGCCTACTCACCAGAATCCAGACCAATGAGAGATGCCGTCATTTATTTATTTTTGTTTGTTTATTTTTTTAATTTTATTTATTTATTTTTTTTTCAGGTGATATGTATATGTACATATAATTATGTATATGTATATATTGAACCAATACAAATTAGAGAGAACAACAACAACAACAACAAAAGAACTGGAAACAAAAACTCTGGAAAGACTCGGAAAAAGATGCAAGACATGTATGGCAGAGTGCAGGAACTCAGGTGGGGCGGGGGGAATGGAAAGGGAAGTGGCTCTAAATTCGATTGAGAAATGATGTATGATTTATGGAAAAAGTTATTTTCTTTTATTTTTTTAATTTTTATTTCTGTATGTGTATGAATGTACTGTCTGCATGCAGGTTTGTGCACCTGTGTCGTGCAATGCCGCGGAGGTCAGAAGAGGGTGTCGGATTCCCCTGGAACTTGAGTTCTCCTGGAATTGGAGTTTCAGATCGTTCTCAGCCACCATGTGGGTGCTGGAGATTGAACCCGGGTCCTCTGTAAGAGTGGCCGGTGCTCTTAACCGCTAGGCCATCTCTCCAGCCCCTATTTATTTATATTTTAAAGATGGGGAAGGAGTGGTGAATGGCTCCTCCTGAAGAAGCATACCCAAATTTTTCTGCTAACCTTCATGTGAATTGTGTGCACATATACACATACACATGCACACAATACATACACACAAAGAAACCTCGTATTAAAGGGGATTATTCTCCTATTCAGTAGTATACTGAATATAGATAACTAATGTAATATTAATGTCTCCTTGACAGCCAATACTGAATACTGAATACTACGTCCTTTATTTATTTGGATGGTGAAGGTGGAAGGGAGGCTGAGAGAAAACCTATTATTAGCTTTCTGCAGATTATTTTACCATTTAGAAGTAGGCAAGTCAGGGCTACACAATGAGACCCTGTCTGAAAAAAATAAACATGTTTAAATAAATAATAAATAAACAAATAAATAAATAAATAAATAAAGCTGGGGCTGGAAAGATGGCTTAGCATTTATGAGCACTGGAACCTGAGTAGCAGCTGACAACAGTCTGTAACTCCAGTTCCAGAGAATGGAACACTAACTTCTGATTCCCATAGACAGGGCATGACACAGGTGCACTTACACACATGCAACTAAAACACAAATACACATAAAATAAAAATAAACTAAAAACTAGATGAAAATTATTTTTAAAAATAAAAATTCTTTAAATGAAGCCAATAAGTTGATAAATAGCACCCAAATATAAACACTGTAATTTAATTTGCTATGCTCCCTTTCATTTCACTTGTATAAATGTTGAGATAGTAAGACTGGTAAGAGGATGGGTGACCAGAAGCCTGGCAGCCTTCTGGATTTGGTGTCTCAGCTGCATATTCTGATGAAAATGTTTTATTTGGAAATTTGATAAACCCAAATAAAAATATTCAAATGGTGTATAAAATATATTCCTACCCTAACTATACATAACGAGAGGTAAAGCCGCCAAGGAGCTTGATGATGCCCCTTCTTTTCTCCAATTCCCCTTCTGTTTCCAGAAACTTATTATGAGGAAGACAATAGAATATCACAGTTTAAAATAAAGCTTTTGTAAAAGGGAGGATATCTGAAATAAATTATGCAGTGTTTTGATAAATACTGCACTGTGGAATTATAATGCAAATACAATACTGATGTCTAAAATTTACAAAAGTAAATAAAATGCACTTTATACTAAAAAAAATTAAATAAGTAAATGCTAAAAACCCAATATATTTTAAAATTTATATGCAAAACTCTTTGTCTTGGGGCTCAATCTATAAACTCATTGCACTGCACCCATGAAGACCTGACTTTGATCCTCCAGAATACAAAAGTCCTGGGAAGGTGGAGAGAGTCTGATCTTCATACTCATCAGCCAGTCAGCCTATCCTACTTGCTAAGCCCCTGGCTGACAGAAGACACCATCTCAAAAATAAGGTGGATGGTGCCTATGAAATAACATTCAAGTTTGTCTTCTAGCTTCCATATAGACATGTGCTCACGCATTTTTCCTTGAATAACATTTCATAAATTTAAAACTATCACAACCTCCACATATAAACCTACCAATTACAAGGCTTTGTTTTTTTAATTTTTTTTTAACTTTTTAATTTAAGTCATTGACACATACACTGTGAAATAAACCAAAATGTAGGTAAACTATAGTTCATTCCAAAAAATGGAACAAAAGTTTACAGGTCATTTTGGGAAATATATCATTAAGAAGCGGACTGTGTGCACATTCTCAGCTCTGTGAAATCTAATTCTTACCCTCATTCAAGGCACTAATCCAAAACTTGGAACTTACTACCTGTAGGTGAATGTACCCTAGCGTTATTTATAAACTAATAAATTCAAGTCAAAACTAATCATCCCTAAAGGAGACTTTAAGTCTGGTGTTCCCAGTGAGACAATCAGAAAACAAAATATCATAGAGGCACAGTTGACAAGCAGCAGCACAAAGGGAAATTTGCCACGAGGCTTTCAGAGCCACAGCCTCGCTGCTCGGTTCATGTCATTCTCACCACCACTAAATGATTTGGTGATATTTGGAAACTTATTTACCTGAGTTTCAAATAATGCTCTCTAAAATAACTATGCAATTAATCGGATTAGTACATTGATTAAATATATGTGTTTTGTGAGAGTATGGTGCATGCATGTATATGCAGGCAAAGTATTGGATGGCTTTAACTTTTTAAATATTTGATTTATTGTTTTTATTTTATGTGTATGAGTGTATTGCCTGCAAGTGTATAAATGCACCCATGAGGTGCAATTCCCATGGAGATCAGAAGAGGATGTTTGATGCCTTGGAACTGGAGTTACAAACAGTTGTTAGCTGCCATGTGGATGCTAGTTGTGGTACCAAAGTCCTCTGCAAGAGCAGCCAGTTCTCTTAACCACTGAGCCATCTCTCCAGCGCCACATGGTTTAAAGTTTAAGGTAGATATTTCTTTACAAATAATGGGATGACAAAAACTAAAATATAGATAGCAGTTATATCCAGGAAGTACAATTTAAAATATTTATTATTTTCACTTTTAAAATTTTAATCTGTTACTTCAAACAGCACCCAATAAGAAATTAAAAATGCTGAGCGTTACATTAATGACTGCTACCAATTGTTATGTAGACATTTAAAAGCAGACTTATTATTTTTGCCTATTTTTGGTTATATCCAATGATTCTATGAGAGAACACATACCTTTTGAAAATAATTCAATGCATAAGCTTAATGTATTTAACTTTTCAATCCTAACACTGTTTGGGATTCTTTTGTATCTGAATCTTAAACTATTGTGGATGCCAGGCTTAAAAGTAAGCTGTTATTTAGTGAAACATTTTTTTCTGTATTTGTTATAATTTGTCATCTTATTTCAGTTGAAAACTGAAGAGAAAATTTATATTTGTCTTCATTAATATTTTACAGGCACTAAAGAACTATTCTTATACTCAAAATGCTAAGAGCATTTATCCTTTCAGTCAGCTGTATGTATTGGTCATTAAAGAATATGAAAATGCCAAAGAAATTTCGTTTTCATCTAATTTTGCTGAATGCAAGAATAACAAGAATTCTGGCAAAGGCAGTATTCTCAGAAGTTTCTCTAGTTAGCATATCAGACAATCATGGTGAAACATGAACAATATTCAATTGAAAGACAATAAAAGTGCATCCATCCACACTAGCAACTGTAGACCTCATGAGACAAGTATTTTGCCCAAACTTTATACGTAACTTTTCCTATAAAAAATTAGAACTTCAATCATCATCATCATCATCATCATCATCATCATATTTTGATAAGAAAATAAATATGTTATTATTTTAAACAATATCTCTTGTCTCCTGACTCTAACATGGTCAATTATACTAGCAGCGGTAACAGCAACATTTTATTATGGCACAGAAATAAATAAAGCGGTACTAGCCACCATTTAACTAGTGATCATAAAGCAACTGTAATTCATGTTAATGAAGGCTTCAACAACCTGTGCTTGAAAACCCTACATTATATTCTATAAAATGGTGAGGGGTGTGGGAGAATAAAATAATCACCTCACTCATTCCTGGATTTTTAAGCACATTACCCTCTGCAAAAATCTAGGTGGTCAATAATCTATACTGAGGAGACTTGTACAAATAAACATAATCCTATTTATACTTTCCAAATGGAAATTTTGTCATAGCTATTGAAAGTAAAGACTTTCAGGTTTGAGTTTCCCTATACTTACCTTTAAGGAATGCTTTCCTACTGATCTTTGGCATGGCTACATGTTCAGGAAAAACTCCATAATATAAAGCATGTGCATATTCATAACTGAAAAACAAGATAGACTTATATATTTCTCTGAGAATCTAAATATCTGTATCCCAAATATTTTCATATCATTAAAATGAATAATAAAAATATTTATCCTTTATTCACTTAATGGATGAAACTCACTTGGTTGGTGGGGGTTCTGGGAGCACTGTGACTTCACAGTCTTCCTTATGCTCTGCTTATGCCTTTCTTTCTATTCTCTATCAAGCAGTCAAAGAGCTTCTCAAGCTATTTGCTTGTACTAAATGTATTGCCCACTAAAACCTTGGTCCAACTGGTTCCACTGAGAGCTCTCTTAGTTTGCCGAAGATAGCTGCCTTAAACAATACAAATTTAATTTTACATTACTCTGGAACCTGGAGTTCAGTGCCAAGTTATCAGCAGAGTTTGTATTTCTCAAGAACAATTCTAACCTTGATTTCACCTTTTATTTTCACATGGTCCTACACTGATGTGCCTCTGTGCTCATTGTACTTGTTAAAGGGCACAAGTCTTGGTCTTATTCTAACACTTAAACTTAATGTCCTCTTTAAAGACACTGTCTCCAAAGTGCATCATATTCTGGGATACTGAGAATTAAAAGTCCAATATTAAAAAATAAGAGACACAATTCAGCTTGTAACAAGATCCATGGAGAAATAAGCCTCTGGGACCAATTTCCCCTAAGGAATATAGAATTTGCTGAACCTCTGTGGAAACCCAGTGTACAGACTGAATGTAGAAGTTTCAGGAAGAGTGACTGTGATGTTTACCTATGGTTTGTCCCAGAGAGGGTCATGTGCTGTAAGCCAAGTACCCTGTGCCGCAGTTGGTGAAATCTTTAAGAAGAGGTACACTATGTACAATAATTGCATCATGGTGCTTCATCCTCATGAATAAATTAGTGCTGTCTCTGGGAATGTTTCAGGTCCTATGTGACTGGCCTAGTTTTTAACAGAGTGGGTCATTATAAAGTGTGTTCCTCTGCCAAGCTCTGACACAGCAGGAGCCCCTTGCCAGGATGCAAGTGTCATGTTGTTAGGCCTCTCCAACTAACAGACTTCTGAGCCAATTATACCTCTTTATCAGTTACTCAGTCTCAGACACATTATTATAGCAACAAAAAGGAGATTAAGGCAGTTACATCTAATCTGTTGCCTCTACCCTTATCTGGAGTTGACTATAGTCACCTCCCAGGTTTCCCTGCTTTAGAAAACTAAGAAAGATCAACTTGGGGTCTGTGTGTGTGTGTGTGTGTGTGTGTGTGTGTGTGTGTGTGTGTTTCTTGAAATATGTCTTCCTGAGTTAGATAAAGCCATAGCCTAGAAAATACAGCTATAAAATGCAAGGCTGAAAAACGGTCCTCACACTAGTGAAGTTCTTATGAGCTCTGAGACATAACCTCATGCAGTCAAAATAGGTAACAATGAAACTGGCCTAAGAGATCTCTTCCCAGAGCAGGATAAAAGACACTGCTTTTACAAGGTGCTGAAAGACAAGACTGAAGCCAGGATGATGAGCCACTGCATCAAACAGGAGACATAAATGCTCACGCTGCACTGCTGACAAGAAGAGAACTTGTCCAGGAAATTCAAATAGGAAATAATCTGACTCTTAAAGTTGGCTTACTTAGATTGAGGAAGATATGATGATAGAAAGAAAAGAAAAAGAACAACAATGTAAAGGCACAGTTTATTTGAATTAGAAGAATAGTTAGCATCTTATTTAAGTAGAATTGTCACTGAAAGACTAGAAGGACCTAAAAGCATGGATGAATTCTAAAAGTACAATCAAACTTCTGAATTTGGAAGAAGATGGAAAATCAATTTCATCATAATAAGAAAGAAAAACAGATGCACAGTTCTATGTGTATAGTACTAAATCATGAGAGGAAAAAAAGCAAATTTTCAGCCATTAAACTATAAATGGAGTGATGTTAAATTCAAAATTAAAAGCTTTATATAGTTTGAAAGAAACTCCTTGAGAAGAAAGGAAAATAGGTGACAAAATCCACATGCTATGGCACACACCTGTAATCCTAGTTACTGAGAGATGGAGGTAGAAACATCAGTAGTTCAAGGCCAGCATGGGCTATGTGAAACTTTGCTTAAAAAAAATAGACTGATAGATATATAAACAGATAAAGACTTATAGATGGGAAAATCCTGGTGAGACAATAGTAAAATCAAAGAGAACTTTTAAATTCCTTTCTTTAATTCAAAATGAAATGTCATACTCTAATGATAGGATAAAAGTGGTATGGAATTTAAAATTCTCAAAAATTAATTTCTGTGGCACACGCCTTTAATCTTAGCACTTAGGAGGCAGAGGCAGGCATATCTTTGTGAGTTCAAAGCCAGCCTGGTCTACAGAGTGAGTTCCAGGACAGCTGGGGCTACAGGGAGATCCTGTCTCAAAAAGACAAAAAAAATTAATTTCTGGCTGGTGTGGTGGTGCATGCCTTTAATCCCAGGACTCCAGATGCAGAGGAAGGCAGATCTCTGAGTTCAAGGCCAGCCTGGTCTACATGGTGCGCTCCAAGCCAGCTGGGACTAAAGGGAAACCCTGCCTCCAAAAGACCAAAAAAAAAAAATTAAATTCTGAATATGAAATAAAATCATTGCATTTCAAGGGCTAAAGAGAAAGGCTTAGCAGTTACAAACACTGGCTGCTCTGTCCGATGACCTAGGTTAGAGTCCTAGCACCCACATAGTGGCAAATGGCTGTTCATAACTCCAATTCCACAGTAATGTGATGGCCTCTTCTAACCTCTGCAGACATTGCATTACATAGGTGCACTTACATATATGTAGACAATATATTCATTCACATAAAGTAAAAATAATTAACATTTAAAAAAATAACTGCATTTTACCACATAGGAAATTCAATATACAAATCAACTCATTTCCTGAAATATTAATCAAAATGTAACCTGATTCTTCAAGAAATTTTAAGAGCTGATAACCTTTTCCAAATCCTCAGCAAAAATTTTAATTTCTTAGAACAATGCCATTTGGTGGTTTTTCTAATATTTGCTTTTGCTGCATGGGGAACCAGGTACCAAAAAGCTCAACGTAAACCTTCCTAAAAAATTTCCAAGCTATGTTATACTTAACAAATGATAGATATTTCTGTTTTAAAATTTGTACTTCCAAATTTTAGATACAATACTTAAGAATTACTCAACAAATACATAAGTAAGGCAACTATAAATTAGTTTACATTAAAATCAGTCCATTTAAAAAAAAAGAATTTGAAACAACCCTGTCAACAATGTTTAAGCTATGTTCTTATCACTCAGGAGATAAACTTGTTCTCTACTGACATTCCTTGAACAGTGCTTTTTACTTGCATTTGGAAATATGTCCTTGATAACTCAATTCTTATTATTTATTATTAATTGCTGTAGAAACATTAATAAAACAACTTCACTGGATTAAAACTAAAAAATGGTACTGAATATTCTGATTTTGCTAGTTTCATCTCCAATTCTCTTTTTTAGTGTTCTCAACTTCTTAGAACAAGAACCATTCAGCTCCATAAAATGAGGCACGCCAATGAGATATTTTTCCCTCTGATAATAAGAACCAATGCAACAGGAAGATATTGTATTTTAATAGATAAAAATTAAAGCAATCACGCCTGCCAATATACACATTAAAATATCAGATTTTTTTAAATTTCTTAAACTCTTAGCTCTACAAAGTAAATCAGAAGGAAATATAGATCAATATCATTAAGAAAACATTAGCAGAATTCAGTCTTTCATTGGTTAACATAAGTTGAACATTATCCAACTTCTAAAGATTAACATGTACATATATACAATTCTGTGTTTACATAAGCTACCAAGAATAAATACCCAGAAGTCTTTTGGGACTCACTGCTTCTTTAAAATGTGAACATTCTTTTCCTTTGTAAATGCTGTCATTAAACAGAGAAGTGGGAAATTACTATTGTCACACAAACACAACAAAAATGTACACTGCCAGCTCCCTCTGTAATGGACGCCTACTTATGTAGCAATAAAACACAGGCAGATCATTGGGATAATTCCCCAGTGAGTGTTCTGCTGAGAGGAAAAGTATGGTCTGCCTTGACAGGAACTGCTTTTAAGTCTTTAAACTGTCCTCCTTCCAGTATTTATTCTGTGTACCTTCCATGCAGCTGAGAAATGTTGTTTCAAGTCAGTGAGCATGTCTAAAATACTTAAGGGAGAGCAGCTGAGGATGCACTGGTAACTAACATGCAGGAACTCTTCTCAGGGCAGGCATTAGGTGCCACTTGCTGCTTCTTAATGTGCTGATTTAGCTTCCAACCGCGATGGGGCAATTGGTGTGAAGTGTCAGCTAAAGGCTAGAGACTGCCATTTAAAAGAGAAATTTGATCATGGAAGCACAGCAACATTTGCAGTCCTGATTTTCCTGGCCGATGACTAGCAGACATTTGGCATCTCGGAAACTAATGAAGGAGCAGTTCCCAAAGACAGCAACATTAGCACAATTACAAAGCTCCAGTAAACAAGTATCTGGGGCAACAGAATGATGATGACTATGCTAAATATCTATAAATCTAAAAAAATAAATAAAACCCTAGTAGTTTTTTCCCCTTCTTCCTACTTTACGAATAAGCCAGGTACCTCCAGGTTTCCCCTGTCCTACTCCCATAGTGCCTCTCTTCTCCCATATACATGTACTGTGTTCTCACTATTTGTAATTAAAAACTGGTTAATTAAATGTCTCAAGCTTTGAGCAAAAAAAAATTTATTAAATCAGCTGTATATCTTTGCAAATACATCACATTCTAGAAGAGCTAGTAAACATCACTTCCTGAAATACCAAGACCCTCAGCAGCATATTGCCCCCCAGCACAAAACTAGTGATCTCATCCATTTAAAAATTACTATCTGGGCCATCGAGATGGCTCAGCAGGCTGTCCTCTGACCTCTACAGGAACACCTTGACTTCACATATGCACACACTGAATAAAATTTAATTTTTCTTTTTTTAGAGAAGTGGGGCATGGTGGCACATGCCTTTAATCCCAGCACTCCAAGGACAAAGCCATGCTGATCTCCTTGAGTTTGAGTACAGCCTGGTCTACATAATGAGTTCCAGGCCAGTTGTGGCCACAGGGAAATTGTGCCTCAAATATATTGATTGATTAATTAATTATATTAATCAATCAAATAATTATACTAATTAATCACACTAATTAACATATTTTTAAAGTGTGAATATCTGGATAGCTCAAGTTCAAAGTGAAACATTTATATTAATTTTGATTTCATATTCTAACAGTTTAAGTTTTGACATCCATACCAGAGAATTTCAAAAGAGTCATCAATGGGAGTATCAATCCAGGCACACTTGGGAATTAAAGTTACTCTGAAATGTCTTTTGTTCATTTATAAGCCAAAATTAATACAAGGAACTTAGTAAAAACTGTGGGTTTGGGTTTAATGATCCCTGTTTTGATGGTTAGAGAAATCCATCACACATTTTCTTTTTATATTTTTATTTACTTTTTATGTGTATGGATGTACTGTCTGCATGAGGTTTGTGCACCGGTGTTGTGCAATGCTGCAGAGGTCAGAAGAGGGTTTCGGATTCCCCTGGAACTGGAGTTAAAGACGGTTCTCAGCCGCCATGAGGGTGCTGGGGATAGAACCCAGGTCCCCTGCAAGAGCAGTCAGCGCTCTTAACCGCTAGGCTATCTCTCCAGCCCCTTTTTTAAACTTTTTTTTTTTTTTTGAGACAGGGGTTTCCCTATAGCCCCATCTGGCCTGGAATTTACTCTGTAGACTAGGCTGGCCTTGAATTCACAGAGATCTGCCTGCCTCTGCCTCACAAGTGCTAGGATTAAAGGCATTGGCCACCAGGCCCAGTTAAAAGACAGTTCTTAGCCACCATGTGGGTGCTGGGGATAGAACCCAGGTCCTCTGCAAGAACAGTCAGTGCTCTTAACCACTGAGCCATCTCTCCAGCCCCACACACATTTTCAAGAAAATGCTTAGGACAAGATTAGAAAATAGAAAGTCTACCATAACTATTAGTGCTGCTTAAATACCTACATATCTAATTGCTTGTGCTTCATTAGTAGGATTGAAAGGTTATTCCTGGACAAACTGTCAGCCCATGAAAGGAAACAGCCAGAATTGACCAGATTCCAAGTCAACAGCTCCGGAGAGAGTGGACTGGTTTACTTCTCATCCACCTGTGCCCCTTTTCTAAGCCTAGGGAACAATCTGCGGAAGAGGGGGCGTGGTAGAATGTAAAGGCTGCGATTGGGGTGAATGGTGAAACTACAGCAATGTAGTCTGGACACTCATTTGATCAACTTGATTGAACAAACAACCTGTCACCCCCACTGGATGGTGGGGCTGTAGGGGTTTGGGCACAATAGCCTGCAGATTGGTTTTGCACGAAGGATGCCTGTACTCATGGATTATCACTTATAGCTAAAAAATGAAAAAAAAAAAAACTGAGAGAAAGATGCAGGACAGTTATGGCAGAATGCATGATCTGGGATGGGGTGGGGGTGGGGGGGAAGGGAAAGGGAAATAAGCCTGAACTGAATTGGAAAATAATGTATGAAATGCACAAAGCATCAATAAAAATTAAATTAAAATTAAAAAAAAAAAGAAAATAGAAAGTCTAGATCACCCTTTCCTGTGTTTCCTCACTCCTTCTTCCCTAGGTCTTCCTCTTACTTCACATTTGAAATTAAACTGGAAGAAACTTTCATTTGTATGACAATGCAGCATAACTGGTGCAAAATAACACATAGTCTTATTTTGAAAACCATACAAACCTAAAACTACATGAGTTCTATCCTTACTTGGTGGCCTTGTCATAGCGTGGTGGCATATGCTTTTACTCCCAGCATTTGGGAGACAGAGCCAGTTGGATCTCTGTGAGTTTAAGGCCATTTTGGTCTACATACAGCTGGGGCTACAGATAGACCCTGTGAGACAGGGGTCTCTTTTTGAGAAAAGATTAAAATTAAAAATTGAATATATACAAAGCACTCATTGGAGTGCATGAAAAATAGTAATAAGTATTCATCCTAAAGAGAATGAAGAGAGTCACTGTGGGCTATCCATCCTAGTGTAACTTAAGTACTCAGTAATTCACTGTTATTCTAATTATCCTTTCATCATGAAGCTTTATATAAGATAGTTAATGTTTTTAAACATTTTACTATTTAAGCTGAAAATGTCATCACTCTGATGAGAAACTGTGAGGATTAATTTCATTTCAATGGTTATGATTAGTGTAGTCAAAATGTAGTAACCAGCAGAGACATCTGAAATTACACATTTTACTAATTTGTTTTGATCTTTTATGTTTGGGAATGCTCATCTGAGAGGTATAACTTGATACATGCAAAGAAATTTAATGATAATGAACAATTTCTGCAAGAGAAAAACTTGTTAGGATGGGAATACTAGCAAAACTAGATATCTGAATAGCCACACTCTAAGTGCAACCATATCAGAGCGCTTGATTTACTTAATTATTTTCCTGTTTAAGAGGCCACATTATGTCACCGTGTTTGGGATAAAATGGCCCAGCAGTAATATACAAAGCAATAAATTCTCTCTAAAACTCCTTGCTAGCAAGAGAGTCATTATTATTTATTACTGGCCCTTTACATCAGCGGACATAGAATTTCTCAGTGTCAACAATCAGGGATGACTGTTTCACAATAGGTCAGCATTTATAGGATAAGCTGTAATTGGGGAGTAAGGAGTCTCAGGAGAAGCTGTAATTGGGGAGTAAGGAGTCTCAGGACTAAATGTATAAATTAAGCAGGGAAGGAGTAGACAGTGTTTTGTGACTAATGCCTCAGCTGTCAAGACTCAATTTGATTTTTGTTCTCAGAATACAAGGACAGGGGACAGCAGGCTCACCCAGCTTCAGCGTCCTGCTGGTGTATGCCTGTACTAAGATGGCACAAAGCATGGGACACGGGGGCAGGTATTTGCCAGCAGTCACTGCAACCCTGATGACAAATGGTAGTAGAGAAATTCCAGGACAGATGTCTGCCCCAACCATTCTGTCAATTTTGAATTGATCATACTGCTAACAACAAAGGCACTAATCTGCAGAGGAGAGGATGAGGTGTTGACACTATTACAATAATTAAGAATATATCATTTCATGTCAGGTCCTCCTAACAAAACTATTGTACTTACTATCCTAGGCCAGATGTAAGCAGGGCACTCCTACATAAATATGTCGAAAGGCCTGTATTTTAAAAGTAAGAAAAATGAGAGAAGAAATTAATGGGAGGATTTTAAAGTTCTATTTTCTTAAGAGGAATACATTACTATGCTTTAATTCCAATAAAATAATAAAAAGGCATATAAATACATACAAATTTATATGCATGTATGTATGAACTATGAACAATATTAATATGATGTATTTAAAAATAAGCATCCTGGGGCTGGAGAGATGGTTCAGTGGTTAAGAGCACCAACTGCTCTTGCAGAGGACCTAGGTTTGATTCCCAACACCCACAAGGTGGCTAAGAACTGTCTTTAACTCCAGTTCTAGGGGAATCCAACACCCTCTTCTGACCTCCGCAGCATTGCACAACATGGGTGCATCAACCTACATGCAAACAGTACATTCATACACATAACAAATAATAAATAAAAAATCTTTAAAAAGAATGATTAAAAAATAAATAAAATAAAAAATAAAAATAAATATCCTATGGGGCTGGAGAGATGGCTCAGCAGTCAAGAGCACTGACTGCTCATGCAGAGACCCAGGTTCGATTTCCAGCACCCACATGGTGGCTAAAAACCATCTTTGACCCCAGTTCTAGGGGAATCCGACACCCTCTTCTGACCTCCATAGCATTGCATAACAGGGTGCACCAACCTACATGCAAACAGTACATTCATACACATAGAATATATATTTAAAAATAAAATAAAATAAAAATAAGCATCCTAAATTTCTCTCAGTATGAGAATCCATGTAAGTAATAAAACTTTCATTGAATGTATTACTATGAAGTTATTAAAATTATTCAAATATAGTAATATGAAAATCTCTATAAGGGGGCTGGAGAGATGGCTCCACAGTTAAGAGCACTGTGTGCTCTTTCAGAGGACCCAGGTTCAATTCCTAGCACCCACAAGGTGGTTAGCAATCACCTGTAACTTCAGTTTCAGGGACTCTGATTCCCTTTTCTGACTTGGCAGGCATTGCGTGAGTTGGGTGAACTTATACAGATTCAGGCAATACAATCATACACATAAAATAAAAACCATTAATAAAATATTTAAAATAAAAAAGAAAATCTCCATGAAATATTGATAAGAGGATCTCTCAAAACACACACACACACACACGCATTCACGCACGCATGCACACACACACACACACACACGCACATATATACTACACACTCATCCTAAAGGGCATTCACCAAACATCTAAACATACTTATCTTCTGAATTAAGGCTCTTGCATAACTTTCCTAGATTTCTGTTCCTCACAGCAAATGTGACAGACATGTTATACCACTAGCCTCCATCACCAGCCCTTATGCTATATTTTATATATTTTATTAAATTATATGTATATATATAAACATAGATTGAATACTCCAGAATCATCTAATGTACAATACATGAAGACAAAGTAGTTTTGCTGTAAGTAGATTTTATGCAAGTAAAAGATTGACTTAAAACTATATTTTGCTGGTTAGTTTTTGTCAACTTGACACAAACTACAGTCACCTAGGAAGAGGGAACCTCAAGTGAACAATTTTCTCCATCACATTCCTCTGAGAACATGTCTGTAAGACATTCTCTTGATTACTAATTGATATAAGAGGGCCCAGTCCACTGTGGGTAGTATCAGCCCTGACCAGGCAGCCTGGACTGTGTAAGAAAAGTAGCTGAGAAGCCCAGAGGAAAGGAAGCAGCCTTCTTCCATGGTCTGCCTCAGTTCCTACCTCCATGTTCCTGCTTGAGCTCCTGCCCCGACTTCCCTCAGTGATGGCATATGCCTTTGGAGTGTAAGAGGAAACAACCATTTCCTCCCCAAGTTGCTTTTGGTCTATCTCATATCACAGCAACAGAAAGCAAGGCAGAGCACACATTGTGCTTCACCAGAATGTTTATTCTAACTGGAAAATGACAGACTCTGTCATCTACTCTTCAATCAATTATAGAATAAATATTTGACTAATTCCAGAAGAGAGAACCAAGGGAAAAGGCCTACTAGGTTTCAGAACTCCAGCATATTGTTGTGAAGCACAGAGAAAGTGTACTTGCCACTTAAGACTTGGTTGGTTTGAGCTCAATAGATCACAGAAGACTATACAGGTTTAAGAAGACTGTGATTAATCTTCAGAAATTATAACATATATTTACTTCAAAAGGTTCTGCTGGAGAATACATATAATAATGTGTATGGTATTTAATGCAATGTCTGTCAATAATGATTGCTCAGCAACTAAGAGACCACATTTCTTGGCAAAGAATGCTGAGCTCTGATAAGTTGATGACAGATCCTACCATCCCTGACAAGCCTCATTCACTCACACTCACATACAAACACAAAATGATCATCTAGGAACATGTAACTCAATTTTTTTAATCTTTTATTTTTGTGTAGGTGTGTGCACTATGAGTTTATATTCAGCACATTGTGTACAGATGTCCACAGAGTCCAGAAGGGGGCACTGGATTCCCCGGAACTGGAATTGGTTAGGAGCTACCTGATATGTGTGCTGGGAATGAAGCCAGGCCCTCTACAAAGCAATATGCACTGAACCATCTCTCTGGCCCCCTGGACATGTACAAATATTTTTTGCTTCCTTTTTATTACAGTGAATATTGGAGCCCAAGATTTACTAACTTTTTTTTTTTTTGCTGAAGATGGTCACTTATCCTTTGTTCACTCAATTTTTAATATTTTATTTACTATTTTTATTTTATGTGTATGAGTATATTGCCTGTATGTGTGTAAGTCCACCTGTGTTGTGCAGATGGGAGAGGAAATAAAAGAAATTATACAGGGATATGGCTAAACAACAGCGAATGGATTATATGATTGTGAAAGCTTAACCATGGATAATATTTGGAGAAAAGAAAACTCAGCAACTCTTTAACATTGGTATTTAGACATGAATACCTTTGAAGAGAGATATCCTAAAAGAATTCCCAATTCCATGCAAAACTTATATCTATAATATTCTATCATTAAATTATCAAAGCATTCCATCATGCTAATAATAAACTTGTATCCAGGGATTTTAGGAAGGACAGAAAACTTACTTTATTTTCAAATCTATGTCTGGTTTTCAAAAGCTCTGAAGAATTGTGAGGTATAGGTTTAAATAAACATATTCATACACAGAAACAGAAAGATGATATTAGACACCTCACTAAGGACATCTGCCTCCATGTTACTTGGAAAATGTTAGAAAATGAATTCCCAGAAGAATACAACTTATGGACGTTTGTGGGTAAATAATAAGAGAAGAGTAGAGAAATGGTAAATAAAAAAAAAACATACTTGAAATGGGAGAGGCCTATATGTATTGAAAGGAGCATTGTTATAAAAGAACAAACCCACATAAAATGTCTCCATGACAATGCATGCATATGCATGACTAAGTTTATACAGAAATGGAAGCTTGTAAGCTTCCATTCCTATTGTTGATATCTGACAGGTAGAGGAGACTGAGCACTAAAAGAAGGGTAAATTCACTTTCTAAAAAGATGTCTTTAAACTTATTTTGAACCTATTTCTTTAACCAATTCAAAAGAACAAATAAATAAACATATATCAAGGAATTGGGTTTAAAAGGTAAATTATTTTTTCAAGTAAAAAACCTTAAAGGCCTAGTAGTTGTAGCAGAGTATGTGTTTTCTGACAAAGTCAGGTGACTCAATGTGGTCGGCAAAGTTCCAAACTGCCACTTCCTTCTGCATCCTCTATGTGAAACTAACTACCCAAACCCTGTCTTATTTGCTGTTTTAATTTACACTTCTGATGTCAAATTAAATAAAATCTTATTACTGTGAAATAAACATTAGTAGATAAGAAAATAAAGTTGCTGGGAGTGACAGTGCACACCTTTAGTCACAAACCCTGGAGGCAGCGGTAAGCAGATCTCTTTGAGATCCAGGCCAGTCTGGTCTACATAGGAGTTGCAAGAAAGCTGGGGCCACAAGGAAACCCTATCTCAAAAAAAAAAAAAAAAAAAATCAAGGTGGTACAATATTTAGGGATAAAACCACTAGATTAAATGGCCAAATGATGTTTAAAGTTAGCAATTCTATTTGATTTCAGTTTAGTATTTGTCTCTGTAGTTATGGCATCCCCTGGAATTAAGTACTTAATTATGAGATGCACAGAGGATGGACTTAGATTAGCACTGATTCTCTGAACATATTTATTTTCCCACAAAACACTACTAACAAGCACATTCAGAGCAGGACATTTCTGTCTAAACAGACTACTACTATGTAAAAACAGAAGTAGAATGATATGAGTTTGTTCTTTTGTTTGCCTTAGTTTAGGATTATCTACTAACCATTATCATACATTTCATCTTTCCTCAAACTTGCCTTTGCTTAAATGAAGTTTGACAGCTATTATCCTAAGTCAAGTATTGCCCATGTAGTTCAGAACCTTAAACTCCAGTTCCAGCTCTACTTGTGTGCAAAGCAGTCAACCACATGCCTGTGAGACTGCTATTCTCATACTTAGAAAGCCTCAAGCTGGTTTGAACTTTTTGCTGTTGTTACCATTTTGCTTTTATTAATATTACTTAAAGCCTTACATTTAGACCCCACAAAGTTCTTCACAATATGAGCTCTGCAAGTAACTTTACCTCTTTTTGTCTCTTTTCTGTGTATGCATGTGTATATCTGTGAATATGCAGGCTCAATTGCGTCTATGTACATGTGGAGCACAGAGCACAACTTTGGGCATATTCCTCAGGGGACTTCCACCTTTCTTTGAGACAGGCTAGGATGGCTGGACAAACCACAGGACAATCCCAGCTCTGGGATTGTAAGCATGCTATACCATGCCCACTTCTTTACTACATAGGTTCCGGGGGACTGAACTCAGGTTTTCATGCATGCAAAAGAAGCACTTTATTGATTGAGGTATCACCCCAGTCCTACCAGTGGTTTTCATTTTCCTCAATGTAATCAACAAGCTACTTCCTGTCACTTCTGAATAGATTTTAGAATATATTTTTGTACAACTGTGATTACAGGAATGCTCTTGATACTTTACATGTTACTTTCTTAGCCTAAAGCCAACTCAAGATTGTGAGGATATTTTCAAGAGATTTCTTTGAATATAAACCTTTCCTTGTATGAGAATTCCACTGAAGATACAGGTGCACCGCATCACTACTTGCATTGTCACTCTTGAAAGGAGATTTTGACAATTACTTCAAAAGCGCCTTTGTTCAAAAGCCTCTTAGAGTTGACACCATTTGATAATAATGCATTAATCAGAAGAAAATGTGTAAGTATTGAGATGCTGAGGGTAACAGCCTTGTGGCACACTCACAGGCATATGACTTGGCTTCCTTCTCCAATCTATTGCAGGAGGTCCTAAACATGGCATTTTGTGTTTTACCAGCTCTTCTGTTTGACTCCAAATTCCTCTCATTATATCTACTTTAAATTTAAAAATCCATGAGGATGCTGCTAAAATTGTAAGTTAAGAGAGGATGTGGTGTGATATGTCTGAAGCCTTCCACTAACACGTTAACAAATGGCATCCAGAATTACAGATACTTCCCATTTAAGCCAGAATCTACTTCGCAAAAATCTGATGTTGAGGGAAAATTCTGTTAGAATAATATTTGTATTTTAAATACCAAAAAGTGCATAATATATCTGTGCCAGCTCAACCTTCCAACAAACAGTAAATATAAAATAGTAAAATATATGTCTACCAAAGCAGAAGTGCACTGGATAAATGTGATAAATAATGTATTTGTGTTAAAGTGCAGCAAGCACCACTTCTGGATCAAACAATGAATAGGACTGTTAGTGAGCAGGCCTTTTAGGCCCTACTTGGCCTCCCAGTGCCAGCAGCATACATGTCTACCTCTTCAGTGGCCACGTGCCTGCTCTGCAAAGGATCCCCAAGTGTTTCTGCTGTGTTAATTCTGTTTGTTCTCATTCCTGTAACCAATACCTGTGATGAGAACTTAGGGAAGATGTGTTTTGGTTCACAGTTTTAGAGATTGCAGTCATACAGACTGGCTCCATCCTTCATCATGTAAAACACGTTTTGGAGATGATGAAGAACATCAGGACAGAGAGCGAAGCTGCTTGCCTTAAAGAGGCCTGGAAGCACAGAGTGAGAGGAAGAGTCCTGGATCAAGACATATCCTTTGTACGTATACCCCAGTGACACACTTCTTCCAACCAGCCATCACCTCCGAATAGTGCATTCACTCTGAATTCACCATTGATCGAGTTGGAGCCTTTGGGATCCAAGACCCTTTCAAAAGCCCAGCAGCTAGCAGCTAAGCCTTTAACACAAGGCTCAAGAGGTATTTTTAGAATCTAATCACAGCCATAATTTTATTTGGAATGAACATCAAGACTGTTCATGTATAATATTGCCAAAATACTGAACTTGGGAATGTAAATAGTTGCATTATTCACATCAGGAAAATGCCAAGGAAGAAAAACACACACCAAGAGTCCTTTCTAGTCTGAGATTGGACTTCAAAATAAAGTACCATTTTTGTTAAGGAAATATTAACAGAAAGAGCCCGCAGAATACATCTCTATTTTATTTGGTAAATAAAATAGCTAAATTTTATTCCAGGTAAGAGTTGGGTATTGCAGGACAAAGAAAATAGATGAAACTGCTGTCTTTAATTTTTTTTATTTTATTTATTTTTTATGTGTATGAATGTACTGTCTGCATGTAGGTTTGTGCACCCGTGTCGTACAATGCCACGGAGGTCAGAAGAGGGCGTCAGATTCCCCTGGAACTGGAGTTAAAATCGGTTCTTAGCAGCCATGTGGGTACTGGGGATTGAACCCGGGTCCTCTGTAAGAGCAGTCGGCACTCTTAACCGCTAGGCCATCCATCTCTCCATTCCTCTTAAAATATATATATATTTTAATTTTATGTGTATGAGTGTATTGCCTGCATGTGTGTAAGTGCACCTGTGTTGTAAAATGCCCACAGAGGTCAGAGAGGGTATCAACTCCCCTGGAACTAGAGTTACAGATGTTTGTTAGCTGCCATGCTGGGAATTGTACCCAGGTCCTCTGCAAGAGCAACCAGTGCTCTTTACTGCTGGGCCATCTCTCCAGTGAAACCGCTGTCTTTAAAAATCTTAAATGCACTAGTATTACAGAGCTCAAAGTTAGTATGGCCTTCTAGCTTTAAGCCATGTGAACTTGCTTTGACTTGATGGAACAAATAAATTTTGGCTAACAATTGAGATAGTACATATGGCTGAAAGTGAGTGAACTTACATGTAAGAATTGTCTTAACTGGGCTTTCTACTGTTATAGCTGCCTAACTCGCCCATGCCCTTACAAATAACCCCTCAGCCATGTTCCTGTAAGTATCTCCAATAAATTCATTACTTCAGCTAGTTAGATGTAGGAAGAATCAGTGTTCTAGATTGCCTTTAGTGCCCCTGGTTTGGGGAATAGATATTTATTTATGTCATCCCAGGAAAAGTCACAACTAGTGCCTGAGTAGAACACATAGAATTAAGGATGAATTGGAAGGAAGAGTTGCACAGCCCTAGCTACAGATGGTAAGACATGTAACTGAGGGTGACCTGTCTCATGGTGGAACATCTAAAGGGACAATCCAGACATGGCTAACTTTGCCCAGGTAGGAGGTGCTATGCCTCCTTCTGGTAATAGAAAGTGTGTGGCCTCTGCTATGGGTCAGAAGGCATGCAACAGAGGCTAGATAACTGAGATTGGAACATCCTTTTGGAGAATCCCAGGGTGGCCATTTTACTATACATGATGTGAGACATCCTATCTCCTTAATTACAGGGTCTATCAAGCAAGTACAGAGATACCCCCAAATTCTTGATAGTCTAGAGAATATATTGCAGTCTCTGAAAGTAGCATATATGGGATGCAATCAGGAACTGATCACGATGGCACTTGCATAGACTATGCAACTTGGGTAATTCAGGATGAACTGTCTTCTCAGAAAGAACTTGCCCATGTAAGGAAGGATTTACAGTGGCAAAAGGACATGTGGATGTGAGCTCCAGAATTTGCCTCTGATTTAAGAATAGTAGATACAGGCCAGGCCTGGTGGTGCATGCCTTTAATCCCAGCACTTGGAAGGCAGAGGCAGGCAGATCTCTGGGAGTTCAAGGCCAGCCTGGTCTACAGAGAGAGTTCTAGGCCATCTGGGGCTACAGGAGGACCCTGTAATCAAAAAGACAAAAAAAAAAAAAAAAAAAAAAAAAAGAATACTAGATTCAGAAGTATAACTGGATAAACAGAGAAAACAGCTTAGTCTGAATTAAGGCACATTGAATGGGCAGAAAAAGGCATATCTAAGAGCCATATGTTGTTGGATGAAAATCTAAGTGTCACAAGTGGGTTGCCTCCCATGAATTGTTGGCCAGGGAGGCCTTTGAGGCACCCTAAATAATAGAGGCTATTGCTACTGCTGTTCTTGGATGCCATATCTAGATAATAAGACCCTAATTCTGAAAATACCATACATTTTTGAAGAAGGTCATGGTGAACTTAAGCTGTGACTCACCTGGAAGCCCTCTGCCTTCTGGCTGCCTTTCATCGAAGGTGCTATGAAGGATGTGGGGACAGAATCATTACCAAAAGCCTTGCTCAAATAAGGAGTCTGTATTACCAACATGATGGACAAGCAGTGCCTACTACTTCAATAAAGGCACAATTGTTTAAGATGCAACTAACTGCTTGCTGATGGGATTTAAGGCTTGACAAATAGAAAGGAGCCCAAGTTTGGTACTATAAGATATGGTCAAACTTGTAGCTAGGGAGTTGATAGGCTCTAGGTGTGGAAGCTACATCTATTGTTTTGTTAAGTAAATGTGATGTTCCTGTCAATTCCTTCTAAAGATATCTACAGATTACTACCATTGTCATATTTTGTCCATGGGGTGTGGGGTGGGGGCTTCTTTCTCATTGTGAGCAATGGTTACTATAGAGAGTTATACCTAGTTAAACTACTGGGACATGAAAGGATCAGGGGGCCCACGGAAGGTGAAGGATCAGAGGAAGGAGTGATGCACTGTGCAGCTGTTTCTCCCAAATTACAATATCATGAGAGGGATGAGAGAGGCCAGAAAATGCTTATTAAAGTTACGAGAATTCACAAGAAAGTCAAAAGATTCATAAGGTTCCTCTGTGAAATTATATAAGTAATGAACAAATACTAGGGAAGACAAGACTCTTCAGTGAAGCTGCTGCAGACAAGCTGTGTGAGTAGTTCACTGATGGGCCTTTGGTCACTTATCACCCATCTTGGGGTGAGCTTTTCAGTGATGCAGTACACTGAGTCACCAATGCATCTATAAATAACACCATTAAACTTCTTGGTTCATCAGGAGATTTGGTTAAAAAGTTCAATGCAGAGTTGCAGGTCCCCTATCTGGTGAAAATGTATGTTTGTTCAGTTGCACAGTAACATGCAAGAAATACAGAATCATTAGTCTAACAGCAAAAGAAAGAGTCAAAGCATTCAGTTAAATAACAATAATCTAGTCCTTCTGAAACAGACAAACAAAACTAATTTTACAGCGTTTTGAAAATATTTGTCATTTTTGTCTTTTCATTTTCAAGTCTTAGTTTGAGTATCGAGGTTAAATTAAGAGTTACAGCATATTTCAATATTTAAAGCATCATAATAAATTGGAGCCACTTTAATTAAAGTTACTGGAACAGATATGATAAAAGATATGCCATAATTGGAAGTGTCACTATAAAAATATGTTTAGTCTAACCTTGATCCTGTTTTCTCAGAGCAAAATGCCTACGGACCTTCATTTACTGAGCAGATCCCTTGGCTACGCTGGCAAAGGAACCATGGGACCATGGATTTCATTTACATCCATCTCTCGGGAGACACCAATGGACTGTTCTGTTGAAAAGGTTTCTCCTATGAATTGCTCATTAACGCTTGCAGACATTGCAGCCTCGCTGATGTTGAAATGAATGCTATTAGCAATGTAAAATAACTGTTTCATTTTTACTTCTAAACATCATTAGACTTGAGATTGTGTTATGAATCCTCCAACAGTGTTAGCAAAGCAATCACGTTGCTCCAAATTCCAAGACTTAGCCAGAGAAAATTTGATAAGAAAATAAGTCAATGAACAATTAAATCTAAAATAAAATGGCTAAAATCACAAGTGTGAGCTAAGATGATTAAAAAGAGGCCTAGAATCACATATAGAATTCTTGAAGTTGAATTCTTCTACTACATTATATTATTTATACAATGCTGAATAAGAAATTTGGTCCTATGAGTTTCTACACTCATAAAGTAACAATGAATAAATATGTAACATGTCAGTCTCACAGAATTATCTACAAAGAACTAATATAAAAGAATGATGAGAGTCACTTTGCAGAATCACATCCCTCCTTCAAAAACAAAGTCACAACTACATAGGTCCAAATGTCTATTTTAATATCAAAGAGATGGTTTGGGAGCAAGAGAAACAAATTTTGGATTGATTTCTCTTTTATCTTCTACTGTATGGCTGGTTCATGGAGCAGATCAAAAAACACCTTAGATATAAAAAGTTAAAATAAATGTTAAAAAGAAAATATTGCAAAAAGTAGTCTAGAGGCAAACATATAAACAAATATGAGCTAAACTATAAAGTACTGTACTGGGTTGTAACTGAGTTCTTAATCACTAAGCTATAAAAGGTGGAATTAAAATGTAATGGCCAAATATATAAGATTTGTGTGTGTGCATACATAATCACATTCATTTGTGCATTTACTTAAAAACCTAAATTATCAAATATAAACTACTATACCAAAAAAATTAAATGCAATTTGTTTTCCTTTCAGATTTTACATTTGCAAATTTTCATTACATGTTATATAATAGTGTGTGTTCATTCCACACATGTGGAAGTTATAGGATTAAAAACTCCAGGATTCAATTCGCTACTTCTACCATGTGAGTCCCAGGGATCAAACTTGGGTTATCAGGCCTGGTGGCAAGTAATTTTCTCCACCAACTGAGCCATCTCAAACATCCATAAAAATAAATTTTCTCTCTTTTTTTTTTTTAAATGAGGATGAGTGGATTGCCTGTGGCCACGTAAGTGCACCCATGTTGTGCAATGCCCAGAGAAGTCAGAAGAGGGAACTGGATCCCAGGGAACTGGGGTTATCTATGGTCATTAGCTGCCATGTGGTACAGGGAATCAAGCCCATGCCCTCTGCAAGATCAGCCTGTGCTCTTAACTACTGAGTCATTGCTCCAGCCCCCCCAAACCAAAATTCTTACATTCATGATATCTGGTGGTTAACCTTAATATTAAAGAACAATGAAATTCCAATAAATTTACTTTTGATGTAAGATTTATTATTTTTATATACATGTATATACCAGAATGTATGTATGTATGTTCACTCCATGAATACAGGTGCCCACAGAAGTCACAAGAGGGTGTTGGGTCCTGGACTGACATTACAGCCAGTTATGAACTGATAGAACAGAACCTAGGCCTCTAGAGGAATAGCAAATGCTCTTAACTATGGAGCCATCTCTCCATCCCCAGAAAGTTTAGGATTTTTTTCAAATTCAAATAAAAATGAAAATTATTTCAATAACATATCTTTTATTTCATCTAATCATTTTGTTAGATGGTAATCTGACATAGGATTCAGCAAATTTTTACAGTTTCCTAGAGTATTTTCCAAGTTATAACATTAAATTATTAATGTTTAAGAATTAATCATACACATTGTGTTTAACAAGCACCTTAGTCCTATGGGCTTCATCATTCATAAAAGAACAATAAACAAATATTTAATGTGTCAACCTCATAGGATAGCTATAAGGACTTGATACAAAAAGTTAGAATTATAATGCAATTTTACATAGTTCACATCCAGTACTCCTATAAAAATACTAAATCACAAATAATTAAATAAGGGTACTTATCCATTCTTTCTCCTTTTCTCTGAGTGTATGTTTCATCAGCTTAAGTGAGAAACACCTGAATTTATGAATATCCTCTCATACTCATGTTTCTCAGTCTATAGGCTTTATAAAAGATACATCAGCATCACCTGGGAGATTATTCCAAACGTGGTATCTCTGGTTCCGTCTCCTGAATAAACATCTACATTTTACCCAGAACTATGTGTGATCTGTGTGAACACTGACATCTGAAATCATTGCATACATTACATATTAGGAACATTTCCTTGGTAAGTTTCAATAGCCCTGAAAGACATGGCTTTCAATTGAAAAATTAGACATAGTAGTCTCTAGATCAGAGTATTATTGTGACATAATTAGATCATTCTACTTAGTAATAAGCACCCAATAAAGTCCAAGTGATATTAAATTCTATAACCTTTCTCTTATTTATATATTCATGGTTTTTCTTTTCTTTGGGGGGTAGTCTTTATGAGACAGGGTCTCCCTTTTAGTCCCAGCTGGCCTGGAGCTCACTAAGTAGACCAGGCTGGCCTTGAACTCACAGAGATTCGCCTGTTTCTGCCTCCCAAGTGTTTGGATTAAAGGAGTATGCCACCACACCTGGATATTCATGGTTTTTCTAATTCATACAAAATTACATGAATACAACACTCTATCTGAGTGTTTCTTTTAATCCAGATGTCTCCTTTCATAGGTCTACAGCAAAACTAGAATTAACTTAATAATCCCATCTTGCATTCATTTGCCATATAATATAGCACCTGCGGGGCTGGAGAGATGGCCTAGCGGTTAAGAGCGCCGACCGCTCTTGCAGAGGACCCGGGTTCGATCCCCAGCACCCACATGGCGGCCGAGAGCCGTCTGAAACTCCAGTTCCAGGAGAACTCCAGTTCCAGGGGAATCCGAGACCCTCTTCTGACCTCCGCGGCATTGCACGACACGGGTGCACAAACCTGCATGCAGACAGTACATTGAATATACATACCGAAATAAATAAAAAAATTATATATATATATATATATATAGCACCTGCATTCCAATTGCCTTCAAAATATTTCCCTATGAAATTATGTTTGCTATTTTTGTGGAATCACATAAGTTAAATAAATGACTTAGTATGAAAACAAACATGAACCTATTTTCCAGACATAAAATCTAACTAATTCTACATTAATTATCCCTTATGCTTCTGTACCCTGTTGTCATGCATGTAAGATCATAACTGATCCCCCATGGGATTCAAATAATGCACCACGTGTCCTGAACTTAAGCTACAAACGAAAAAAATAGAAAACAAACCTCAAAAGGCTCTCATTTTATTCCACTTAATGAAAGATACATGCTATTTTATTTACTAGTCAAAATGTTAACCCCTAAAGTAGAAAGTACCTTATCTTTATTAGAGAAGTTTTGGTTTGCAAACATTTATATATCTCAATGTTTAAGAATGGCATTAAGCTCAGTAAAATTAAAGATAATAGTACTTTGAGCTTTCCCATCATAAAAATTTGTCTTAAGGCTGGAGAGATGACTCAGTGGTTAAGAGCACTGGCTTCTCTTTCAGAGGACCTGGGTTCAATTCCCAGTACCCACATTGTGGCTAACAACCTTCCATCTATAATTCCAGTTCCAGGGGGAATCTGTTGCCCTTTTCTAACTTCTTCAGTGTGTTGCAGGCAATACACTGATACACAGAAAATGAAAGTAATAAATAATTTTTTAAAGTTTGTCTTACCAAGGATTGCTCAATGCTGTATATTTAAAATTATAATAAATATTCAACTTCCAGGAATATAACATACAAGATATCACAAAAACTACTCCTGTTCTACTGCAACAAGATCCTGGGTGCTTTAAGAATCATAATTTACTTTAGCATAGACACATGTTTGGATATGTTAATCCATGAATTACAATTTTCCCCCCTGTTAAATATGACAGGGTCTTACTGTGGCTTATAACATCTCCTAACCTGTAGAGGATGTAAGCTTGTGGCATCAGCCATGGGTTATTTCTCCAAGGGGAGAGCCAATAGCCAATTAGATTTGGGATATACAGGCACATGGCTGCCTCTGCTGCACAGTATTTCCAGGCAGGTGAGGTGTAGCTGGTGCTGACGGTGGAGTCTTGCTTGACTCAGGGAGACCCATATTTGCTTTATTGGTTTAGTGGCCTTTGGTAACACTCTCTGGCATTCCAGAGGCCATCTGTACACTTGCATGTGTGGTCTCAATACATCCCTCCCATGTTAACGTCAGGTCTTCGGCAGCAGGGTCTTATTGCCTCTCCTCCTGTAGGTATCCCAACTTAGAGGCAAGGAGCCCTTACCTTTTGTGGGGCCTTGGATCCCCTGGCCAACATCCACCTGGTAGAACAATCCATTGCTGATGTCAGAGCTCCTGTATTAATATATTTTGCCTGAGTGCATAGCCCTAGGACTTTAGTATTATATTTGGTTCTGAACAGAGAGTAGTCCCTTCCACAGTTCCCATGTCTAGTAGTCAATTAAAGAAAGCAGTTTTACCGGTTTTATGGATTAACATATCCAAACATGTGTCATGCTAAAGTAACCTACCATAACTATTAGTGCTGCTTAAATACCTATATATCTATTTCTTGTTCTTCATTAGTAGGATCGAAAGGTTATTCCTGGACAAAACTGTCAGCCCATGAAAGGAAACAGCCAGAATTGACCAGGTCCAAGTCAACAGCTCCAGAGAGAGTGGACGTTTTACTCTCATCCACCTGTCCCCCTTTTCAGCCTAGGGAACAACCTGCGGAAGAGGGGGCGTGGTAGAATGTAAGGGCTGCGATGGGGGTGAATGGTGAAACGACAGCAATGTAGTCTGGACACCCATTTGATCAACTTGATTGAACAAACAACCTGTCACCCCCCATGGATGGTGGGGCTGTAGGTGTTTGGGCACAACGGCCTGCAGATAGGTTTTGCATGAAGGATGCTTGTACTCATGGATTATCACTTATAGCTAAAAATGAAAAAAAAAAAAAAACTGAGAGAAGATGCAGGACAGTTATGGCAGAAGCATGACCGGGGATGGGGTGGGGGTGGGGGGGGGAGGGAAAGGGAAATAAGCCTGACCTGAATGGAAAAAATGTATGAAATGCCAAAGCATCAATAAAAATCTATTTAAAAAAAATTTACAAAATAGAAAAAAAAAGTTTTAGAAAATCCTGCCATCAAAAAAAAAAAAAAAAAAAAAAAAAAAAGAATCAATAATTTAAAAGATCTATGAGTTCCTAAGAATACATAGAAAGTTTTAGAGGACCAAGATATGTACAAGATGGGTGAGCACAGTTCAAAAAAATATTGAAGATAACTTTTATTAGTATACACTGTTATTTGTTATAATTGTTATTAAACTCATATGTCTCATTTTTACCTAAGACTTTGTTACTGGAAAAATACATTACAATTAGATCTCTGTGTCCATAGACGCTGCATCAGCCAACTCAACCTATCATGGATCAAAGGTAACTGTTTAACACTGAATTTGTACTGAGCATATACAATATGCTTTTCTTACCACTGTTTCCTAAATAGAATGTACAGAATATGTGTATATCTTGAAATGTCTTAGGTATTATAACTAATCTAGAAATGAGTTAAAGAATTCAGGTTGTTTTTATGCAGGTTTTATGGAAATATGCTATCATTTTACATAAGGGACTATCTATCTGAGGGTCTTGGAACCAATCGTCCATGGACAGTGGTTGATAACTGTATACAGTTCAATACTGTCCACAAATTCAGGCCTCCATTGGCTGGTGTCTGGAACAAGCAGAACTGGAATTGTAAAATGAATAAAAT
This sequence comes from Rhizomys pruinosus, assembly GCA_009823505.1. Taxonomy (NCBI): domain Eukaryota; kingdom Metazoa; phylum Chordata; class Mammalia; order Rodentia; family Spalacidae; genus Rhizomys; species Rhizomys pruinosus. The sequence continues at coordinate 370,310 of VZQC01013915.1, read as the reverse complement.
CTAAGTATATTAGTCACATAAATTTAATATCGATGGAGAAAAGCAAGCCACTGAAGATGATATAAGCGACAATATATTACTACAGCTCAAAGTAGCAAAATCTATGAAACTGTATAGAAAAGCAGTTGAAGGAGGAACAACTATTTTTGTAAAAGTAAAGTGATTAAACAGTTATCTAGCATATTGGCCACATTTGCTAAGAAGGCAGGATCATGGGAAAGGAGAGTATTCCTCTATAGAGGATGCTATCAATATTCAGGAGGTTTCTGTTGTAGTATAAATTGTGTGCTCATTGGATTACTATGTATAACAACTTACAAAGGCATAAATATGCCTGATAGTTAAAAATACATTTCATACATTTATACAAATATAACATTAATATAAAGATAAAACAACAGGTAAGAAAAAACAGCTTGTTTAAGATTCCCATTGTACCCATGAACTCATCAGATCACAGTCACTGAGGTAAAGAAGCTAGATTAAATAAATCTTCAAATAAAGCAAGAAAAAAGAAATAATAAACAGCTGTTGGCAAATCACAATGGAGAAGACCCAATTTCAACTCACCACCAGGGCTTTAGATCTGTTGCTTAGAAGCTTTTCAATGTCTCTGGCTGCAATTTCCACAAGCTGACGTGCATTATTTGGTTCCACAGTATACAGATCCTGGTATTTCTCATAAATCTGTATGGAAGAAAAGAAATTTAATAATATCAGTAGCTGCTTATTTGGCTCATAAATTCATTTAAAAGCTTCTAAAACTATAAACTAATTAGAAAGATCTACCTTTTTCTCTTTCTTTTCTTGGTATTTGGATATACAACAGGAAAAGCAGAAACAAATGAAAATTTTCTATAAGACTATAAGCCTGCTAAAGATAATAGGACATGCCTGCTGGTTGTAGTGACCTACAACTTTAGTCCCAGCATTTGGGGGGCAGGAGGACATCTTTGAGTTTAAGGCCAGGACATAGTAAGTTCTGGGACATCTGGAGCTAGAAGGAGACCCTGTCTCAAAAACACTAATAATAATAATAATTATGTCATGGGGCTGGAGACAGCTGAGTGGTTTAAGAACACTGGCTGCTATTGCAGAGGATCCATATTTAGCTCCCAAAACCTAAATGGCCGCTAAAAACCATACTTAACTCTAGTTCCAGGAGATCTGATACCCTCTTCTGAATTCCACAGGCATTATACGACATAGGTACACTTACATATGTGCAGGTAATACACTCAAACGCATAAAGTAAAAACAAATAAATAAAAAAAGGCCATGTCACAGGTTATGAAACTATCTATGTTAAAATAATTTACATGTGCAATTTGGAAGGTTGAAGCTGTCCCCTCAGTTCAACTTCAAAACCCCATATTAAGTATCATCCTCATTTTAAGAAAGGGAGGCCAGCCTAGAAAACAAAGGGAGAAACTGGAAAACGCAGAAACAAAGGTAGAAGAGTTAGGCAATGGAGAATGTTTTGGGGGAGGGGTAGAGGGGCTAGAAGACCTCCCACCATTTTCCTGCTCTGTTACTATGGAGACTAAAGTTCACTGCTAAGCTTTATGGAGAGAGGGGAGAAATAATGAGAGAATAATGAAGCCCCAGTATGGTTCACATAGATAGAACAGGCAGCTTAAGAGCCAGTTCATGTGTGGAAAAGTTGAGATCTATTAAGTCTGGATTAAAGTTGTGGTCAGAATTGTAATGGTGTGTTTATCATTTTAAATATTGGTGTGCTTAATCTGTGCTTGTTTTAAATTTTAAGTCACTGAATCAAAGTATACCACAATTAAAATAGCTGCTGAAATCAAGACAAAACTTCATTTCTGGCTCACCTAGGTGTCTGTGGAAGGATTTCCCTAGAGTAGCATAAGCTGCACCTGCTTTACACAGCCTGCCCATTCCCAGCAGGAGAGGGAGAAGTGTGAGGGAGCAGGGTGAGCACAGAGGCAGAGTTTGGTGGCTGGAGTGCTGAGCTGAGGAGGAAATCCCCTACTCACAGAGCAGATGGGCCACACATGCATGACTAAACCACCTTTGAAGCCAAAGCCTGGCAGCTTTTTATTGCCTTGTGAAAAATGAATCCAGGCACATACCAGAACCAGTTCAATTCTGCTTTTATTCTGGCACAACTCTAGACTGTGCTTTACAGTTTCTAAAACCTGGTCACAACTGAGTGGTAGCTTCAAGTGGTTACAAATACCTGCACCAGTTATCTGGGTATAAACAGATAGGCGATATACACATATACATGTATGGGATGTATGTAGACACTTTAGAGGGCAAGTGTTTCTAAAGACTGAACTCAGTGTCTCACCCATGCTAGGCAAGCACTCTGCCACTGAAAACCAACCACAACTGTATAACTTTTAAGATATTAATAGCTAACGAATATTTGATAGATTTAAATCACAGTATGCTCCTGATCATTTGATTTAAACTCTGAAGTTTCCCTCAAATTCTTTGAACATTGGCCTTGCAGATTTTCATTCAAACTGTCCAAAGGCACATCACTTTAATGGTATAAAAAACCCATATTTGGTTTCATCCAGGATTCCAGCACATCACAAGATGGCTTATGTTTTCTTAGGGTTGATTATCATTCCCTGTTTTAAATACCCAGGTTACCCTTGAAGAATTCCACATAGCATGAATCTCTTTCATTTGGGCCTAAGATGAGATTCTGGAACATCAATGCACGAATGGATTAATTGATTTGGGTTGCAAACAGACAACCTCAACATCACTTTAATTGATCCAAGACATTTAATTCTTTCCATAAGACCAATAGAGCTAATTGGTGTGAACTGTAGTGATGCTTGAATCATTAATAATTTCTGCATTTCTCTATAGTCTCATCTCTTTTCTGTGGTACAGAGAGAACCATATGCTTCACAATTACTGGGATTGATTCAGGTGTACAACATGCACTTCATATGACATACTGCGGATGATGTCATTTATTAAGTCACCATATGTGTCATACATATTATTGACTGCTTTGAAGAATGGATTATAAATCTATTTTTCAAGGATATACATGTCCTCTCAGATATATAAAGGCTATTTGGAAAACTGCATTTCTAATATAATTTTTAAGTAGTCAAGAAATGCTATTGTTTGGATATTGACTATATCCTTACTACCCACGTTAAAAGCATGGTCCATAAAATTGGCACTATTGGGAATTAGTGGGTTTTTGGGGGATAGGAGATACCGAGGGGTTCTTGGGTCGCTAGGAACATGCTCTTAAAGGGGATTTGGAGACACTGGACTCCTTCCTTTGTGTCTCTTTTGCTTCTAGGCCATGAGGTGAACATTTTGGCATTGCCATATTCTGTGGGTATAATCCGCTTGCTTGGCACAGGCACAAAGCTATGGGTCAGTCAGTCATGGACCAGAAGCTCTAAATCTCTGAGCCAAAATAAACCTCTCTTTTCAGTTAGTTACCAAAAGTATTCCACATAGTAACAGAAACCTAACACAAGAGATTAAAAGAAAATCTGCTTGACAAATAAATTGTAAATAGATGAAATGAAGGAAGCTTAAGACTATAGCCCTGGGATAAATATCTGGGTACATTAATTTGCATATAAAAAGAAAATTTTAATAATTCTTTTGTCAATGAAAAATGAATAAAATTATAACTACTCCACAAAAAAGCTAGCTCGAGTTTTCTGATTATAAAAATGATCTTTGTGGTTGTAAGAGTTAATGGGATGGATTATAAAAGGTTCACAGTGCAGGTTAAGTAAATAATTTTTAAATAGATTTCACATAGATTTTTCTGATTACACGGAACCTTTTTAAAAACAAATGTTTTCGGGGCTGGAGAGATGGCCTAGCGGTGAAGAGCACCGACTGCTCTTGCAGAGGACCTGGGTTCGATCCCCAGCACGCACATGGCGGCCGAGAACCGTCTGTAACTCCAATTCCAGGAGAACTCCAGTTCCAGGGGAATCCGACACCCTCTTCTGATCTCCGCGGCATTGCACGACACGGGTGCACAGACCTGCATGCAGACAGTACATTCATACACATACAAAAATAAATAAAATTAAAAAAAAAAATAAAAAAAACAAATGTTTTCTTCTCATCACTAAAATAAACCACCACATTTCTACAATTTTAGCATCCTATTTTATGAATATTTAAAACATTATTTGTTATTTATTCTTCCTAAATTTGTTTCCTTTCTTGAAAGTTTAAATGGTCATCATCTTCATCATTTATGAGTTTCTTTCTCCAGAGAAGAAACAGCATGTTGTAAATAATAGGAGTATTTGGCACCAGACAGAATTCCATGATGATCATGTCAACCTTACTTATTGTATAATATTGGCCACTGTTTTTCTACTAGAAAGAATGCAGCACATAAAAAGAACTAAAGACAGAAAGTTCCGCCTCATGAAAATCCCAATATTCTTTAGTTTTTCTAGTTCAAGTCCCCTGACTGCCACCCCTCATACAATCTCGACAAAAAGATGAGTTGTCCTCTACACATGCATTCTTTCTTAGAATCTTAACTGGCTATAATGATTGTTACTGCTACATTTAAAATTTAGTTTCACTGTGATAATAGCAGTGAATAGACTTTTTTCCTGAAAACTTCTTTCAAATATCCTTGCTCAATATTGAGTCCATATTTCCAACATAGTCTTCAAAAAAATATTATTTTGTGGTGGCGCATGCCTTTAATCCTAGCACTCGGGAGGCAGAGGCAGGTGGATCTCTGTGAGTTCAAGGCCAGCCTGGTCTACAGAGCGAGTTCCAGGACAGCTGGGGCTACAGGGAGACCCTGTCTCGAAAAGACCCAAAAAAAAAAATCATAAATTCACTTCCTACAGAGATAATTCCACTCACGAATATAATATTTAATAGAATTCCTAAAGAAACATTTTGAAAATTATAAAATGTAGCATTATTCCATGGATTGATACAGATACCCAAGAAGAATATTATTTAGCAACTAGTTTGCAGCCAGTGTATATCACTTTTAGATATATAACACATAACATACCATTCTTCACTTTAGGAAATCTAAAACGTACATGTATCCAATCATGACTGTAGGTTTGTAAAGGTTTTGGATTATCAGAGTGGAGGGAGTGTGAGTCTCATTTCATCATAAAAGAGCATCCCACTGCCCAGAGCACAAGATGAAATGGAAGCAGACATAATCAGGAAAAGTGAGTTGCAAAACACCTCTACAGCACAAAGTCCCTTTGGATCTAACAGCAGCAGGGGCATAGAAAGACCCTTCAGGTCAGCGAGAGGGGAGCTAAGAGTTCAGGATCAGTGTGGCTGCTAGGAGTGAGACTCAATGCTTGTCAAGGGGACTCCAGTGCAGAGCCTGAAGCAAAGACAGTGGGAAGAAACGTTCCTTTTGTGAGGTGGTGAAGAACCTTAAGCAGGTAGAGGAGTGGCCAAGTTCTTACTTAGTATTCATGTTCAAAACCTCAGTAACAGAAAAGAAACAGACTAGTCATCTTTTCTCCTTTACATACCAGCATCAAGAAACAAAGTCAAGAACATTAGAGAACAGTGAAAAAAGTTGTAACTAAGAATTTATTAAATGTTTAATTGACCACAATAGACTGTTTTAAGGAAGAAACTATCAGGAGAAAATGGTAGCATATAATCAAGTTACCTTACCTAAAATGATTAGGTAGACAAATTTTAACATTTCCTGAAATAAGTATATGAATCTATTAAAGTTATCTATTTTATGTGCACATGCATTTGTGTGTTTCCCCCATGTGTGTGCATGCACATGAATGTGCATGTGAATGAAGGTATGCATATGCCATGCTACTTGCCACGGGAGGGTAAGAGAACTTCTTGGGAGTTCGTTCTCTCCTTCCTCCTTGTTTTGATGCAGGGTTTCTCTTGCTTGGGCCAATGTGCTGCATACTGGTTTGCAAGCCTCTGATGAATTAACTGTCTCTCCCTTCCATCTTCCTCCAGAAGAGCTAGCATTAAAAGTTTGCAGGCAGACTTAAGTGCTACTCCATGGAATCACAAAGGTCTTCTAAAGTGGAAGATGACCAGGCAAGAAAGAGAAAACCAGAGAGATATCAGTGTGAGAGAAAGTCACTATGTCACTACTGGTTTTGAAGATATAAGGCAAAATTTTTCCCCTAGAATACATCTGACTGACAGAATTATAAAATACTAAATGCATTCATTTAAATAGAAATTTTCTCAAGGTAGCAATAAAGTGTGTATGTGTGTGCAACTGCACATGCACATGTGTGAAACTGGAGGTGAATGGCCAGTGTTTTTGTCTATTGCTCTCCATTTTTTGAGACAGGGTCCCTTGTCTCAAAATCACAGATTTAGCTGGCCCAGGGATGTTCCCATCTCTCCTCTTCCTCCCACCACCAGTGCTGGTATCATAAGCATATACTGTTGTGCCTGGCTTTTTACTTGGGTGGTGGGTATCTCAACTCAGGTTTCTGTGTTTTTACAGCTTATAAAGTCTGAAGAACTTCACTGACCGGGCCATATCCCAATTCTTTGCATAGCATGCATAGCATAACTCATGCAGTGAGTTACCAATAATTGTTATAGCTGCCTTCTAAGAATCGACAGTACCTATCATAATCAGCCTCTTCAGCTACTCCTTCTTTGGACTGTCCTTCCTTCTTTTGGGCAAACTATCTGCTAAATTCCTAGCCTCTTGCTGAAATGAAGCTCGTACAATGTTCCCTTAAATGTTGCCCTTCTAATAAAAGTAGCTCTACAATAAATTCCCCAAATGACCCACTGTTTCTAAAAATAGAACCTTGAGAAAAAACTTATGTTTAAAATTTGTGATTAGTCATTAGATTTTAATAATTACTAAAAATGAGCTGTTTTGTAGGAAATGTGTATCTCCCCATAAACCTGAGGAACTAAAGCACTTTACTAAAGAGCTCCCATTATTATTCCTTTCACTAGTATGCGATATTCTAAGAAGAAAATATACACAAAATTCTAACAATATCCAAAAGGCTATGCATACGATGCATGTATGTATGTATATACGTATGTATGCATGCATGTATGTATGTAAGGATGGATGAAGTGGTTGAATAAATAAGGAACTGTTGGTATGTGAAAATGGGAAAACACTGCAGTACAGTTATGTAGAGCTATAAAAATCAAGATATTGGTTTGCATTTTGAATTATAATCAGTTATTATTGACTATAAACTATTTTCAGTTATTAATTAGGACCACAGTTTTGTACATATCACAGTATTTTGGACATAGGAAGAAATCAAAATGTAAACTCATTGGCTATAAATACCATCTGAATTCAAATACAAAAATATCCAGTCAAATACACATATGGGCACCCAAGTATACTTATAATTCAGACATATTCTCAAGCTTAGAGTATATACTTTTTAAAATTATGCTCTTTTTATTGACATTTTGTATAATTCATACATCATTTTTCAGTACAATTTGGATACATTCTCCTCTCCATGCCCCTCCCTCCTCCCTAGTTTATGCATTCTGCCATACATATCTTGCATCTTTGAGTGTTTCCAATGATATTTTTTTCTTTAAAGCCTTGTTATTTTGAACAGAATTTAACTGTATCAGTCAGTTCTTTGACCCAGTCCTTATGTTGTTGTTGTTGCCTCCCCTTTGTATTACTCCAATATATATGTATCAAAACTATGACCTTTGGGAATAAACTGTAGGTTAATTCCAAAATATGTTTTGGGGTTCACTTTTTTCCTTTTAATTTTATATTACTCCAGAATAAGAACACATATCTTCCACACCTATATGGTAATTACAATATCTAAATATGAGTGGTAGGTGGATTCTAGAGCTCATTAAGAGAGTCACATTATAACAGCACAGTTGCTTTCAGATACAAAGAAATATAATAATAAAGTTGCTCAGTTTGCCTGACAACTGGGGATTTGTTGTTAGCACCCATATATGAGGGAAATCATTTGCCTTTTTTTTTTTTCTGGGACTATTTTAGTTCACTTAGCATAATGGCTTTTACTTCCATCCATTTACCTGCAAAGTTCATGATGTCATCATTCTTTACCGCTGCATAGAACTCCATTGTGTTGATGTACCATTTTTGTTATCCAGTTTTGGTGGTTTGAATGAGAGTGTCCCCCCATAGACTTTAAGTATTCAGCCATTTTTGTCTCAGTTGGTGGCACTGTTCTTGGAGGTCTTAGAAGGTGTAGCTGTGCTGGAGGAAGTACGTTATTGGGGGCAGGCTTAGTGAGTTTAACAAGCTTTGCGGTCTCCAGCCTCTCGCTCTCTGCTTCCTGTGCTCATTGCGAGATGTGACCCTCGGCTTGCTGCTCCAGCTCCAGCTGCCATGCCTCCCGCCACAATGGACTCTAACTCCCTGGAACCGTCAATCATAAGCTCAAATAAACTCTTCCTTTGATAAGTTCCCTTGCTCATGGTGGTTTTATCACAGCAACAGAAAAGTGACTAATACACTAGTCATCACTTGAGGGGCATTTGGGTTGCTTCCAGCTCTTCAGTACTGTGAAGAGAGCTGTAATAAACACGGCTGTGCATGTATCTCTGTGGTAGGATGCATCTTGTGGGTATATACCCGGGAGTATGGTATGACTGAGTCAAGTGGCAGGCTCATTATGAGTGTTTTAAGGATTCCCCATACTGCTTTCCATAGTGGTTGTACATTCCCACCAGCAGTGGATGAGTGTTCTGCTTTCCCCACAACCTCTCCAGCACTTGGTGTCTTTTGATTTCTCGATCTTGGCTAGTCTTATTGAAGTGAGATGATACCTTAGAGTGGTTTTTATTTGCATTTCCTTAATTATTAATGATGTTGAGCATTTTTTAAGATGTTTCTCATCCATCTTTACTTCCTTATTGGTGAAGTCTCTGTTCAGTTCTTTACTCCATCTTTTGAGTAGGTCATTTGCTTTCTTCCTTGATTTTAAAGTAGTCTACATATTCTGGATGTTAATGCTTTGTCAGATGAATCATCAGTGAAGGTTTCCTCCCACTCTGTGGGTTTTTTCTCTTCACTTACTTTATTGTTTCTTTTGCTGTACAGAAGATTTTGATTTTGATGAGGTCCCACTTGTCCGCTGTTCACCTTATTTCCTGTGCAGCTGCTGTTTGCTTTAGAAATTCTTTTCCTATGCTTATGTCTTGTAGGTTGCTGCCAAGATTTTCTTCTATCACCTACAGAGTTTCAGGTTTCAGGTCGAGATCTTGATCGGCCTGGAGTTTATTTTTGTACAGGGTGAGATGCAAGGGTTTAACTTTGTTCTTCAACAAATGATGATCCAGTTGTGTCAACACCATTTGCTAAACATGTTATCTTTCCCCCATTGAACTTTTTTGTCCCCTTTGTCAAATATGAGGTGGCTAAAATTACATGAGGTCAAGTTTGGATATTCAATTTTGTTCCATTGAACAATGGTTCTGTTTTTGTGAAAGTACTGGGCTGTCTTTATGACTAAAGTCCTGTACTATAGCTTGGAGTCTGATAATTGCACTCTGTACTGCACTGTTTGCACAGGGTTGCTTTAGTTATTCCGGAGTTTTTGTTTTCCATATGAATTTAAGGATTTTTTTCGGGGGGGTCTTTTTGAGATGGGGTCTCTCTGTAGCCCCAGCTGTCCTGGAACTCGCTCTGTAGACCAGGATGGCCTTGAACTCACACAGATCCACCTGCCTCTGTCTCCCAAGTGCTAGGATTAAAGGCATATGCCACCACACCCGGCCAGGATTTTTTTCCACATCTATGAAAAAGCTCATGGGGATTTTAATTGGCATTGCATTAAATCTGTATATTAATTTGGGTAGAATGGACATTTTTACTATATTAATTTTTGCAATCCATGAGCATGGGAGGTCTTTCCATCTTTGTGTCATCTTCAATCCCCTTCTTCAGAGTATGAAAATTTTTGTTGTAGAGTTCTTTGGTGTCTTTGGATAGTTTTATTCCCAGGTATTTTTTTTAAGCTATTGTGATTGGGAAGGTCTCCTTATATTCCTTCTCCTGTTGCTTATTGTTGGTGTAAAGGAAGGCTACTGATCTTTCTAGGTTTATTTTGTATCCTGCCACTTTACTGAAATGTTTAATCATTTCTAGGAGTTTTCTGGTAGAGTTTTTAGCATCCATTAGGTAAACTCTCATATCATCTGCAAAAAGGGAATGTTTGAATTCCTCTTTGCCAATTAGTACTCCTTTAATTTCCCTTTCTTGCCTTACTGCCCTAGTAAGCATTTCAAGCACTATATTGAAGAGGAGTGGAAATAGTGGATAGCCTTGCCATGTTCCTGCCTTTAAGGGGAATGCTTCTTATTTTTCTCCATTTATGATGATGTTGGCAGTGGGTTTGTTGTATATGGCATTGATTACCTTGAGGAATTTTACTTCCAGTCCAGTTTCCTGGAGGACTTGAAGAATGATGGGATGCAGGGTTTTGTCAAAGGCTTTTTCTGTATCAATTGAGATGATCGTGTGATTTTGGTCCATTTATGTGTTTTATGATAATTATTGATTTTCATATGTTGAACCATCCCTGCATCTCTGGTATGAATCCAACTTGGTCATGATGGATGATCTTTTTTGATGTGGGTCTGTATGAGATTTTCAAGTATTTTGTGGAGAATTTTTGCATATGTGTTCATTAATGATATGGGTCTTTACTTTTGTGTTTGTGTCTTTATCTTGTTTTGGCGTTAGAGTGATGTTGGATTCACAGAAGTAATTCAGTAGATTTCCCTCTGTTTGTGTTCTTCTGAATAGTTTTTGTAGCAATGGTTGTAAGAACTCTTTAAATGTTTCATCGAATTCTGCTGTGAAACCATCTGGGCCTGGGCTTTTTTTAGTTGGGAGGTTTTTTTATTACATCTTCAATTTCCTCAAGTATTATGGGTCTGTTAAGCTTTCAGTCTCTTCTTGGTTAAGCTCTGGTGAATCCCAAGATTTAAGATATCCATTTCTCTTAAGTTTTCACATTTAGTAGAAAACAGGTTTTTGAAGTATTCTTGAATGATTGTATTTTTGATCTATCTTTTTTTTAGTATTGATTTTTTTATTTTATTTTTTATGTGTATGAATGTACTGTCTGCATGTAAGTTTGTGCATCTGTGTAGTGCAATGCCTCAGAGGTCAGAAGAGGGTGTCAGATTCCGCTGGAACTAGAGTTAAAGATGGTTCTCAGCCACCATGTGGGTGCTGGGGATTGAACCTGGGTCCTCTGCAAGAGCAGAAGGCGCTCTTAACCACTAGGCCATCTCTCCAGCCTGGAGTTGCTCTTTCTTTTAGTTAACTGAGCTAGAGGTCTGTCTATTTTGTTTATCTTTTAGATTCATTGATTTTTTTTTTTTTTTATAGTTTGTTTCCATTTCATTGATTTCTCCTCTGATTTTTGTTATTTATTCCTGTCTGTTGGGTTTAAGGTTCATTTGTTGTTGTCTCTCAAGTGTTTTTAGCTGCAGTGTTAGATCATTTATTTGTTCTCTTTCTGTTTTGTTTTTGTTTTTTAATGTGGGTACTTAGGATTATAATTTCCCTTTTGGGACTGATTTAATGTATCCCACAGGTTTTGTTGTACTGTATTGTCTTTAACATTTAGTTCCATGAATGCATTTATTTCCTTCTTTATTTCTTCCCTGACCCACTCATTATTCAGGATTGTGTTGTTTAGTTTCTACGTGTTCTTGTAGTTAGTAGGGCTTATACTGCTGTTAATATTAAGCTTTATTGCACTGTAGTCTGATAGAATGCATGAAATAATTTCAATCCTTTTGTATTTGTTGAGATTTCTTTTGTGTCCCAGTATGTGGTTGATTTTGGAGAATGTTCCATGGGGTGCTGAGTATAAAGTATATTATCTGATGTTTGGGTGGAATACTCGGTAGGTATCTCTGAGGTCCATTTGGAGTATTGTATTGTTCAGTTCCAATATCTCTCTGTTTATTTTTTGTCCAGTTGACCTATCCAAGGGACTCAGTAGGGTATTGAAGTCCTCCACTATTAGTGTGCTGTGATTAATCTGTGTCTTGGGGTCCTGAAGGATTGTGTTTATAATGTTTGGCACACCAAAGTTTGGTGCATAAACATTTAAGTTTGTGAAATCTTCCTGGTTAAATGTTCAGTTGAAAAGGATATAATGGCCCTCTTTTTCTTTTCTGATTAATTTTACTCTGAGGTTAAATTTTGTCTGATATTAGAATAGCAACTCCTGCTTGCTTTTTGGTAGCATTTGCTTGGAATTTTGTTTTATCTTGGAAAGTAAGACAGATTAAATTTATTTGCACATGAAATGAACATATTGTGTACAGTATTTTTAAATATTTTATTTGCAATTTTTTATGTATTGTCTGCATGCATGTTGAGTATACCCAGGTCATATAATGCCTACAGAGGTCAGAAGAGGGTGTCAGAGTCCCTAGAACTGGAGTTACAGATGGTCTTAGCCACCATGTAAGAGTGTACAGTCCTTATAAAGCTAAAGTACTGGCAACAAAACTGTTTCCTCCAGATAGGATTCTATTGGCACACCTATAAATTTACATTCTTATGTAAATATAACAATTTATCATAATATCTTACAAAATGGCTTTTAATTTTTCATCATTAATACTCTGGCCTGGCATACATTGTCTTCAATGTTAATCATTATTTGCCATTTTCTTTTTTTCTGATAATATTGATCCATTTATTTCTATTAACACCCATATAGTAAAAGCATAATTACATTTTGCTTTAAGATAAAACAATCTTATGAGATTTAATATATCTCCTGTAAAATGTTTTAAAATTTCAACTATTGGGGGCTGGAGAGATGGCCTAGCGGTTGAGAGCGCTGACCGCTCTTACAGAGGACCCGGGTTCGATCCCCAGCACCACATGGCGGCTGAGAACCGTCTGAAACTCCAACTCCAGGAGAACTCCAGTTCCAGGGGAATCCGACACCCTCTTCTGACCTCCGCGGCATTGCACGACACGGGTGCACAAACCTACATGCAGACAGCACACTCATACACATACAAAAATAAATAAAATTAAATTAAAAATTATTATTTATAAACAAAAAATTTCAACTATTTTGTTTCAGAAATGAATTAAAAATCCATAAAACACGTAATAAGGGCCCCACACCGCTTGTTCTTCACTCAGGTCCCAATATGGTTTGATTTTTTTTTTTTTTTTTTGGCTTTTTGAGACAGGGTCTTCCTGCAGCACCAGCTGGCCTGGAACTCACTCTGCAGACCTGGCTGGCCTTGAACTCACAGAGATCCTCTTGCCTCTGCCTCCCAAGTGCTGGGATTAAAGGCGTACACCACCACACCTGGCATGGCTTGATTTCTTACATTTAATTTAAAATTTAACTATTTTGGGCTTCATGAATTTCTGGTGTTTTTACTTTTAACATATCATAATGATAATATCTTAGTTGCCAATTTCTGGACATATTCTTAAATTTTACAGCTTCAGCCCCTTTATCTACACCCCTTGGTTTCTTACTGCATAGGGAAACAGGGGTCTATTTTTGCTCCATCGGGGGTGGAACTAATTTTTTAAATATTTTTTCCGGGTCTGGAGAGAAGGCCTAGTGGTAAGGAGTGCCAACCGCTCTTACAGAGGACCCGGGTTCGATCCCCAGCACCCACATGGTGGCCAAGAACCATCGGCATTGCACGACACAGGTGCACAAACCTGCATGCAGACAGTACATTCATACACATGCAGAAATAAATAAAATTAAAAAAAAATAAATATTTTTTCCATTCTTTCATTCTAAGGTGGTGTCTGTCCTTGAGGGTGAGATGGGTTTCTTGTAGAAAGCATATAGAAGGATTCTGTTTCCTAATCCAGTCACCCAGTCTATGTCTTTTGACTGGGGAGTTTAGACCATTAATATTTAAGGTTATTATTGAGAGATGTATGCTGTTTACTTTCAACTTATTATTTTTTTTTTGTTTGTTTCCATTCTTGGTCTAGGTATTTATTTACTCTGTTATGCTTTTGGTAATTTCTCTCTTGGGTTGCTTAAGGATAGTTGCTCCTTTCCTATGTTCTTGGAATTGCTTCGAGTATTTTCTGAAGTGTTGATTTTTTGACATGTGTTCTTTCATTTTGTTTATGTCCTGAAAGATTTTTCTTTTTCCTTCAACTATAATTGACATTTTTGCTGGGTATAGTAATCTGGGTTGGCATCTAAAGTCATTTAGCACTAGGAATACTTTGGTCCATGTTCTTCTTGCTTTCATAATTTGCACTCAGAAGTCAGCTGTAATTCTAATGGGTTTCCCCTTACATGTAACTTGTTGTTTTTCTCTTGTGGCTTTCAGTATTTTGACTTTGTTTTGAGCATCTAGTATTTTAACTATGATATGATGTGGGGAATTTCTTTTCTGGTCTTGTCTATTTGGTGTTCTATGTGCGTCTTGTATGGGTTTGCCTTTTTTCAGTTTGGGGAAATTTTCTTCTATTATTCTGTTGAAGATCTAATCAATATCATTGTCCTCAGATTCTTCTCCTTCCTCTATCCCTATGATGCTGTGGTTTGGTCTTTTCATGGTGTCCCACATTTCGTGGTTGTTCCACCCTTGTGTTTTTTTTTTACATTTTTTCATAATCTTTCCTTGAGGTTTCTAGTTGTGCCATGTTATCCTGTAGGTCTGATATTATTTTTTCTGTTTCATCCATTCTGCTTCTGAGGCCTTTTCCCATCCTTTCCTGCTGATTGGATGAATGTTCAATTTCCTTTTTCATTTCATCCTGTGATTTCTTCAGTATTTCCACTTCCTTTTGCAGTTTTTCATTCTCTTCTTGTAGCTCCTTGCTACACTGGTCAGTTTCTTTTTTCCTTTCAGCCTGAGATCTTTTCAGTGTTTTCACTTCCTTCCAGCGTTTTTATTCTCTCCCTCTAGTTCTGTATAGAGTTTGTATTTCTCTTCCTGTAGTTATTTTTGGAGTTTGTATTTCTCTTCCTCTACTTGTTTTCAGAGTTTGTCATTATCTCCCTCTATTTTTTTCTGGAGTGTATCATTCTTTCCTATTAGTTCCTTCATGAGCTTTTCATTTTCTCCCCTTAGTTCTCTGATTTGTTCTTTATAGTCTGATTTCTGTGAATATGTCTACAATTGTTCTTCTCCCTGGTTTCCCTCCAGGGAGATCTCCTTGTGGGGAATCTTCTATAGGACTGATAGAGTTCAGTGGGGATTTATTATGAGCCTTTCCCATATTGCTGTTTTTCTGTTGTGTCCTTGGCATGTGGATTTGTGAAGTTTTTGATGTTGTTATTATTTATTTATTTGTTTGTTTGTTTGTATTATGGTGCTAATCTCAAATGTTAATGTGGAGGATCAGTTGGTCACTCACTATGCTTCCTGCTGGTTTCTTCCTCAGCATTGGCTGAGCCACCTAGAATCACTGGCACTGTGCCTGCTGGATTGTACCAACCAGAGCACCAGTGGCTTATAGTCTCTACTACAGTACCAGTAGCCTGAGCACACATGGAGGGGGCAGGGGTTTACTCCTTTGGCCCATGTGCCAGAATTTCTTTGGCCTCCTCACTGAGTCTGCAGGCCTCCTGTCTGCCTCTCTATCTGTCTATCTGTACACACGGTTCTTCTCTCTGCTCCCCAAGAGCCGCTGGACAAGCAGCAAGACTGTGTGCTGGTACTTCACCTGGCCTCCTTGTCAAGTCTACAGGCCTCCTGCCTGCCTCTCTATCCATGCACACAGGTCTTCGCTTCTGATAAATATAGCTATCAATTATGTAGTCATCTCCTTCTATTTGATATCATATAAATGAGACTGTAACATCATATATCTAACAAGATATACATCTTAGAAAAGATATTTAGGAAGAGTAAAATCAGAGCTGGCAAACTTTCCATAGCATCTACTGCTACTTCCCCTAGTTCCTATTCATGAGAACATGAGAGACACTTCTGGGTAACTTCTTCAAGACAAAAGGATGAAAAAAACAAGTGGTAATCATAAACATGCCACTTATTATATGCTACTATGCATAAGAACAGGTGATTATATTTAATTGGAAATGTAGGCTGTTCCTGGGATAAACAAACTAAACTATAACAAACAATAGTGTCAATGTGAAGAAATTCATAGCAAGAATTTTTCATCTCTGAAAAGAGATATTTCACAGATAAAAAAAGTTATAAGTTCATCTTTAAGAACATGTAGATTCAAAATAAGGAAAACATGAAGATGTTTATAAAAGAAACTATTTTTAAATTTTCATTCCAGAGGTAGTTTATTAATCTAATGTTTTTTTAAATATGGAAACTACAGATAAGCTGTGAAATTAGTATATATTTAAGAAGAAAATTCATGTTTCATTAAAGTTGAAAAAGATCATACTAGATTCTAAGAAAACTAAAATTTAAAATACTTGGCCAATGGATAAGTGAAATGCCTGTTTAATACCTCTAAATCCAAATGACATAATTCATTTTGCTGCCAGCAAAAGAACTTTTAAATGCAGCCTTCTTTAATTTGTCCTTAACTGTCATACCTTATTAGCACATGGTGTTTCTACAGTAAATCTGCTACCTACCAACAGGATATACACTATCACAAAGTTGAATTCTCTTAAAGACTTGTACACATGTATTCCTATTGCAAACTACTCAGCCATCCTTGAGCACTTTTTCATCCTCAGAACTACTGGAATTTTTTACCAAGTAATACTATATTGTTGGGGGATGGGGCAGCAGAAATCCTCTGCATTGCAAGATGTTTACCAGCATCACTGGAATCTATGCCAATCAGATGTCTATAAAAACAACCCGCACCAGATTGAAGATCATTGGAAATGTTTAACATTGTCTAATGTTTTCCTAGGGCCCCAATGATTCCTGTCTGCAAAGACGGTATGAGACACCCATTTGGAAAAGAACTAAAGAATAATTTAGTTCTCAACCACTAGCCTAATTTAAGAGAAGGTTACATCAGAAATGTGTAGGAAAAAAGGAAAATGTTTTAACATGTCTTACTAAAGTATTGATAAGTTTAGAATTTCCCTTAGAGTTAACTATCTGTCCTTATAAATAAATGCAATTAAGCAGTGTCAAAAAATACCTTCTTATTTTAAAATCTCTAGTGGCTAAGAGTGTGAAGAGAATCCATAGTATTTGTTGCTAATATGTTTAGGACTCAGATTGAGGAGGTTGGAAAGAAAGAGGAGGAGAGGAAACAAAGGGAATCAAAGAGAGAGGGAGAGGGACAGGAACAGGGAGAGAGGGAAAGAGATTATAGTCATGGTAAGTAGTGACAATTTCTGAGGGAAATAAGGAGTGCCAAATGTGAAATAACATATAACAATTTATCAAAACGAAAACTCATGTAAGTTTTTTGAGGCATCTATTCCTCCTTTCATATTTCAGTTTCATTCCTACAGAAGAGCATTCCCTGAACTAGATTTCCAGTCTTGGTAAGCTTGATTTCCCAGTCAAACTCACTAATACACCCATTATACTCTGCTTTTAGAATCTTCTTTTGTAACTATATCAGTATATTGAAATCTCTGCCAAACAGAAAATGAATATTCTATTGACACAAGATGGCCACAATGTTACTAATGAAAAGAAATTCTTCTCTAAAACACTTGTGTAAATAGTAATTTAATTAAGAATACTGGTGAAGGCTCAACAGACAGATTTCACATTTGTATCTCTGACTGGTACATTAAAATATAAAGGTCTGGAACTTGATACAATTTTGATTTATAAAATCCTAAAGGTAAATAAAAACAAGAAGCCCTATAATAGTGCCATTGTAGAATAATTATACCTTAAGGAACCAAATATGCAAAAATACTGACATTAGGCTGAGAGGATGCTCAGTTGGTAAAACAGCTGCCTTGCAAGCACTGATCCCCAAAGACATGGTGGCACATGTTTGCAGTTCCAGCACGGGGGAGGCAGAAACAGGCAGATTCTTGGGACACCCTGGCCACTCTGGCCTAACTGGTATGCTCAAAATGAAAGAGAGACCATGTCTCAAAAACAGTCGACAGTGTTCTTGTGTATGACACCGATTATGGTATTCTGCCTACACACACACACACACACACACACAAGCACACATGCATTAAAAAAAAAAAGTAATTTGGGGAAGATCAAAATAATGGCTTCCTCCCTTTACCTGGTGTAGCTGCTTATTATATTAACACACCCTGGCCAGGGACACTTTTCCCAGTGTAATATTTTATTCATATTGGAGTCATATTTTCTTAGAGTGTACCAGTTGTCTTTTGTTGCAACAGTCAACAATGGCTTTTCTCTGACATTATGGTAATATATATATAATTAATCAATGTGAACATACTTTATAACGAGACACATCTTTTCACAATAGCCTATTCTGTGATGTAGTTCATTTTAAGGAATATTATTTCCTCTATGGCATTCTTTTTTCTAAATTTAATTTATTATTTTTCTTTTATGTGTATAACTATCTTGCCTGCATGTGAGTGCACTCATGCTATGCAAAGCCCAGGGAGGTTAGAAGAGGACATCGGATACCCTGGAACTGGAGTTACAGACCAGACTGTTGTTAGCTGCCATGTGGGTGATGGAAATTGAACATGGGGCCTCTGCAAGAGCAGTCAGTGATCTTAACTGCTAAGCCACATCTCCAGCCCAAGTCTGGTATTCTTGTTTGTAATTAAGAACTATTATGCTTTCTTAAAATTATTAATTATTTGCCAGACGTGGTGGCACACACCTTTAATCCTAGCACTTGGGAGGCAGAGGCAGATCTTTGTGAGTTCAAGGCCAGCCTGGTCTACAGAGCGAGTTCCAGGACATCTGGGGCTACAGGGAGACCCTGTCTCGAAAAGACCAAAAAAAATAATTAATTATTCATTATACAAAAGCTTTACTACCATTGGCTTCATGACAATAAAATTACAAGTTCAAATAAATTTGGACACATCTCAAAAATTAATAAACTACAGGTTAAAAAAGATTCACATTGTTTCTTAAGAAATTTGCATATTCTAGCTTGAAGTTTCAGAAATACAAATAGAACATACATGTAAGAAGAAAGACATATCAATTTGTGGTGTGCATCATTTCAAGTTTCTTATATAAGAAAATGGGGCATGATAATTTCTCAAAACATTTGCTTTCTTTAACGCACTTCATTGTGAGGAGGTACAATGCAAAGTTAGAATTGCTACAAAGGGGGGGGCTGGAGAGATAGCCTAGCGGTTAAGAGCACCGACGCTCTTGCAGAGGACCCAGGTTCGATCCCCAGCACCCACATGGCGGCTAAGAACCGTCTGTAACTCCAATTCCAGGAGAACTCCAGTTCCAGGGGAATCCAAGACCCTCTTCTGACCTCCGCGGCATTGCACGACACGGGTGCACAGACCTGCATGCAGACAATACATTCATACACATGCAAAAAAAAAAAATTGCTACAAAGGAAGAGAGAGGAGCAATATCGGATGATCTGGATAATTGTCAGAATATTAAACATTAGAGGCTCCAGATGTGTTGAAAGCCATTAGGAAAGTTATAAAGGGATCTGATAAATGGCGATAGGAAAGGACCAAGGAAAACAATGTAGAGGTGAAAACTCTGATTAATGTCATGACTAAAGGATTTAAATCTTTATACCTCAGATAATGCACGGTAAAAGATACAGAGCAAACAAAAATTTTACTATCCCTAGGCCCCAAGGCTAAGACAGGGGAAACAAATCAGGTTGAAAAGGCACAAAATATACAGAGGAGCTTCCCCCAGCTGGAAGACTTGCAAAACGATGAGCATCAGAGCTAGAGTTTCCCACGACCTGCTATGCTAGGAACCTGGCTTACCTCACCTGTAATCTGCTACCCAAAGAACCTGGCTTACCTCACCTATGATCTGCCCCTAGGAACCTGGCTTACCTCACCAGTGATCAGCTACCTCAGGAACCTGGCTTACCTCACCTGTGATCTGCTACCCGAGGAACCTGGCTTACCTGACCTGTGATCTGCTACCCTAGGAACCTGGCTCACCTGAACTGTGATCTGCTACCTTAGGAACCTGGCTTACCTCACCTGTGATCTGCTACCCTAGGAACCTGGCTTACCTCACCTGTGATCTGCTACCCTAGGAACCTGGCTTACCTCACCTGTGATCTGCTACCCTAGGAACCTGGCTTACCTCACCTGTGATCTGCTACCCTAGAAACCTGGCTCAGCTCACCTGTGATCAGATACCCTAGGAACCTGGTTTACCTCACCTGTGATCTGCTATCCCAGGAACCTGGCTTACCTCACCTGTGATCAACTATCCTAAGAACCTGGTTTACCTCACCTTTGATCTGCTATCTTAGGGACCTGGCTAACCTCACTTGTGATCAGCCACCTTAGGGACCTGGCTCACCTCATCTGTGATCTGCTATCCTAGGAACCTATCTTGTCTCACCTGTAATCTTCTATCTTAGGAACCTGGCTGACATCACCTGTGATCTTCTCTCCTAGAAACCTGGCTGGGCCTCACCTGTGATCTGCTACCTTAGCAACTTGTCTTGCCTCACCTGTGATCAGCTATCCTAGAACCTGGCTCACCTCACCTGTGATCAACTAACTTAGGAAGCTGGCTTACCTCACCTGTGACCTGCCACCTTAGGAATCTGGCTTCCCCCACCTGTGATCTGCTACCCTAGGAGCCTGGCTCACTTCACCTGTGATCTGCTACCTCAGGAACCTGGCTTCCCTCACTTGTGATCTGCTATCCTAGGAACCTGGCTTACTTCACCTGTAATCAGCTACCCTAGGAACCTGGCTTACCTCACCTGTGATCTGCTATCCTAGGAACCTGGCTTACCTCACTTGTGATCAGCTACCTTAGGAACTTGGCTTATCTCAGCTATGATCAGCTACCTTAGGAACTTGGCTTACCTCAGCTATGATCAGCTACCTTAGGAACTTGGCTTACCTCAGCTATGATCAGCTACCTTAGGAACTTGGCTTACCTCAGCTATGATCAGCTACCTTAGGAACTTGGCTTACCTCAGCTATGATCAGCTACCTTAGGAATTTGGCTTAACTCATCTATCCTAACTTAACTCAGCTCTCCTAGGAAACTGAATGCCCTCACTACAGACCAGGTCCTGCTTGGTCCCTGTCCCCATCTGTCCCTGTCAATAAAAAGTGATCTGTGTGCAATGAGGAAAAACAAATTCTTTCAAAAAGATTATCACATCAGTTTTCTAATAGCACATATGCTCCACTCAGAGATAAAAAGCATCACCTCAAAATTAAATGAGCCAATGTAAACGCCAACTACCAAACTCTTCTAATGAAGAAGATACTATGAGAATGACCCAAAGAAAAAGGGGGAGGCATAAAAACAAAAGTCCACAAAGGACACAACAGATTTCCCAGGGGATGGAATCTGCCAATGTTGCTATAGCTTGCTGTCCCTGTGTTGGAACAGAGGCAGCAATCAAGTATAATGACTGAGGGCTTCTGACATATTTGCAGAACTGTTTCCTGCTAATAGAACATCTTGCAGATTCAGAAATGCATTACACAGAAAAGATAAACAATAGCTCTTATGTACCAATTTATTTTTTGAAAAACTTTTCATGAACTTAATTCTCATTGTTACAGAACCCATCCATTTACTGTATGAGTCAAATATCATGATGAAATACTTTTTCAACAGATTAAAGGATTCAGTGATTGCTTATGAATATTTTTAATTCATAAACCTTGCTTTCAAGATGTCATGGCCACTTTAAAATATCTATTCATGGGGCTGGAGAGATAGCCTAGCAGTTAAGAGAACCGACTGCTCTTGCAGAGGACCCGGGTTCGATCCCTAGCACCCACATGGCGGCTGAGAACCATCTTTAACTCCAGTTCCAGGGGAATCTGACACCCTCTTCTGACCTCAGCGGCACTGCACAACATGGGTGCACAGACCTACATGCAGACAGTACATTCATACACATAGAAAATAAATTAATTAATTAAAAAAATATCTATTCATGATTATACTATTGCAGTGCTCACTGATCAGTATGGTAATTATGGGTCCATGGCAAGATGTTATGTGTGTGCACATGTTGAGAAATGATAAGTGTTTATCATCCAGATTGTTTAAAAAGGCACACGTTTCCTTGGGTTGAAGCTCAGTGGCAGAGTACTTACCTTGCTGCCCAAAACACTGGTTTCAATCTCCCAGCAAAATAAAAAAGAAAAATTTTAAAGTATGTTTTTTTTTCCTTTTTTTTTCCTTTTTCATTGATCATATGTAAAATTTATAATTACATATTCAATTCTGTGTTATATCTTAAATTCATTTTAGATACAGCTGTTCTAATGATAATATTTACAAAATCATACCTATTAGTGTACAGTACTGCTGTTTATCCTCAAACATTTGACTTCTTTCACATGATAGATTTTAGTTGAGCATACCACACAAAGATCTCATATCTCTGACTTTTTTCGAGTTCAATGGGACCGTGCGACTAACTTCACTGCAGTGTGAGCCAAATGACTTACCACTTAAGACTGGGCATCTATCCTGCTAATCCCATTCCTATTACAGGAAGACAGGGAAATAAAAAGTGGAAGAATCATCTCAGACCAGAAATGGCGACCCCATTGTAAGAGGATGTCATCATGTACACCCATCCAGCTCTAGTCTGCTCACCTCTGGGCTGCTATGTGAGAGAAATACAGTCATGTAGTCTCCTCATCATGTAGTCTCAGTCGGTACATATACTATCCTACAATACCTTTAAACATACAACAAAATAATGACACTTCTGGAATGCTGACTATATATCACTAGGTATATAAATCACTATGGATTATATAATATACGCAAACAATTCCACAACTGTAAGCATTTTGGGCAGATTACAAGCTACCAACTGTTGGAACCATGGCAAAATCATCATAGGTATTTTCCATCGAATTTTCATTTTATTTTTTTTCATTTAACTTTTATGCTATAATAGTTCATTAAAATATTAAGTGTGTTTAGCTAGAAGGCCTTGAAGGCAATTTTAAAAATTTACTTTCGAGCCAGGCATAGTGGCTCATGCCTTTAATCCTAGCACTCGGGAGGCAGAGGCAGGCCGATCTCTGTGAGTTCAAGGCCAGCCTGGTCTACAGAGCGAGCTCCAGGCCAGCTGGGACTAAAGGGAGACCCTGTCTCAAAAGTACCCCCCCAAAATTTACTTTCTAGATCATTCCTTGCAATTATTTCAGTGGCTACAGAAAATATCCACATACATGAATTTTTGAGCATACCAATAATGAACATTTTAATTTAGATAATTTTAATTAGATATGGAAATTTATTTTGACTCTTGCCTTTTGCAAGAAATTCAAATGGAAAATATTCATGAACACATTAATAGCAGCAAAGCTTTGACTTCTGATTTATACTTTAAAAAAATGAATTGTAGGGTAATCAGATATTCTACTCTTGTACCTAGATAGAGATCTGCTTACATAGTGAAAATAAAATAGACATAAGAATGCAAAATACTAGCACATAAGAATTTTTTGCATTTCAGCATTGCATCTGATTTAAGCTTGCAAAATTTCTTTTCATGCATATTGAGGACAATATGCTCACTATACAAAGTTGTTCTGAAGATTAATGAGGGGATACATACTAAGTGGTTGGTATAGTGCTGGTGTTAATACACAGAAAAAGTATGAGTTCTGTTGAATTTTAAAATATCCTACAGGGCTGGAGAGATGGCCTAGCAGTTAAGAGCGCTGACTGCTCTTGCAGAGGACCAGGGTTCAATCCCCAGCACCCACATGGCTGCTGAGAACTGTTTTTAACTGCAGTTCCAGGGGAATCTGACACCCTGTTTTGACCTCCAGGGCATTGCACGACACAGGTACACAAACTTACATGCAGACAATACATTCATACACATAAAAAATAAATAAAATAAAATAATAAAAAACATCCTACTATATTAAATGCACTAAAGATTATATGTACAGATTTCCCCATACCTTTCACTTCTGTCAATTACTTAATCACTTAATCTACCCATAAGTGAACATATATATATATATATATATATATTTGATGAACATATATATACTCCAAATGACTGATGATTTGAATGATTTTCTGAAAAATACCATTAAACATAAATACATTGAGATAGCAATATCTTTTAAGTCTATTATTAATGCTTGAATGCTTGCATGTATATGTATAGATGCTGTGTGCACATAGAAGCATGTCTACATAGGTGTGTGTGTGCACATGTGGGGACCTAAGGTTGACCTCAGGGGTCCTCCTTGGTTGCTTTCCACTTTAATGTCTATGTAGGGTTTTTCACTTCAACAAAGAGCTCATCAATTCAGCTAGTGTAGCTAGTCATCTTTCTCCAAAGATTCCCTGTTTGTGCTTCAATTGATGGGTTTACAGCCCAGCCCCACACACATTTAGGTGACTACTGGGAATTTGAACGTGGGTCCTTGGGATTGTGCAACAAGTACTTTACCCAAGGAGATATTTTCTCCGCCTCTAATGAGCGACTTTTACCATAACTGAGACTACTAATGTGAGAAAAAAAATAAACTATAGAATAATATTAATCAATTTTCCTTAGCTAATATTTTATGATCCAATTTCAATAATATTCTAAAGATGACAACTTTAGTAATATGCCTGATTCGGACAGTTCTTGGTATTCACATACAAAACAGTTGTATCTACAAAGACAGTAAAAATAACTATACTAACTTGGGAAAAAGTGCTATTTTGTTGTCAACCATGTTGACTTTCAATCTTGGGACCCCACGAATTCTACCTTTTAGTCAACTTCCAGGTCCCCCAGTTCCTCCCACTTTCCCCATTCTCTACAGTGCAGTAAAAGATCTTCCAAGTATCTAGTGTCCCAGCACTGCACAAAACAGAAAACCCTACTGTAAGGGCCCCATATCAGACTAAAGTTCAGGCTAAATTCTTGCATTCTTTAGCTACTGTTAGGTTTAAATTCCTATGGGAAAGGAAAAAAAGAGAATTTCCTTTTGTACATACCCTGGACCTTCTCTCTAGGAAAAAAATGAGACAGAATCTTCTTATGTCTTCATGTGCTTAATAGCCAAACTAATTTTCAAGTAATGAATCTCTCTCTCTCTCTCTCTCTCTCTCTCTCTCTCTCTCTCTCTCAGAAGCAGGATATTCTGTCTTTAATATTTTTATGTCACTACATTGTGGTATGTGTCTTATAAACATTAATGGGGCTGTCTTCATTCTATTTTGTTATGCTAACTCAAAGTCATTTACTCAGCCATCAATATTTACAGTCTTTTAAGTAATCTACACTACAAAAAATTGTAACAAATACCAGATGAAACTTTTTTCCTTGATGGTTTCTTACAAAGAAAAATGGCAAATTCAGCAAGAGAGGTTTCATATGCTAACAATAGCACAAGTAACAAAGAGGTCAGCCAAGCAAGTGGTTGTTGAGGTTAGAGAATTGCTGAAGGAGAGAGAGGCTTCTAATAACTGCGTTTTTTTGGGGGGAGGGTGCTTTTTGAGACAGGGTCTCCCTATAGCCCAGCTGTCCTGGAACTCACTCTGTTGACCAGGCTGGCCTTGAACTCACAAAGATCCGCCTGCCTCTGCCTCCCAAGTGCTAGGATTAAAGGTTTGTGCCACCATGCCCAGCCTAATAATTGCCTATTTTTTTTTTATTTATTTTATTTTATTATGTGTATGAATGTACTGTCTGCATGTAGGTCTTTGCACCCGTGTCATGTAATGCCGCGGAGGTCAGAAGAGGGCATCGGATTCCCCTGGAGCTGGAGTTAAAGACAGTTCTCAGCCACCATGTGGGTGCTGGGGATCGAACCCGGGTACTCTGCAAGAGCAGTCGGCACTCTTAACTGCTAGGCCATCTCTCCAGCCCCATAGCTGCCTATTTTTAAGCCCAGTCTAACAATTAAAAGGTGGTATAACTTAAGAACAGAATCTGTCATTTGTCATTTTTGTAGTTTAAAGAAAGATTTGGCCTCAGTCAATTTTAATAGTGTTAAAATAAAAATTAAAAAATAATATTTTCTGAACTTTCCTCAAATTCCATTGTCTGACAGAGGGTTGCATCCTATACAACACTTTTATACTTTTACATATTCCCCCATTCAATCATCTCTAATCATAAACTGTAACTTGCAATAGTTCTCAGATATCTGTGCGAGTGAACTCTGGAGATCAGCAATATTCAGAAGATCATTGCCAGACGGCTTACAGATTAAGTGTGCCTTATCAGAAACACAGGACTATAAGTGCTTCAGATTTCTGATTTTCTCAGATTTGGGCATATTTACATAATTTTACATTATGTAAATATATATTTACATAATGAGATATCTTAGGGATGGGACTCAAGTTGAAATATGTAATTTATTTATGATTCATACATATCTTAAGCATAGCCTAAGGCAATGTCACACACTGTTTTGTATGCACATATTGGAACTTCAGACAATCACACTTGTGACATCTTGTCAGTATTCAAAAAGATTTATATTTAAGAATGTTCAGGGCTGGAGAGATAGCCTAGCGGTTAAGAGCACCGACGCTCTTGCAGAGGACCCGGGTTCGATCCAACATTTACTAAGTTATATTAAGCATAATTGTGATAGAATATCTTCAACCATTGTATAATTTTTGAAATATTTATTTCCAAGATTCTTTATGAATCTCAATCTATACATAAGTTATACGTTCCAGGTAAGCCCAATAAGAAATGTTAATATGCAGGCTGAGCACTCTTAAATAGCAAAAGCAAAATCCAAAGTTCAAAACCTTTTGAACATCTGGTAAGATCGCAGAATAGAGATCAAGAAAACAAAAGACACCAATGCTGGAGAGGTTGTGGGGAAAGGGGAACACTCATCCACTGCTGGTGGGAATGTAAACTGGTACAACCACTGTGGAAAGCAGTGTGGAGGACCCTTAAAACACTCAAAATGAGCCTACCACCTGACCCAGCCATACCACTACTGGGTATATACCCATAAGACGCATCCTACCGCAAAGATACATGCACAGCTATGTTTATTGCAGCTCTCCTCACAATAGCAAAGAGCTGGAACCAACCCAAATGCCCCTCAACTGATGACTGGATAAAAAAAAAAAAATGTGGTACATCTACACAATGGAGTTCTATGCAGCAGTAAAGAAAGATGACATCATGAGCTTTGCTGGTAAATGGATGGAACTCAAAGCAATTATGCTAAGTGAAGTAACACAGTCCCAGAAAGAAAAAAAAAAAGGGCAAATGGGTTCCCTCATTTGTGGATGCTAACACCAAATTTGGCAGGCAAACTGAGCAACTTTATTGTATTTCATTATATCGGAAAGCAACTGTGCTATTCCAATGTGAATCTCTTAATGGGCTCTAGAATTGTCCTACCAGTTGTATTCACACATTGTAATTACAGTCTTGATAGAATTATCTTCAACCATTCTATAATTTTTGAAATATATATTTCCAAGATTCTTTATGAATCTCTATCTATACATAAGTTTTACATTCCAGTTAATCCCAATAAGAAATGTTAATATTATAATTATAATTATATTTCATTGTATCTGAAAGCAACTGTGCTATTCCAATGTGAATCTCTTAATGGGCTCTAGAATTGTCCTACCAGTTGTATTCACACATTGTAATCACCATATATGGGTGGAAGATATGTATTCATATTCTAAAAAAAAAAATAGAATGTAAAGTTATACTTCTAAATTTTACATTACTTACTTACTAAGCAATGAGTTCCTTAAAAATTAAATTAATTTTTAATAATCTTACAAACATGCATGCACAGTCTTACAAAAGGGAATATATAAGATGCTATAAAATATTTGTATCATAGAATCCTATCATTGTCAAAACTTACTTTAGCGTGATTCTCACAGCCAATTTAGGAATCATAAAAATGATCTTTTATAATGTTTCCACTTACTTCATGAAAACCTTAATTATAAATATTCATGATACATTCTAGTCCCTAGACATGGTTATCAACACTTTAAATATTTTCAAAGTAAAATCTATTTTCAAAGAATGAAGATGTGTTGTCACTGAGGGTGTTCAAACAACACATCAGTTACTCTGAAATCACGAATATGGTAAAATTCTAAAAGGCATGCTGAAGAGTGGAAGCATATTATTAAGAAATGTATAGCACACAAATTTGAGTCCAAGAGGGCAACACACACACACACACACACACACACACACACACACACACCACAGGGACTTGTTTCATTGAGGACTGTGTGAAAACTATGAAGTATGGTAAGGACATTCCATGAACTTTGAGGATGGTATTCTGGTTTCAAATAATGAGCAGTGTGAAGGGGCTGTCACAAAATTCCCTTACAATGACTATAGGGGAAATCATATACTGTCTGTAATACAGAACTACAGCTTCCTAAAGACAAGACAGCATTCAATGTAAGCAAAAGATTTAGAAGCCCCATAGGGGAAGAACTCACATCAACAAGCTGATTGACTCCACTCGCTGTCTTCGCCAGGGTGACAAGATCTTCTTGCATCTTATCCACCCATGACTTGATACTGTAGAAAGTAGAAGGAAGAATGTTGTATCAGATTTTGAGAGCAATAGCCAGCACTGATACTTTAGGTACATGCTTCCTATAATTTATTTAGGCACCTTAGTCTGTCCCTCACAAATCCTACTAAGGCCACCTTCTAATTCTGCCTTCAAAATGAAAAGAAAAAAATGAACTTGAATGTACATTAGTATTTTTCCTAAATTTATTTTTGTTTAAGTCACTTTTTTAGTTTGTTCTTACATTTTCATGTTTGAACAAGTATTCTACAGGCTGCAATGCCCCTAAATCAAAAAGAGAAAATGACACAGATATCTTCAGCATTAAGAGGACAAAAATTTGCTTATTCATTATAACCTTGAAAATAGTTGTTAAGCAGAGTATTCAACACTAATTATTTTATTTTAGTTTGCACATATTCTGATTATGGAAACTGTATTTAGAATAAACTAGCCACCATTTACAATACAAACTACAAGCCCACAAATAACTCAGTGCACAAAAGCTAAGGACATTCTATTTCACCAGCTAGACTCTAAGATTCTGTGGTTTCTAAAGCAATATTTTATTAACTAAAATTATGACATCAGTATTTAACTTCCAATAATTTTCAAGTACCTTCCTTTGATTAATGCAATCAATGTCTTGAAATATAAACTATGGATATTAGAACATGGTAGATACCTCTAGATCTGTGTTTTATGTTAGTTTCCCTAGCATACCCCCCATTTTCTCCTTCTAATTAGTGTAGTTTAATCTTCACTTCCTTCCTACACTTCTTACTAAGCCTCATGCTGTGATCTGAAATGCACTGTCTTTTTTCTCTGAGTAAATACAAGACACAGGAAGTCTATGAAGAATTCTCTGGAAAAGATTTATGTTTGTGTGAATATGTGTACTTGTGTGTATATGTGTACTTAATTTATGCCTGGACTTTGATTTTTGCCAAACTAATCTAATCTTCATACCACTCTGACACCTGAGTGCACTGTCACTACCAGTGTCATTCTTTGGGGGGCTGAAAAGGAATTTAGGGCCCATCCAGTCTTCTCTGTCCCATTGACAAGCTGTCAAGAGCACTTTAGAAGAGAAAACACTCTTCTTCATAGATACGAAATGTTACCTGGTTTCCCTAAAATATTACATAACCACTCTACCTTTCAATGTTGAATTAAAAGTCTAATACGGTTAAGGAATTGGGGATGATGCTGTTCATAATGAAAGCAAGACAACTGCATAAGTGAAAATTCCTGTGCGCCAATATTTCATTCCCTTACTTGATAAACTGTCAATATTTTATTAAATTTATTCTTATGGAACTGTAAAATTGGGGGAAATCACAGACAATATATCATCTACATGTAAAAAGTAATGTCATATACCATCAGAAACAATTCAGTATTTACTCTTTATTACCCAGCTCAATAAGAATTAGCACCTGCTGGAGAGAACAGCAAAACCTAGAGATTCAAGTCACAGCTAAAACTGGCTCTGGACAGAGGAGAACATGAAGAATAAGAAGACTATGGTGAGTAGAATGCTTCAGGATCTGGGAGACAGTCACTGAATGACTAAGAAGTGGGAGGAAGAGGCTAAAAGAATTGCTGTGGGGGACAGAGAAAAGGCCTGAACTGAATCTCCACTCCCTCAGGTTTCATACAGCCTCTTTGGTTCTAAAATTTAAATAATATAAGAGCTGATTAACAAAAGAAATCATAAATGTTTTATTAATTTTCCAGGTACCTGGAGACACAAAATAGTGAAGTGCACCGAACAAAGAAGACCGCTTATGTGAAGGATCAACTGGATCAACCAATGTCTGGACAGCAAATTCCTGCCATGTGTGCAGGGGTAGGAGTGGACAGAAGATGGGGATTACTTCACAGATTCCTTATTAAAGTTCAGTGGTCCCCATGTTACCCATCTCTGGTAAGCATAGCTATTTCTCCAGGCTTGGAATGTAAAGAATTCCTCTCCCAGAAGAATCTCCAGGGAGTACTATATACAGAATAACGTGGGCCAGGTGGGCCTTTCTGAACCTCCTACTTCCTTAAGTAACTTCAAATCGAAGTAATCAATTGAGAACTTACATCATTATTAACCTTCACGGATTTGTGCACCTGCAGCTACTTATAGTCCTATTAAAGACAAGTGAAACTTGCCAAAATGAAAGAAATAAACAATGATGGCAGAGTGGTACAATAACCTCAACAAGTCTGACTGGCTGGTGTCCTGCTACATTCAGTTGATGATGTGACAGGAAAAGGGAGAAAACTCAGCCAGAAAGATGGTACAGAACAATTCTTAAATAATAAGATCAAGGATTTAGTGTGTGTCCTCAAAATAATGAAGCAATATTAGAAAAGGAGAAGCTAGACAGTAGCAAGATCAAGCAGTTTTCTGAACATCATAAAATGAACTAATCTGACACCAAGTAGATAGTGGCTTTGTGGGAAGACAGAAAGAGGGTAGAATTGAGTGGTAGGAAGTGACAAGGCCTCAAATAAGTCAGCATAGGAAAAGAAATGAGGCAAAAAGGTGGGGAAACCACATACAGGCAATTATCTCACAGAAACTCACAAGTACAAGCAAGATTACTGGCACTGATGGACACAGCAAGTGAGTGGGAAGAAGAAACATCTGGTGATTCAGGGAGTTTCTCAATTAGGAGAAGATGGGGCATTTGATACAGAACATTTTAGAAGAGCATTGATGAGTTGCAGTTTTCTACTTCTTTGGTTTTGTTTCTTACCATGCTGGGAATTGATCCCAGGGCACTGAACATGATAGCCAAGAACTGTACATTCATCTACAACCCACCTCAGTGACTTTGCTCTTATTGATTCATTTAGTGGTGTTTTTCGGGCAGTATACATTAGGCACTTGAATGTAACAGTTTCAAAGTTATCAGAAGAGAAGTCTTCACAAAATTTAAAATGGGTAATTACACAGCCTAGAAAGGACTCAGGTAAATCAATGTAGAACACTTTAACAATACAGGACAAAAAAGGAAATAAACAGTCACCTAAACGCTGGAAAAGAGCAGTTAAGGATTGGGAAGAGGATTTCACATATAGGCAAGAGAAAGGCATCTCATAACAGTTGAGCCATAGAACCCAGAAGCCAGAACAGCTTCCAAAGTGGAAGCAGCTGGCTAGAGTTACCAAAAAGTGGAATTTGATTTTTAAACAAGATAGGTCTATTGGCATGATTTTCTGTAAAATGGCAAAAACAAGTTGTATTAGTCACTTTTCTGTTGCTGTGATAAACCACCATGAGCAAGGGAACTTATAAAAGGAAGAGTTTATTTGAGCTTACGATTGACTGTTCCAGGGAATCAGAGTCCCACCATGTGGGAAGCATGGTGGCCGGGCTGGAGCAGCAAGCCGAGGGTCACATCTCACAATGAGCACAGGAAGCAGAGAGAGAGAGAGAGAGAGAGAGACTGGAGACCACAAAGCTTGTTAAACTCACTAAGCCTGCCCCCAATGATGTACTTCCTCCAGCCTGGCCACACCTTCTAAGACCTCCAAGAATAGTGTCACCAAATGGAGACAAAATGTCTGAACACTTAAAGCCTATGGGGGGACACTCTCATTCAAACCACCACATTCCACTCCCTGGCCCCCATAGGCCATATAAAATGCAAAATGCATTTAGTCCAACCTTAAAAGTCCTCGTAGTCTACAGCAATGTAGTCTGGACACTCATTTGATCAACTTGATTGAACAAACAACCTGTCACCCCCCACTGGATGGTGGGGCTGTAGGTGTTTGGGCACAACAGCCTGCAGATAGGTTTTGCATGAAGGATGCTTGTACTCATGGATTATCACTTATAGCTAAAAATGAAAAAAAAAACTGAGAGAAAGATGCAGGACAGTTATGGCAGAATGCATGATCTGGGATGGGGTGGGGGTTGGGGGGGAGGGAAAGAAATAAGCCTGAAACTGATTGGAAAATGTATGAAATGCCACAAAGCATCAATAAAAACTAATTAAAAAAAAAAAAAAAGTCCTCATAGTCTTTACCAGTCTCAATTCTATTCAAAAGTCTACAGTCCAAAATCTCTTCTGAGTCACAGGCCAATCTCTTAACTGTAAGCTCCTATAAAATCAAAAGGCAAATTACATACTCCCAAAATACAGTAGAACTGAATACACAGGCCAATCTCTTAACTGTAAGCTCCTGTAAAATCAAAAGGCAAATTACATACTCCCAACATACAGTGGAACTGAATACACATTCCCATTCCAAAAGGGAGGAATAGAGGCATAGCAGGGAAATACTGGACCAAAACAAAAACAAAAACCAGACAGGGCAAACACCAAGTCCAGTAGCTCCATGTATGACTCTGCGGACTTGACTTCCAAAGGCTTCAGATGGCTCAGCTCTTCCAGCTTTGCTTGCAACATACATCTCTTTCTTAGCTGGTACCTATCCCTGTATGCAGCTTCATTGGCAAATATCTCACAGGTCGGCATCTCAAATGTCTTCTTGGGGTCTCCGCTGCCAAACAGACTTCACATTCACGGCTTCATGAAATGGCCTATCAGGGCCTTCTTTATTCAAGGATGCCCCTGCTACACTCTACCTGGCCTCAGCTGCTCTCTGAAACCATGGAGGAAGAATTGATGACCCCTTCACTCTTGCAAACTTCATGCCTCTAAAGCCAGCACCATGTGAATTAAACTGCCAAGTTTGGCTGCAAGTTTGGGATGGACCCTGGCCTATTTGCAACTTTTCTCTGCCCTGAACTTGTTGTAGCAGAAAACCGTTTCAGTATTTTCCTTTCAAAAGTTAGAGGATTAGCTGGGTGTGGTCTTGCCCTGAAGGTACTGTTTCTGATGTTTACTTGTAAATCTCGAGGCCCCTCCTTAGTCACTTTAATCTCACTTTTTCCATTGTTTACTTGTAAATAGCTAGGGCTCTCCTTAATCACTTTAATCTTCTCATCAAAAGGAACTTTCCTTCACATGCTTTGGCCCACCTTTAATCTTCCTAGTTAGTTTTCAGATCCAAAACTGTACATTCTGCATTTCTTTTCTGCCCCCATCTGCTCTTCTTCACTGTAGATCTGTACAATATTCACCATAATAGCCATGCCACCATTTCCCCATTAGGCTCTCTTGAAATATCCTCCACCAAAGACATTAGTCCATTGCTTTTCAACTTAGCATCAGGCAAGCATTTGGGAAATTGGTACCAGAGAGTGGGCTATTGCTGTGACAGACCTGACCTTGGTGTTTTGGGGAAGGATTGTGGAAGCGTTTGGAACTTTGGGCTAGAAAAATCATTGAATGCCTAAGATCTTGGCTGTGGAACTTGGAACAGTTTTGCTGAAAGAGTTGTAGAAGATGGAGGCCTGGCTTGTGAAGTTTCTAGTTTCAAAGGAAGCAGAGTCATCAGGATGTTTAATTTTGGGTTCTGGTCAGCTGGGGCTGAAGAATTCAGCTGTAAGTAACAAGAGACCAGAACCTGAAGAAGAAGGAGGAGGAGAAGGAGGAGGAGGAGGAGGAGGAGGAGGAGGAGGAGAAGCAGAAGCAGCAGCACCAGCTGCTGCTGAAGCTGAAGCTGAATAAACAGGTCTTACACACTACACCAAGGAAATAGAATCAAAATATGTGTTATTGTTCTACAGTTGTCCAGTCATCATTCTTCTGCAACACTAACCAGAAAAGCACACAGTTGTACCTGGGCTTGTGCACCTTCATTTTCTGAATGTTTCAATGACACAAATTTATTATAGTTAATTAAATTACATACAGTTCCCTTATTAAGTTGTATATTTTAGTAAAGATCTATTTTAGTTTATCCTGTTGCTGTGATAAATCACCCTGACGAAAGCAACTTAAGGGAGAAAGGGCTTCTTTTTAAAAGCTCACAGTTCAAGTTACAGTTCATTATGGCAGGGCCTGAAGCAGCTTGTCACTGTGCATCCACAATCAGGAAGCAGAGAGTGATGAGGGCAAGGTGCTTCACAGCTGCCCTTCTCTACTTAGGGTGTCCGGGATGCCCTGCTCAAGAAATGGTCT
This sequence comes from Rhizomys pruinosus, assembly GCA_009823505.1. Classification (NCBI taxonomy): domain Eukaryota; kingdom Metazoa; phylum Chordata; class Mammalia; order Rodentia; family Spalacidae; genus Rhizomys; species Rhizomys pruinosus. The sequence goes on along the minus strand of VZQC01013915.1, from coordinate 335,692 downwards.
TCCCACTTCAACTGAAGTAATCAAGATAATACCCCAGAGCCATGGCCAGAGGTCCATCTCCTAGGTGATTCTAAATTATTTCAAGGTGACAAGTAGTACTGTTACAGAATCTCAGATATGACTCTCTCAAAACATAAGGAAAAAATATTTTCTGCCTTCCAAGAGATTGTATCCCAAACATGAGAAGCTGAAAGTGAGGGAGAAATTCAGAAATAGTAAAATAAAGGAGAATCCTGACACATAGCTGGAAGGGAAGATATTTCCTCCATGAAGACTGTTTTGAAACAAATGGTGATAATTAGAAAAGCTAGAGCAAAATGTTGAGAAAGCTTTCTCTAGTTTATTGCTCTCTAGTTCCTGTGTGAGAAAGAGGACTTTATCAGAGATAGTAGGCCTAAAGGTAAGAACTCAAAGAAATGTGGAGGTTTGAAGAATTGATGGAGAATCCATAAGGCTCTTAATCAAACTATAGATCCTTCTGTTCCACCTGTATATAATCAGCATGGTGTGGGCACTTCTCATCAGCACAGGCTAGAGAGGCAAAGAAAAGCCATTCCAGTAATACGAGGCAGACACTAGCAAGTGTGGGAGGAGGACAAGGTGAGGTGAAATGAAGGTTCTAGCAATTTCAAGATCTCTACTGATTCTAAATAACAGGGACTACTAAATATTTCTTAAAATATGATATTAGATTCATAACATGCTTGCTTTCTAAACCTGTTTTCAATGGAATCACAAACCCTACAACACTAGTTCTGAGCAAATGTGGAAATTCTACTTACAAATTAAGTCTTCCTTAACATTATTTGAATACTTAGCCCAACAGCCATATAAAAAGAATACGCTGAACAGCTGAAAGGGAAAAGTGGCCTGATTACACATATTTCATTTTGAATCATGTCAAATGATAGACATACATTTAAAAGAACAGATACATTAGCTGTGAATGCAGCTCGTGGTAGAATCTTTCTAGGTGGGAAAGATGGCTCAGTCAATAGAGTACTTGTCATTCAAGGATGTGTACCAACGTTCAGCTCTCTAGCACCCATGAAAAACACTGGGTGCAGTGATGCACACCTGCACCTCTAGCACTAGTGAGGCAGACAGGCAGACTTCTGGAGCTCACTGGCTAATCACCCAGCCAAATCAGTGAGCTCGAGGTTTACAAATATGCCCAGTCTCAAAAATAACATAGAGACTGACTGAAGAAGATACTCGATATCCGTAACATGTACACACATGCAAATGCCACACATACCTCAATAAGTAATATATAAATAATACAAAAACAATAATACACATACATAAATAGGAAGTGGTCTTAGTTCAGTTGTACAGTTCTCACCTATCATGTACAAGACCCTGATGCAATAACCCCCTCCATACACATACACAAAGTGAAGCAAGCTCATTGAACAACAGAACTTTACTAATAGGTACTCTGTTTCCATCAGAAGACACACAGGACTCTCCCTGGCTTCATGTCTCAGGTGATACCAGGGATGTCAATATCAAATTGAGAATAGTCATAGATGTAGAGTTTGTGGATATGGTCCAGGCATGCATACAACAGGACTATTTCCTACCCTATACCCTATACTGCTCCACATCCCTCCAGAAATCCTGTGACTATAATTGCTATGGCCCCATTCCTGGGTCTGCCTTCTAGATTATTGTCATCTGATTCCATTTCATTCTCCTGTCAGAGTCATTTCTCAACATCTGCCTTCTCATTACTTGGAATTTCACTCTCATGCTTCAACTACAACCTTTACTTACATAATTTCTAAATCGGAGTTCCCATTCTACCTCAACCACCATGGTCACTCCACTGTGAGTTCACACCAATCTTTTTCAGAGATGAATAGCGAGAACTCAACACCAAACATCTTCCCTAAGCTCAGAGGTTTCTGGCTTATGTATCCTTTTGCCCTTGTTGTCAAACCATGTCCCCAGTCATCCAGATTTATACCACTAGTTCATTCATCTTTTTCACCCTATAATTTTCTATTAAATAATATCACATCAGTATTTTTCAAATACAAAGCTAGTTAATGGCTAAATACATTGCAAACTGACTTTTCCCATCCTCACCTAGAATATTTAGCATGCATTCCTCATTTAGTCATCAGAAATACTACTGTTCCCCTTTCACAGATAAGAAAAAAAGTGTAGAAAGCCACCCAGCCCTCTTGCTTCTTATTTGGAACATCATAGAATGAGGGGCTGGGAGAATGAGCGCACCCCTCAATTCTCAGCACTAAAGCTTCCTTACACAATAGAGTGTGATGCAAACGGAAGGCCACAGCTAGCCAAGCTTCAAAGAATGGGAGTCCCCAAAGTGTGTATCCTGGATAGGACCCTGTATTAAACCTTGCCCACTGTACTGCAGAAGAGGGAGCAAAAAGATTTTAAGAGCTAGGACTGAAAGTAGTGGCTTACAGATGACAGGAAGGTTTCACATGTGAACATGTGGTGATGTTGGCATCAAGCATAGGACCCATGCCAACTTAGTCAAGGTCTCAGAGTGTGGCAAGTGAAATGAGTGGGAAACTGGCCCTGGACTGAGAACTACAGCACACCTACTACTGCTGGGTGAGGAAGAGTATGCCTTACCTAAGATTTCTAGATGTGCTGATTAGAGTCCAGTGGATGAATCTGCATGGAAGGACATCTGGGTTCAAGAGCTTGGTTGGATAAGACTTAGCTTGGATGATGTAATGCATGAGTTTTGATGGGGGAATGGGAGATGCAGGGCTGGGTTTCTTTGGGAACTATTGCATGAGATGTATAAATGCTCAAAAAAAATTGTATTACTTGAAGCAGCTCCACACATTTCCATGTATATTGACTGTTCTATTTCACATTTGGCCTTCAGCCTCTACCTGGAAATAATATCCCGCCTCAATTATAACTGAACAAATTACCTATGGACTCTAGCATCACCTTTCACAATGTCTAAAACCACAATATTCTCTTCCATCCAGTCAGTTCCAAAAGCACTTTAGCTGTGCACAGCACCCGCTTTCTCATGCTGCCATGATCAGCTGAATATGCTTCATTCTCACTTATCACTCCATGCTCAAAATTTCTATTAGAGATTTGAATTTAGTAGCCAGACAGAAATTTACTGAGTAAATAGGAAAATACAGTGAAATGTAATGGCAGCACTAGTTTTTACAAGTATCTTTAATGGATATCTTCTCCCCATAATCTGTATCAAAAAGAAAACACTGCCAGTTATAGGCAGCTATAAAGAGCAACCACTTTTTACAGATTTTCAAAAGATGGGATTAATACTTTAGACAATTATTAAATATCTAATGTGCATGGTTTAAAATTCCAAGTCAAAATGTGTAATGAGTGTCATAGAGAACAATTAAGTAGTATAGTGCTGTTGGGTCCCCAGAATGACTCACTCCAGAATTACCATCCATGTTCAAGGGTTTGAAGTTATCTATAGATTCAGTGTAATGGGAACCGTTTACCAAGATTCCTGTGAAAACTGAGGCAAATATTACAGAAAACTGAAATATTATTTATGTCTTCTATTTCATTTTATTGTATAGAAATGGCTCAAATTTTAGAAGATGCTAAATAAAACAACCCTCTGACTCCCAAGTACCAGGATTAAAGGTATGGGCCACTGTACCCTATTTTGATTAAATTTGAGAGAAAAAAATTGTCATCCAATTAATGTTGTTCTTTTTGAGGTCACATTTGTCTATAATAAATACAGCATCCTTCAGAAAACTGTTCTCAAATGAAAAAAAAAGGTAATCCATTTCATTTTTATGAATTTAAGGAATAACAAATTCAGAAAAACACAAATTACATTCTGTTTATGCTATTGTAAAATGCAGCAGTTGGGTAGTAAGAGTCAAGTTATTGATGTTTTAAAAGCTAAGCTAAAGAAAGAATTATCTTGGTTGGAACACTGGAGTCACTGATAACTAAAAACTGTTATAGTAAGCTTTTTCCAACACTAGCTGTCTTCCCTCTCTACATCGAGGTGGGCAAGTCCTGTGGAAAAAAGAGAACATATCTAAAACAACTGCTATTTTTAAAAAGAGAATATTAAAATAGACATCTTTCTTCCATATCCTTCTCAATTTAGATTTATTTCACTAGTAATTTTCATAGAGACAAAAGAGGGAAAATATACCACAGAGAAAAGAGAAGGGACATGCTTGTTACAGGGAGGGTTATTGTGGAGGACAGGAAAGGGAGAAATCCAGACCACTTTAAGTTTTTCCAAAGGCAATTTTCTGCCTATGCCACTATTTTTAAGCAATAATTTCATAGTTAACCTAAGGGAATAAAAGACATAGTGAAGCCTTATAGAGCTCGGAAAAAATTAAAATATCAAAATAATCTAACAAAATGACCATTTCCATTGTGCTGATATGTAGGTAGTGTATTCATAAACTTGAAGTAATAAGATATTTCAGAAGTGAAGCATTTTACTTGCTATAAATATTCTACCAATGCTAAACTACTCCTATTTTTGTTATGTAATAAACCACCCACAGTGTCCCTGTAGTTAGGTAAAAATAGCAGAAGTAAGCCAAAGCTTTGGATAACTTAGACATTTAACTTTGCTAAATATGCATTTCTTATATCACAGTAACAATCAACAGAGTACTGTGGTGTGTGTGTGTGTGTGTGTGTGTGTGTGTGTGTGCGTGTGTGTGTGTGTGTGTCTGTGCCTGTCTCTGTGTGTGTGTAAGAAAATAGTTTGGTAACTAGATTTTATCATAGGAGTATTTGTGAGATGGCAGAAATAAGTAACAGGAGTGTTAGTTCCTGAAGTTATTCTCAATTTGGACATTTCCAGTCATAGTGCTGCTCTGTTAGAAGAAAGATGCTTCACCTTGTGAGATGCTGGAGTATTCCATTTTTGTCTAGAGTAATCCTGGCCATTGAGAAAAGGAGTTGACCATGATAGAGTGAGAGGTCAAGTGCTTGAGGATAGAGAACAATACTGTGTCCATTTCTGTTCTTCTTACGTATCCCTGCCTTCATTTTCTGTCAGCGTTTTCCTGCACTGTTTGTGCGTGTGTGTGTGTGTGTCCACTTTACAACTACTCATATTCACAGTTCTTATGGGCAAATATTTTCCAGAAATCTACTTTTTCCATCATCTTGGATTGATTTTTGTTTTATCTGCACATTTTTAAATTATTTAGTTAACATTTTCTGCCTCAGCTTCAGCCATTTGTTTGCAGAGCTGATACAACTAAGCAATACATTTTAGAGTTGATGTTAAAGTAGCTTCACAGATTAGCAGGGGAGGGTTCTCATATGTGGGATCTGCTCCCTAAGGCCCCGAGGCCTTCGCTTTTTATCCTGCACATCACAGTTGCAACCTCCAGCACTATCCCTGTACAGCCTGGTGCCAACTGGGGTGTCCCACATGGCCACACAATCTGCTGCTCATGTTTCTATGAACCAAATGAGCTAAATTTCTAATTGCTAATTATAAATCTCCATTCATTATATTGAAGACTTTTCCTTTCATTGTTCATTTATAGTTTTCCTTAGTCATTATAAATTTGTACACAAAATTTATTTTAGGCTCATTTAGGTATATAAATATTATTTAACTTCATGATAAAAATTTCCTCATGTCCTTTTCTCTCAATTCTTATGTGAACACTCAACTATTTCTGATACTATAAACTCCTCAAATGCTTATCCTATTGGGATTCCAATCTAAATGAAAACTCTGCTATCACTTTTGTCTCATTCAGTAATCATGTTTTCAGCTTGCTTGATACTTCATTTCTTAAGCTTTCTCCTCTCCCCAAGAAGTCCCCCTAGTCTGCTTTGGGCCCCTCTCCTGATCACCACAAATCATCAGAATCTCATCAATCTTCCTTCCTTAAATTTTCTATGTTATATCTTGTCTTTAAAATTATCACACATATTGATACACTGTCTTAGGCCAGCAACGATTCTGCAACCACACTTAATTTTCTTGAATAGATGGCCATATGGTTCTGTGTTCTGACATTATCTAGCATAGTTTTGAATAAAGAATGCAGATTCAGCCAGGCATGGTGGCGCACGCCTTTAATCCTAGCACTTGGGAGGCAGAGGCAGGCGGTTCTTTGTGAGTTCAAGGCCAGCCTGGTCTACAGAGTGAGTTCCAGGATAGCTGGGGCTACAGGGAGACCCTGTCTCAAAAAGAAAAAGAAAAAAAAAAGAATGGAGATTCAACAAATAACTAATTCCATCTTTTGAGGTTGTATGGTCCTGGAGGTAGTCTAAACATTATAAGCACAAACTCTTCAATTCTCACAGAAATCTATTGAGATAAAAATCTATGTCTTACTTTACAGAAGAAAATAAGAAATAATGAGGTTAAATTGCATACAGTCATTACATGCAACATCTGTCCTCAGAAAGCAATATAATTCTCACTATTAACTTTTTGTTTTATTTTTGTTATGTGTGTGTGTGTGTGTGTGTGTGTGTGTGTGTACACGCCCACAGTGACCAAGAGAGGAACTGGAGTTGTGGACAATTGTTACCAGCCATGGAGATACTAGAAACTGAACTCAGGTTCTCCACCCGAGCATCGAGTGCTCTTAAGAGCTGAACCATCTGTCCATCCCCACAATGAGTTTGTTTTCATTATCTACCTATCTATCTATCTATCTATCTATCTATCTATCTATCTATCTATCATCTATCTATCTGTGTTTTATTTAATACTCTATAAATATACATATGAAAACTTAAATGTGACATTTTTATTTTAAGACTTCCTGAGAACTATCAAATTAAACAAGCACTGCTTATTTTATTTACAGCCAGAAATTGTGCTCCTTTCATTAACATAACACAACAAATATTGCTGGTGTAAGACACTGGGTCCATAGCAATTGAATCTCTTATTATTTATTCACAGCACACAAGCATTTTTGACATGGGGTAGCAGGTTAAATGTAGAACCAGCTTTGATGTGAGTCTTGACATAAAATATTCTAAAAGCTACAGTAAGAGTTTGGATAAGAATGGAAAAACATGGCTGCTTCAGTGAGCTTTCATTGTTTTCATGATGCAAGTTCAAACAGACAAACAAATGCATGAATATAAAAACCAGAGTCCAGATTGACTCTTGGGGGCTTCTTTTAAATACAACCCACAGTGTAATTTGTCTGACAGCTGTTCCAGGATGGAATTTACGTTAACAATCAAAAGCTGCCAGAGCAAATACATTAACTTGCAAATAAGAAAGGCTCATTTCTGAAGACCAGAAGAAAGGAATACTGCATTGTTCACCTCTAATATTTTGACTCTTTCATCATTAAGTTCAGTGTTCTAGAGATGTGGGCACAAACCCCTCAGACACGAAATAACTAATACACTTCTAGCTAAGAAAATGCATTGCAGTTTAATTCCTTTCAGCCTTTTTATCCCCCAATGAATGTGGTTCTCTGACACTCTCTACCTGAACAGCATATGCATTGCCTTTCTGTTCCCCTTGGAGTCTCTGCATGCAGGAACCATTACAAATAGAAGACTACTTCCTGAAGCGGAATTCCAGCCATTTTTCTCTCCTGAGCTGTCTGATATAAGCAAAAATCTCTGAATATTTTTATATCAAACAGTATTTGGCCATTAACACAACCAAATTTGAAAATGAGAATTCGTGTTTAAAGAAATAGGTCAAATATGAAAAGATCCAGAAATACCACTGGCTATTGTGGTAGGAAGCATGATGACCAGGATTAGAAATACAGTAATACAACATGAGGACTAAAACAGACATCAGTAGTTCCTGTCATACAAAATAAACTGTGAGATAATAGATTTGTTTAACTATAGTAACCAGTTTTCTACGTGTACTTCATAACATCATGTTGTAAAGCTCAAATATATATATATATATATATATATATATATATATATACTTAATACTATTTTAAAAGTCAACTCATGATTATTAAATGTCAAAATGCTAAACATTTTAGCACTATCAAATAATCCCTTTGGAAATGTGACTTATTGGTAAAAGGTTTATATAAATATTAAGGACAGGAAAATAAGTAGTTTTTAATTTCCCAATCACAATTTTAAACATAATTTTTGAATTTTCAACTTTCAAATTATATAAACTTTGCTATAGCTTAAACAACAATATAGTGTAATAACACGTCTTATGAATGATTCATTGAAAAGTAGGTCAAAAACCTAGCAATTAAATGAATATATATGGGATAAAAGACCTATTTCATATCTATCTCTAAACGGAGTTTTATGTCACTTTCTCAGTGAATTCAAGAAAGTTGTAAGGTGCAATTCATGTATATACAGTTACTTAGGAAGCCTTTTAAATCTGAACTAAACCACTATTTTTTAAAATGTTTTTCTTTAAGTTTAAGCCCTTATCATTAGATAATTCACTGGCAAAATATAAATAGGAGATACACTATCACTAAATTTATTTCCCCTATCAGTGGTAAATGAAAAGATGATCACTAAAATTTCCAGTTAGTATTAAATATTTAATAAGCAATTAAAACATGGTGCCTAGGCTTCTCAACAAAAGTCTTATTTGAGTCACTGTTTATATCTTTCACATTTGAAACAATTACTCAGTAATTAAAAGTAAAGAAGACTTAGAAACCAAGTCACATTGAATATGTGTATATATTTATTTTATTTTATTTTATTTTTGTCTTTTTGAGACAGGGTCTCCCTGTAGCCCCAGCTGTCCTGGAACTCACTCTGTAGACCAGGCTGGCCTTGAACTCACAAAGATCCGCCTGCCTCTGCCTCCCAAGTGCTAAGATTAAAGGCATGCACCACCACACCCGGTGTGTGTATATATTTATAATAGTACACAATGAGCAGCCCTTTGGAGAAGACCACAGCACTTCATTTAATGTGAGGTTCCAGCTATGACATGGCATGGCCATGTAACTCAGCTTTATTAAACATGCTGGAATCATGGTGCATTCACTAATATTTATTAAGCCTCAGAATTACAAATGAATTGTTGCCATCTCCAATTTTTTCCCTTACTTGTCATTCTGTTGCTCTTCCCAGTGCTCCTTTTAGAGCATATTCCAATGTGGATTTCAACAAGTAATTTTAAACAGACTACCCTGCTTTGTAATATTAAAGTCTGAAGCTAGATCTGTGAATCATATGTGACTCAGCTGCATCCCGCAAGCATGCCAGCCCTCATATCCTCTCTCAGAATGCTTCTATAGAAGGAGGCTGAATGGACTCCTCATTCTGATTTGGAAAATGTGAAGAGACCTAAGGATATGCAGTCAACGAGACCTCACTACACATGTACTAGCCCACGTGTAGGAACCCCAGAGGAGAGAGTCCTTTACACACGGAGCTCCTGTTGCCTGCAGAGCTCTTCCACTAAGTACAGTCTATATTATCAGACCCTGCAGGGTCCTCATCTCTTGGTTCATATAGGGAAAATAGTAAATTTACAGTCATTTATATGCTATTTCAACATGTTGAAGATTAATCTTTATCCATAGTTCCTTCTTCAATTAATGCCAATAATAAATATTATTTTCAGACTTAGAAAATGCATAAGACAATGTCTTTGGCCTCTAGTCTAGTTATTTAAAAGAAGCCTTCCTTTTATACTACACATGAAAGCTACCTCAATAATTCTCCCCAGTGTTTCCTAGGAAATGAATTTATTTACTTACTAAAAATATTTTCTTTGGGAGACAAATCTGTACAAACATCCTGCTGGATCCAAAAGAAATTATGGCATATTTATCTTCTGAATTATTAGATTACCAAAAGTAAAATCTATTATATGTAAATATTCCTATTTGGCCTGATATTTTGTGATGACTCTTATCCTGAGAAATTTTCAAGTAACCCTATAAAATCTAAGAAGAATAAGTGTGTGCATAAATCCCGTTGCTCACGACCACTGTCCTGGTCTCATTTCTGTTGCCGTGATAAAATAACATAACAGAAACTTAGACGAGAAAGGAGTTTATTTCCATCCATGATTCTAGATTGCAGTCCATCACTGTGGGAAAATCAAGACAGAAACTAGGCACATCGAATCCACAGTCAAGAGCAAAGAGAAAACAGTGCAAGCATGCTCATTTCCTTGCTTACCTGTGTTCAGGCTAATTTCTCCACTCCAACATATAGTTCAGGAGCCTTGCCTAAGGAATTGCGCCACCATGGTAGGATGGGTCTGTCTACATCAAATAATTTAACTGTGACCACCGTCCATAAACATGCCCACAGGCCAAACCGGTGTAGGCAATCCCTGATTGAGATTTTTCTTTCCAGGTTATATCAAGTTGATAACTAAAACTAATCATCACACTAACCCAAAGCACACAATAACATGTATTTTCTAATTTATGAAATGCTGATGACATAATTGTCTGTTTCTTTCAATTTAACCATAAAAAGTGAGTGAACTGCAGATGTATGTGTGTAAAGGATAAAAAGTGAGACTATATTTTCATCTTGTTATTGAAAGAAAAGAATCAACAGCTAATGACAAAAGTTCTTATTTTGAGTTCATAAATGTGACATGTAAGTTTCTTTTTTTGGGGGGGGGAGGAAAGGGTTTATTCAGAACATGTAAGTTTCTTTAACCAGGTGAGAGTCAGGTATTGGTACACTTGTAAGCTCTAGAGTCTACATTTGGGCTTTAGGATGGACTGAATCTGGCACTCTACCAAGGTTCTGAAGATTATTAACCTAAGGAGGATCACAAGCAAGTATCCAAGATAGAAACTTAAAGCAGGAACTAAATAAGTAATCCTCAGGAAATAGTGGTTCAAAGAGGGTGGACAGGGGTTGGAGACATGACCTAGTGGTCAAGAGTGCCAACTTCTCTTGCAGAGGACCCGGGTTTGATCCCCAGCACCCACATGGTGGCTGAGAATCGTCTTTAACTACAGTTCCAGAGGAATCTGACACCCTCTTCTGACCTCTGGAGCACTGCATGACACAGGTGCACAAACCTATATGCAGACAGTACATTCATACACATAAAAAAAAAAAAAACAAAGAGGGTGGACAGAATGACTATGTCTCTGACACAAAAACAGCCATTGAGGGGAAGGATAAAGGCAAGGATCTAATAATTATGAAACATGAAGACCAAAATGATTAAGGACTTTGATTGGTGTATGTGTGTGTGTGTGTGTGTCAGAGAGAGAGAGAGAAAGAGAGAGAGTGAGACAGAGAGACAGATGATGTAGTGTCAGTTCTCTCAAACTTTATGTGGGTTTGAAGGATTGAAGTCAGGTGGCTAGGCTTGCATAGCAAATAACACTGAGCCATCTCACTAGTCTAATAATAGAACTTTAAAGGAGTCATTGTACTTAGCCTACCCATGAATATGCCAAAACCCTTATTTAAGATAAACTATTTAAAAGTTGTAAATTAAAAAAAAATTTGTTTTACATTTAGTGTGTGTGTGTATGTGTGTGTGTGTGCGTGTGTGTGTGTGTGTTATGGGTTCACACATGCCCCCACACCTGTGTATGTAAATCAGAAAACAACTTTCAGGAGTCAGTTATCTCCTTCCACCATGTGGGTTTTACAGATCAAACTTGTCATTCTTGTTGGTAAGCACATTTATCTACTAAGCTATATCAATGATCCTAAAAGTACTGTTTTAAGATCTTCATTTTATTTAATTTCTTGCTCTGAGATTTTAAAGTGCTCAATGCAAAACATAAAATAGAAAATTAATTTGGTTTCCTATTTCTTTAATGTAACTGAAGTTGTTTTTTGGGGGGGCGGGGCGGTGTTCTTATGTGGATCAGGCTGCCCTCAAACTTACTAGAGAGCCTAGGTGGATTTATACTCTTGATTTTCCTGAGTCCACCTCTCAAATGCTGGGACCACATGCATGTTTCTCATGCCTGGTTTTGAAATGGTCTAAGAAGCAAGTAACGCACTTTTATTCAAGCTGTCATCAATGCTCTCGTTAGGCCAGTGACTCTCTCATTATACTCTTCCTGCTAGATTTCCCACAAAATCCAAGAAAATAATTTTGGAAATATCTAAAACTGTATATATTTACCTTTGCTATGTTACGTTAAAGAATATGTCACTGCCATTCAAACTTATCCTGCTCTCTTTGCTCCCTCCCCTGAAGTGGGAGACAGGGGAGTACAGATGACTGGGCAGACAAGAGCATCAATACTGGAGACTCTACTGTGTCCATCCCAGAGTCTTTCCTCCTCATTGGAGACAGCCTGGGATAGCACAGAACTTGGAACCCAGGAGAAATAGTGTGCTACAAATGAATCAGCTCTCCCTGAATTTCTAACAGTGAAAGATTCAAAAGAGATTCAGAGGCCCAAGGGGAAAATAAGAAACCAGAAGAAGACTGGAGGAGGGTGAACACAGGATTCAGGAGAGCGAAACGGGAGACGGAGAGGAGAAAAGGGGGCATGGACTGGAAATAAATGCACATTTTTAAAAGTGAATATGGCAATTGCCTTAAAGGTGAAAATTTGGTGGGTGGGAGCCAAGATGTTGGTAGCATGGCTGTGAGCACCAGAGCAACGGTAGGGGCAGGTCTCAGTAAGGTGAGATGGCCGCTTCATGCTCCTCAGACTCAGCCATGTGCTCCCAAGGGCCTGGCCCACACAGGGTGAAGGTAGGGAGTTTTAAGCAGGAAATAACACTCATGTTTCAAACAGAGGACTCAAATTGTGACGCCAGTAAGATGTCTCATCACTTGTTCCCCCTGGCCATGAAGAAGATGTGAAAACTGCAGTAACCAAAAAAGTCAAGCAGAACCTTTACTTTTTATGAAAAAAAAAAAAAAAAAATGCTTGATAACTTCTGTCTCCTTGCACGAAAGCAAGAAGTTTTTTTTTTTTCTCCAATACTGATGTCCCTAGCAAAAAACTCAGCAAGTGTTGCTTCTGTATTCTTTTGCTCTTTCTTAAGCACAAGTATAATCATTTGAATAGATTTAATTCAGAAAAATGCTAAGAACCTGGAGCAATGGTCCTCTCCCTTGAATCTGGGTATGCTCCCCTCCCATGGTCCCAGAATTGAGGTCCCCTCCTGTGAGCGTGGAGCTGTGGTCCTTTCCCATGAGCCTGGAGCTCTGGTTATCCTGCACCAGCTGGAGAGGTGATCCCTTCCTGTTAGCTGGAGCTGTGGTTCTCTCCCATAAGCCTGGAGCTGTGGTTCCGCAACTGTGATTCAGAGCTCCAGACTGGAGGATGGAGTATATCCCAACGTGGGCATTAGTTTCAGCTTTCTCTGAGTGACTGCGTTTCCCACAACCACCTCCCCCGAGGTTCCAGGTTGTGCATGGTGATGGCTTTACCTCTGTGCTGGACTTATGCTGGGAACAGGGGAGGGTTCTGTCTTTTCCAGAGTCTAGTGTTGGGATGGCTAATTCTCAGCACAGACTTCCCACCTACCTTGGTGGCCAGCTATGACCTTGACTCCCCATGTTGTCCTGGGCACAAAAACCTTGACACTGGACCTTTCTCATTCCCAGGCACCAAGTTTTCTATAATTTTTCTATTACTCTTCTCTAGCCCTCGTATACCTTCACCTGTGCAGTAAGAAAATGTAAAACACCTAATTTAATTTCTAGAAATTAAAAAAAAATCACGGTCTATGAAGTTATTTTTTTTCTTAAAGGTGAAAATTTAAGCCAGGTGTGGTGGCACATACCTTTAATCCCACCACTGTGAAGGCAGAGGCAGGCGAAACTGTAAGATTGAGGCAGCATAGTCTACACAGCAAGTTCCAGGCTAGTTGGTGCCAAAAAGACATCCTCCATAAAAGAGTAAAAATGTGTCAGTTGTGATGGTTACAGGCTTATAATTTTGACATTTAGGAAGCAGAGGCAGGTGTATGATGGCAATATTTTAATGTTATTTTTAATTGAATTTTAATGTGTTTCATACCTAATTTTTTCAGTCGGTCTTAGTTGCCGTTTTACCGGCTTCTCCCTTGACCCACGCCCTGAGTTCACCCCTTCTGTCACTCCCGCTGGAGTCCAATTGCACCAAATTACTCTCCCTGCTGACTCCTCGGTGCCCACTCATCCTGAGTTTTAGTCAGTCTACCTGGTGTCTCTCGCCATCTGCTGCCAATATTTCCTCAGCCAAGCTTGGGCTCTGCTACCCATTCCTGCAGTTCTGTGCTGGGTTTTTGTCCAGCTGAGCTTCCGTGGGTCTTGTGCATGCTGATACAATGCCATAGGTTCATATGAACTGGGTCCCAGAAGCTCTTAAGAGTCATTTCCGTTTTGTCTTGCATTACCACCCTGGCTCTTGCATTTTTTTTTTTCTGCAATATTCATGGAGCCCTGGATAAGTGAAGCTGAATATAAGCAGCCTGTCCATGGACCCCCACTCTGTAGACTCCTAATATTCATGGTTTGTTCATTCAGGTCCTTTTTTGTTCCTGGTCTCCTGTTGCATGGAGGAGCTTCCTTAAGGAGAGTTAAGAAGTAGTTAATGCTGTCTTGAGTTCTTTATTCTATGATGCTTGGGTCCTGTACTTTTGAACTTTTTTTTTAGTATTTTTGAGACAGGGTCTCCCTTTAGTCCCAGCTGGCCTGGAGCTCACTCAGTAGACAGGCTGGCCTTGAACTCACAGAGATCTGCCTGCCTCTGCCTCCCAAGTGCTGGGATTAAAGGCATGCACCACCACACCCAGAAATTTGAACATTTTTTATAAGAAGGTTTTCACCAAAATCTATAAATAATACAACTTAATGACTTAAAATATCGACTGAAACTTCTAAGGGCTACAAATAATTGTGTAAGGGAGGAACTCCCTGATAAGCAAACAGGGTCCCTGAGGAAAAATAAAGACATTTTTGTCTTCTTTTTGTCTGAAACAAAGGCTCTCCTTCTAGTCAAAAGGGTTTACTTGCTGACAGACTATTCCAAATACATTCAGATAAAATGGACTGGGACCAATCTGAACGCCTCATCATCTGAAGCCACAAACCTATCAGCCTTCTCTTCTTTGTTTAAGCTGACCAACCTACAATGAGAGGAGGGGAATCAACTAAACAGTTAAAACCTAGGCCCTTCATGCAGACTTTGGATTTTCAGTTTGATGGTCCCCTCTCTACCTGTGGAGAGCTTTATCTTTCTGAAATATGTGTATGAATGTGTGATTCTTTATGTTTACAGAGGTAATCCTTCATCTTTCAACAAAGTTTGTTTGCTTCTTGCTCTTAGATGGCCTGAGATTTTTTTTCCTGTTTTTTAATTCTTTAATTGGTTGAGAAGACAAAGAACCTGACCTTAGCCTACATTACCTGATAGTATGACTGAAAACCTGATATTACAGATAAAAGTATGATGGAATATATCATTATTGGGGGGGGTGCTTATTTTGTATTTTTTCTTTTGGTTTTCGGGGTTTTTTGCATTGCAAGAGCTGCTAGACAAGAGTGCTACCATATTACGCTCTCTAGTGTTTGATTTATTTCATATGAAATTGTGAAGACAATTTTCCTATAAGATCATTTTTATTTGTGAAAAAGAGTACTAAAAAAGAGTACTTTTTCTTATATTTAATTTATTATTAGAGAAAGTAATGTTCATTGATCTTTTTTACCCATGAATACATCATTTCAGTGTGAAGGAGGGATTCAAACAACATTGGTCTGTGCTGGGCTGATCAGTGACAGGTCAATAACTGAATGGCAATTTGTTCACAGCAGTCAGTAGGTAGTTACCTACAGAGCAACACACTTCCTAATTTTAATGTCCTTATATTAGCTATGTGTATATTTGAACATTTCCATAAAAGACAGTCTTGATTATTTAATTCCCAGTTATGCTGACACACTGTAGAGTAAGCCAATCCTGACCCAAAGCTAGTCACCGTCCCATTTTCCTGAGGCAGCCTAGGTGCTAAGAAGGGGAGGATTAATGAAGGCATAGGTTCTACTGATGAACTGCATGGCCATACCAATAAATAGCTGATAGGTGTCCAGTAGTTAAGCTACCATAGGAAAGGGGAATGGACTGCTCTCTGCAATTCTGCCTTGAGGCCTCTTTTCTTCTTGCTTACCAGGCCAGGGAACCAGGGAAAGCTCAGCATTAAGAGACTCATAGGGAAAAATGAACCAAATGGCAAGCAACTTCCGAGATCTTCCTCCTAGATGAGATATTCCTAAGAAGCACAGATATGGAGGCCTATGTGCACACACTACTCTACAGGAAAGAGAAAGAGTTTCAGGTCCTGAACTTGTTACTCTATGTAGATTTTTTGACCCAATCATTGGCAAGTGTTTTCTAATCATGCTTACTGTTTCATGCCTACCATGCGTTTTCTCTGACCTTCACATTTCTTCCCATCCCGTTAAGCATAAGATAGACTGACTGCACCTCAGGGAAGCATCCCTGACCACACTGGAGAAACAGCTCCCCCCGCTTTGCTTCCTATTTTCCATTTCAAACTCAGATATTTTGTCCAAGAGCTCACAATTGTATTTCCCCCTTCGCTTATTATCTGTCTCTTTCCTTCAGTAGAACATCTTTCTTATCTGGAATAAAAAATATTTAGTTTTGTACTGAGAGAAAATAGTTGTCCAATAAAATATTATCTGAATAAATGAATAAATGGCCCCGTAGAGGGAGCAAAGAGAAGAAGGCAAAGTGGTTTGCGAGCAAGGTGTGACAACGTTTCAATTGGAAGACCGTGGACTTAAATCTAGTAACTTAATTTATTTTTCTTAACTAGTAGGCTGGAGACAGATGAGTAAACATAATCTCTCTTGACAAAGACCATAAAATTCTCTTAGAACTATATGGAAAAGATATTTTTATTTCAAAAGTCTGAGTTTTCACATAGAATGGCCATAAAATTATGTAAGGTCTTTCTAGAGTGAGAAAAATATAAAGGGATCATTTTTCCCTGACAGTGAAAATGAAGAACTCAGCAGGGATGAAGCTCTTAACTATCTTCAGTGTAAGCAGAGTAGAGACTGCTGCTGTCTCTGGACCTATGGCTAGTTTTGTTTGAGCAACATCCTATCTGGCAATGTCCTACATTGCTTTCAATCTGCTTGACTAGCTCTGGCTTCCATGGGCAACATCTTCTTTGGTCATAAGAATACTTGTAGTTCTCTGGGAAGTTAGAAGAATAGGAGAAATTTTTAGATTCCTCAGGGAAAAAAAAAACAGCTAAATTATGTGGAAATTCAGAGAGTACTTTTGAACAGTGGATCTTTGTCAACTGTCAAAATTAATTTTTTTTTTGGTCTTTTTGAGACAGGGTCTCTCTGTAGTCCCAGCTGTCCTGGCACTCACTCTGTAGACCAGGCTGGACTTGAACTCACAAAGATCCGCCTGCCTCTGCTTCCAGAGTGCTAGGATTAAAGGCATGTGCCACCACGCCTGGCTCAAAATTAATTTTTTTTAAATTAATTTTTATTGATGCTTTGTGCATTTCATACATTTTTTCCAATTCAGTTCAGGCTTATTTCCCTTTCCCTCCCCCCCACCCCCACCCCATCCCAGATCATGCATTCTGCCATAACTGTCCTGCATCTTTCTCTCAGTTATTTTTTTCATTTTTAGCTATAAGTGATAATCCATGAGTACAAGCATCCTTCATGCAAAACCTATCTGCAGGCTGTTGTGCCCAAACACCTACAGCCCCACCATCCAGTGGGGGGTGACAGGTTGTTTGTTCAATCAAGTTGATCAAATGAGTGTCCAGACTACATTGCTGTAGTTTCACCATTCACCCCAATCGCAGCCCTTACATTCTACCACGCCCCCTCTTCCGCAGGTTGTTCCCTAGGCTTAGAAAAGGGGCACAGGTGGATGAGAGGTAAAACAGTCCACTCTCTCTGGAGCTGTTGACTTGGACTCTGGTCAATTCTGGCTGTTTCCTTTCATGGGCTGACAGTTTGTCCAGGAATAACCTTTCGATCCTACTAATGAAGAACAAGCAATTAGATATATAGGTATTTAAGCAGCACATAGTTATGGTAGGTTACTTTAGCTTAGACACATGTTTGGATATGTTAATCCATGAATTACAATTTTCCCCCCTGTTAATATGACAGGGTCTTTACTGTGGCTTATAACATCATCTAACCTGTAGAGAATGTAAGCTTTGTGGCATCAGCCATGGGTTATTTCTCCAAGGACCTCATTAAACACAAAGCTTTCTGTAAATCAAAGGAAGCAATAAAGGATAGGGAAAGACCCACAGAGTGGGAGGAAACCTTCACAGCAGATAATCTGACAAAGCATTAATTTCCAGAGTATACAAGCTACTCAAAAAACGAAAGAAGAAAGAAAACAAATGAAATCATTCAAAAGATGGAGCAAAGATCTGAATAGAGACTTCACAGAGGAGAGTTAGAGATGGCCGAGAAACATCTTAAGAAGTGTTCAACATCTCTGATAATTAAGGAAATCAATAAAACCACTCTGAGATAACCACCTTACGCACTTACTCAATAAGACTGGTAGGATCAGGAACATGAATGACACCAAGTGGCTGGAGAGGTTGTGGGGAAAGGGAACACTCATCCATTGCGTGGAATTTAAACTTGTTACAGCCACTTGGAAAGCAGTGTGGAGAACCTTAGAAGACTCAAAATGAGCCTTCCATTGACCCAGTTCATACCACTCCTGGGTATGATACACAAGACACAACTTACTGCAAAGATACATGCACAGCTATGTTTTATTGCAGCTCTGTTCACAATAGCAAAAAGCTGGAACCAGCCAGGTGCCCTCAACTGACGAGTGGATAGAGAAAATGTCGGTCATGTATACAATGAATACTATGCAGCAGTAAAGAGGGAAAACATCATGAAATTTGCAGGTAAATGGATGGAGCTGGAAGAATTATGTTAAGTGAAGTAACACAGTCCCAGAAAAAACAAACGACAAATGGTGTCCCTCATATGTGGATGCTAGTACCAACACCCAGATATAAATATTTCTCATGGAGAGGAGGCATAGTTAAAAAACAGAAGACCTGCATCAGAAAATGGACTGAAATGGTGAATTCAAAATTAATTTTTAAAGTCCATTATGATACAACACCAGTTTCTCCATCAGAATCAAGGATATGAGCAGAATGTTACAGTGGCAAAAAAACTCCCTAAAAACTGGTCAGGAGAATAATAATCTCTGGCCTGGATGGAGCATAAACTTTGCAATTTTTCCGATCACCTGATCAGAGGGCCAGTCCTAGGAAAGTAGGTTTACCTTAAGTCATGCTACAGAGATGACTGGAACAGAAAGTGTGCTAAATAGTGAGCTGTCCCTGTCTGGATTCCCCTCCTCCTGGTGCAACTCTTGTGGACCAGATCACAAATATGAGTTCTTTGTAAGTAATTCAATACTCTTCTGTAGAATTCGGAAAGGCATAACCTCTGTTCTTTCTCTGTTCTACCCAGGCTTTCTTTCCCTAATGCTTTGGGCTGTCTATAACCTTTGGTTTCTTTAAACTTTACCTGTAGCGCTCCCCCCCCTCCCCCCCCCCCCGCCCCCGTGGCTGCAGGTCCACCACCTGTCTGATCTTCATGCTGGCTCTGAAACCACTTAACACCACACTTTTCTTTCCTTCTCCTGCTGAGATCCACAGCCTGCCTGCCCTGTATTTTCCCATTAAATACTAATAAAATTATGCTAAAGCTTCCACTGTGGTTCCTTCTTAAACGGACTCATCTTTTATGAACTGGACTAAGAAGCCTTAAGGAGGATCCAGATTTCCCCTGTAGCTCAGGTGTAGTGGTGCACACCTTAATCTTAGCTCTCAAGAATAACATCAGTTCATCTTAAGATCATCTGGTATAAAAATTCAGAAATCTGTGCTATTTTGAACATCACATGTTACAAACAACACCATGCACTCTAGTTGGTATTAATTTTCAGATCCATTACTTTGTGTTTCTCTCCTATAATTAACTTTCTCTTTCAAAACAACAACAAAAAAAAAGAAAACTAGGAAATCTGCAGGCATCTTTCAAGGCTAACTTCATATTTGCATCTTCAGTAAAATTTTCTAGGATACTATACAATTTTGATTCACTTATCATAAGAGTATCTTATTTCACAGAAATAATTTCATTACCAAAATCTCCATTAAGCTCTAAGCTTCTTGGAGACAACGAAAATCACTAACACTGATCACATAGTAGGAATTCATTATATGTTTAATGAATTGATTTCAATTGTATTATGTGAGCATTCTTCTGCCATCCTCCTTCTTGCTTGCACTTCAGAGTCACTGTCTTTTTTTTTTTTTTTTTTAATTAATTTTTATTGATGCTTTGTGCATTTCATACATTTTTACCAATTCAGTTCAGGCTTATTTCCTCTTTCCCTCCTCCCCCCACCCATCCCAGATCATGCCATTCTGCCATAACTGTCCCTGCTTTCTCTCAGTTTTTTTTTTTTTCATTTTTAGCTATAAGTGATAATCCATGAGTACAAGCACCTTCAATGCAAAACTATCTGACAGGCTGTTGTGCCCAAACCCTACAGCCCCACCATCCAGTGGGGGTGACAGGTTGTTTGTTCAATCAAGTGATCAAATGAGTTCCAGACTACATGCTGTAGTTTCACCATTCACCCCAATCGGCAGCCCTTACATTCTACCACGCCCCCTCTTCCGCAGGTTGTTTCCCTAGCTTAGAAAAGGGCACAGGTGGATGAGAGGTAAAACAGTCCACTCTTCTGGAGCTGTTGACTTGACTTGGTCAATTCTGGCTGTTCCTTTCATGGGCTGACAGTCTGCCAGGAATAACCTTTCGATCCTACTAATGAAGAACAAGCAATTAGAATATTAGGTAATTTAAGCAGCACAATAGTTATGGTAGTTACTTTAGCATAGACACATGTGTGGATATGTTAATCCATGATCTGTCTTTTTTATGCATTATTTCAGCACCCTGCTATGTGCTAAGTTGGACTAAGGCATTCACAGCTTCCAATACTTCTAGGTCTCTTTCATCTGATTAAATATCAACCCATAAGCTTTTCTGATTATCATCAAAGTCTTTTTTAAAAAATGAAATGTATTTTTTCTGTGTATGTGTGATTTGCAAGTCATAATACAATAGACAGGGTGAATTTAACCATATATATATACACATATGGTTAAACAATTACATGGTTTTGCTGGGCATAGTGTCACATAATTAAATGTCAGCACTTGTGAGATGAATGTGAAAAGATTTCAGTTCGAGGACAACTTAGGCTACACAGTGAGTATAGCCAAGCCTGAGACTTCATTGTAAGTTCTAAGACCTCCGAGCTACAAAATCCAGCCTGAGAAACTTAAAAATAATTGTAATAATCTGATTCTATACATTTATATATCAAGTTACATGAACAGGAAAGGCTATGGAAAGACAGAAACCATGAAGAGCAGGAGCCATAGAGATGCCCTCTGTATTTTATTTTTGTTTACAAGTTATTATCTTCTAAAACCCTTTGCAACCAAAATGCATTGTAATGCAAGAAATGGCAGAAATTTAAAGGCTAATTTTGTGTTGTATGTATGTATAGAAAGGAAGGGCTTACTTCCATAATTTTGGCCATTTCCCTCCTATTTAGGAATATAGCAACATGATAACAACATGATTGAAAAAAATTCTAAAGATCTGCAATGTAACTTTAGGGGTACAGTTCCAATATGGCTGTTTATGAGATAATGTGAGATAGTTCCTTCCTCATTAAAAATACTAGTGGAGTAACAATTCATAAATAACAGTGTTCTTGTGAGTACTATTAAAGGTCTTACAGAGAAAGTGCTGGGTGTGGTGGCAAATGACTTTAATTCCAGCACTCAGGAGGCAGAGGACAGGCTAGATTTCTGTGAGTTCAAGGCAGCTGGTCTACATAGTGAGATTCCAGGCCAGCTAGGCTACAGGGAACCCTTCGCAAAAAAACACACATGCAACACAAGACGAATACCTAGTATATAATGTGTTTACTAAATTCTCTGCAGTTAAATACTCCAATCTACTACAAAATGAAGAACTAAAGCTTTAAGACTGAGAATTTTTTTTTTTAAGAAGGAACAAGTTCTTACACTGGAATAATAGTCCCCCTGGTATATAACTCCATCCCCCCAAAAAATAACCCTTGGCCTGGATAAAATTAAAATATAATGTTCACTTTAATGAAATTCTAGGAAATGTTTAATGTATATTTTATTATAAGGCCTAACATGTTGTAGAATATTCAGTTTCATGTTTTATTGAGAAATTTCAGAAACATTTAATTAAAAATTTACCTATATAAGGCCTAGCATGTTGTAGAATATTTAGTTTCATCCATTTAGTAAAACTCCTCTTGTTATTTTCCATAAAATGAAGTAATCATTCTACTTTAAAAAAAATGAAATTAGCCTGATTTTCAATTTCCTATATGAATAAGATTTAAAAGCTACATATTTCTTGTACTTTATCTTTAGTATGCATTTTATATAATAAAAATGCGTTAATTTACAATATGAATTTTAATTAACTTACAATTTCTGCCCCAAAAGGACATCTAAAAAGAAAAAATTTAGCAAATAAATATTAACAAAAAATAAACTATGAACTGTCAAATGTGTCTAACTTCACAGTAGTATGTCCAAAAATTACTGGCCAAACCAAAATATTTTTTTCTAAAGAATGCCCAACACTCTGAAAAGTAATATGAATTTCTTCACTTCATTTAAAATATGCATGAAATCATTCTCTAAAAAGTAATTTACAGTACTGATTAATATAGAGAAAATAGAAATAAATCAAACAACTAAAATATTCTGTAGAAACTTAGGATAATATATTAAGAAGATTTTTACTTTGTAACATCTAAAATATGATGGAGAATATTTTTACCCTAAATTATTATTTGCAAAGAAGAATCTTGATCCTTATTTATGAAATCTTAAATATTCAATTATATTCTAGGACTTGCAAAGGACTGACCACTAGGGAGTAGTTAAGTATTGGATGTCTAAAATTAAGACAGTGGCTTACAGCATCTTTTGAATATTGACACATCTTGATATCTTAAAGTATATTTCTTAATAGATAATGAATACAAGTGCAATGTAAATTTTAGAACTGTCAGATTTTTACTAGCTCATACTTTAGCTTTCTTTCCAATGGAAAGAAGCTTCTATTTGAAGTTGCTGCAACAAACAACTCATTTACTTCTATAATATACTGATATCTTTCACATCCTTTGTTAAAAAAAGCACTTGGTCCACAAAAACACTACATACCTATATAGTAGGCCATTGCACAAAATGAGTTTTTCGTCAAGGAAGTCTCAGCCATTATGATTCATTTTTAAGAACTAAATTTTCTGTGCTGTCAATTCCTGTTTTTTAATTGTTGTAGGATTTCATGCATAATGCATAATTTTATGAAACACATCATATTGCCATATACATTTCATGGATTGCCAAATAAAATGTAATAATCTTTGACCTCAATTCGCCAATGACATCAATAAAAAAAATTATGCCCACAAGCTGCTTAAGAGGGTTTTTAAACTAAGGCACTATGCGGCTCCCTAGCTAATGTAAGAAACACTTATCTCCTACAATGGAGAGCGTCAATTCTATTACAAATCTTTTTCTATTCTATTTTCAATACAAATACCACTTAGTGAAAAAAAATCTATGCATTTATGTACAAATATGTATGCATATTCTACAATTTAGTTCAGTATTTGTAACATTTTAAAATGTATTTATTTTTATTTGCTTCTATATGCTATATGCAGGAAAAAAGTTATATACATATTTTTTTAAGTAGCTTTAATTTTGAATCAGAACAACATTTTCTAATGAAAACCCTCCCAAATAAAAGAACATCAAAAGAAAAGGGTATTTCCCAGGAGAGGCCCTCCTTTGGTTGCCATCTAAAGGTTGACAGGGGTCATTCCACAGGAAAGGAGACATAAAGTGACATTCTAGCCAAACCAGCTCCACCAGAGCTCACTTCCCAGGAGAACATTACACCCTCCAGGACATTAAATGTTTTAAGGGCAGATGAACACAATGCCTGTCAAAGTGTTTCATGTATGTTAAAAAGACTGGTAATTTAGGGAAAGTCTCTGACATTTAGCAGGGATCCATGCTTCCACAGGCTCCCCTCCTCCAACTTGACACCTAATTAAGCATCAATACAAAACAAGGTAATTGAACAGATGTACTAGTCATTAACAGGAATTACCCATTCTCCTATGGCATCAGCCTGTACAGAGAGGGCTCTATTTGTAATAGGTTGACTTAATTGCCTGAGAATTCCCTAGAGAAATGTGCAAATGGATCAAGACATCTTGCACGTGCATAACCACCCTACCCCCGCCCCACAGAAAACACACAGTCCTCCTCCACTTTGATCTAGGCTTTTGTCACTGGCACATCCATCTTTGCAAATGAGAAGTTATGGTGGTCACCCCTCAGTTCTACAATTCAGATAACTAGATGAAACAATAAAAAAGCCAAACAAAAGGCTGCATTCAGCAACACCTTAATAAAAAACTTTATAGCAGTGCCTTTCACAATGTAGTTATTTACATGTTTAAATTAAAATCACAGCACAATAAACAAAAGCATTCTTTAAAACCTGTGCAAAAATAGAGCAGTGAAGAATTATACCTTCTGGCAATGCGCTGTGAAGCATCTATTTCATCACAGGGATGTGACTCATAATTACTGCAGTTGTACCTTTGCTGAGTAAACGAGCCTTACACCATTCAAGGGAGCTCAGAAATCCTGAAAGGTGCCAACCATTTCTTCCCATCTTTAGGAGGCAGTGAAACCAGAAGGTTGAAAAAATATAGTATCTAACCCTCTTACTAAAACCGCTGTTGGCATGAATAAAGTGTTGCTGAGTGCAGTGCTCAGTTTATTCTTATGACAACCTATTTTAACAAAGTCATTTGTCGATTAGGAAAGAAGAGATTTCTGTAAAAGATTGAAAAAATCTAGCTGGATTTAGAGTTTAGGAGATGGGGTTCAGTGGTCTCTAAGACAGATCAGCAGGTTAAAATGCTGTCACCAAGACTGATGACCTGAGTTCAATCCCTGGATCCCACAAGGTGGAAAGGAGAACTGACCACATTGCCCAACTCCACACCTTCACCAGCACACATCACCACAAACATAATACAAAAAAAAATTAATGTAGTAAAAAATAAATAGGAATACAAGTTCCTGGTTTTTTTAATCCTCAACGGTTAAGAGCATAATGTGAAAAAAATCTATGGAAGATGAGATTTCTTCTAAGAATCTTAGATTGGGTATATAGCAACAGATAATGCAGATGAAAAATTACTATTCCCAACTGAATCCAAGCGATATATAGAGAAAAACAGTTCAGAAAAGACATAAGAATCCAACTTTCAAACTGAATATTCCCACACACACACACCACACACACCACACACACACACACACACACAACGCACACGGGGAGAGGGGGGAACAGAAACAGACTGAGACTGTTAGCTTCACGCTTCTATTGTCCTTTTTTTCCTACTTCATCACACACATGAGGTCTATGATAAAAATGAAAGCCTCCATACAGGACCCTGCCACCACAAATCACATTTCAGACCTCTAGAGATTGCAAAGGTCATGGTAGTTACCTGCCTTTCATGTTCTTAAGATGGTAATACCTGATATTGTTTCTCAACATTTTTAGTTCCAGCAGAAATTCCCTGGCCATATGCATAACTCCCCTGTTGCAGCTGCAGGTGCCCCGATCAAAATTCCAAGCACACCACTGCTAACAGTATGAGGAAGAAAGGTGGGAACATATGCCCCCACATCACTCTCTTCCTGATCAGGAGGCTGCCCTGGCTCTGTGCCCCCCGCCTCTTGTCCATAGAACATTAGTCACAGCATAAGCTGAGGCACCTACCCAGATACTACTTTAAATGCTTCTCACAATTCTCTATTTTTAATTACTGGGACTGGAGAGATAGCTCAGAAATAAAAGCACAAGCGCGCATGTAGAGAACTTGGGTTCAGTTCCAGACACACAGTGGCTAATAACCCACTATAACAGCAGTTCCAGGGAATCCGACACCCACTTTTGGCTTCTCCGGATTGCATGACAAGGTAAACACATACACATGACATACATGGTGGAAAATACTAATAAACAAAACAAAAATAAAGGCAAAAAATTTTAATTATCATTATAAAGTTACTGAGTTTTCTGTGTTTATTCTCCACAGATGAGCATTTTTGTG
The DNA here is from genome assembly GCA_009823505.1 of Rhizomys pruinosus. Taxonomy (NCBI): domain Eukaryota; kingdom Metazoa; phylum Chordata; class Mammalia; order Rodentia; family Spalacidae; genus Rhizomys; species Rhizomys pruinosus. Next base: position 309,476 of record VZQC01013915.1, on the reverse strand, counting down.
AGCAGAGCATGTGTTGTTTTTCTAAATTTAGCATCATGCTTAGGGCCCCTTAAATGTTATTTATTTTATGTGTAGAGTATCTTAATTGCCTACAGCCCTAAACAGCATGTCTGCAAGGTCTCTGGGGTGAAAATCAGTTACTGGTGATGGCCCCAGGCTCTCCTGGCTTGGGGAAGAACTTTAATGACTGAAAACACACTGGCTGTCCATCAAGGGGATCAGATGACCTGTCACTGTGTCAGCCAGAGCTAGTGCTACAGAAACTAAGTGTCACATAGGGGCTTTTTGGGCTCCTCAGGCACCATGCTTTTTGTGAAATGTGAGAAATCTGTTGCTTTCCTCAAAAAAAAAAAAAAATCTGGCTGAATTNGAGGGACAACATCATGAAATTTGCAGTGAAATGGATGAGCTGGAGACCTTATTATATGTAAGTAACACAGTCCCAGAAAAAAACGACAAATGGTGTCCCTCATATGTGGATGATAGTACAAAACCCAGATATAAATATTCTCATGGAGGGGGGCATAGAAGAAAGAACAGAAAGACTGCATCAGAAAATGGACTGAAATGGTGAATTCAAAATTAATTTTTAAAGTCCATTATGATACAACACCAGTTTCTCCATCAGAATCAAGGATATGAGCAGAATGTTACTAGTGGCAAAAAAACTCCCTAAAAACTGGTCAGGAGAATAAAAATCTCGGCCATGGGTGGAGACCTACACTTTGCAATTTTCCGATCACCTGATCAGAGGGGCAGTCCTAGGAAGAGTAGGTTTACCTTAAGTCATGCTACAGAGATGACTGGAACAGAAAGTGTGCTAAATAGTGAGCTGTCCCTGTCTGGATTCCCCTCCTCCTGGTGCAACTCTTGTGGACCAGATCACAAATATGAGTTCTTTGTAAGTAATTCAATACTCTTCTGTAGAATTCGGAAAGGCATAACCTCTGTTCTTTCTCTGTTCTACCCAGGCTTTCTTTCCCTAATGCTTTGGGCTGTCTATAACCTTTGGTTTCTTTAAACTTTTACCTGTAGCGCTCCCCCCTTCCCCCCCCCCCGCCCCCGTGGCTGCAGGTCCACCACCTGTCTGATCTTCATGCTGGCTCTGAAACCACTTAACACCACACTTTTCTTTCCTTCTCCTGCTGAGATCCACAGCCTGCCTGCCCTGTATTTTCCCTTAAATACTAATAAAATTATGCTAAAGCTCCACTGTGGTTCCTTCTTAAACGGACTCTCTTTTATGAACTGGACTAAGAAGCCTTAAGGGAGGATCCAGATTTCCCCTGTAGCTCAGGTGTAGTGGTGCACACCTTAATCTTAGCTCTCAAGAATAACATCAGTTCATCTTAAGATCATCTGGTATAAAAATTCAGAAATCTGTGCTATTTTGAACATCACATGTTACAAACAACACCATGCACTCTAGTTGGTATTAATTTTCAGATCCATTACTTTGTGTTTCTCTCCTATAATTAACTTTTCTTTCAAAACAACAACAAAAAAAAAGAAAACTAGGAAATCTGCAGGCATCTTTCAAGGCTAACTTCAATATTTGCATCTCAGTAAAATTTTCTAGGATACTATACAATTTTGATTCACTTATCCTAAGAGTATCTATTTCACAAGAAATAATTTCATTACCAAAATCTCCATTAAGCTCTAAGCTTCTTGGAGACAACGAAAATCACTAACACTGATCACATAGTAGGAATTCATTATATGTTTAATGAATTGATTTCAATTGTATTATGTGAGCCATTCTTCTGCCATCCTTCTTGCTTGCACTTCCTAGTGTCACTGGTCTTTTTTTTTTTTTTTTTTTTAATTAATTTTTATTGATGCTTTGTGCATTTCATATTTTTTTCCAATAATCAGGCTTATTTTCCTTTCCCCTCCCCCCCCCCATCCCAGATCATGCATTCTGCCATAACTGTCCTGCATCTTTCTCAGTTTTTTTTTTTTTCATTTTTAGCTATAAGTGATAATCCATGAGTACAAGCATCCTTCATGCAAAACCTATCTGCAGGCTGTTGTGCCCAAACACCTACAGCCCCACCATCCAGTGGGGGGTGACAGGTTGTTTGTTCAATCAAGTTGATCAAATGAGTGTCCAGACTACATTGCTGTAGTTTCACCATTCACCCCAATCGCAGCCCTTACATTCTACCACGCCCCCTCTTCCGCAGGTTGTTCCCTAGGCTTAGAAAAGGGGCACAGGTGGATGAGAGGTAAAACAGTCCACTCTCTCTGGAGCTGTTGACTTGGACTCTGGTCAATTCTGGCTGTTTCCTTTCATGGGCTGACAGTCTGTCCAGGAATAACCTTTCGATCCTACTAATGAAGAACAAGCAATTAGATATATAGGTATTTAAGCAGCACCAATAGTTATGGTAGGTTACTTTAGCATAGACACATGTTTGGATATGTTAATCCATGATCTGTCTTTTTTATGCATTATTTCAGCACCCTGCTATGTGCTAAGTTGGACTAAGGCATTCACAGCTTCCAATACTTCTAGGTCTCTTTCATCTGATTAAATATCAACCCATAAGCTTTTCTGATTATCATCAAAGTATCTTTTTTAAAAAAATGAAATGTATTTTTCTGTGTATGTGTGTTTGCAAGTCATAATACAATAGACAGGGTGAATTTAACCATATATATATACACATATGGTTAAAACAATTACATGGTTTTGCTGGGCATAGTGTCACATAATTAAATGTCAGCACTTGTGAGATGAATGTGAAAAGATTTCAGTTCGAGGACAACTTAGGCTACACAGTGAGTATAGCCAAGCCTGAGACTTCATTGTAAGTTCTAAGACCTCCGAGCTACAAAATCCAGCCTGAGAAACTTAAAAATAATTGTAATAATCTGATTCTATACATTTATATATCAAGTTACATGAACAGGAAAGGCTATGGAAAGACAGAAACCATGAAGAGCAGGAGCCATAGAGATGCCCTCTGTATTTTATTTTGTTTACAAGTTATTATCTTCTAAAACCCTTTGCAACAAAATGCATTGTAATGCAAGAAATGCAGAAATTTAAAGGCTAATTTGTGTGTATGTATGTATGTATAGAAAGGAAGGGCTTACTTCCATAATTTTGGCCATTTCCCTCCTATTTAGGAATATAGCAACATGATAACAACATGATTGAAAAAAATTCTAAAGATCTGCAATGTAACTTTAGGGGTACAGTTCCAATATGGCTGTTTATGAGATAATGTGAGATAGTTCCTTCCTCATTAAAAATACTAGTGGAGTAACAATTCATAAATAACAGTGTTCTTGTGAGTACTATTAAAGGTCTTACATAGAAAGTGCTGGGTGTGGTGGCAAATGACTTTAATTCCAGCACTCAGGAGGCAGAGGCAGGCAGATTTCTGTGAGTTCAAGGCCAGCTTGGTCTACATAGTGAGTTCCAGGCCAGCTAGAGCTACAGGGAGACCCCTTCTCAAAAAAACACACATGCACACAAAGACGAATACCTAGTATATAATGTGTTTACTAAATTCTGCGGTTAAATACTCCAATCTACTACAAAATGAAGAACTAAAGCTTAAGACTGAGAATTTTTTTTTTAAGAAGGAACAAGTTCTTACACTGGAATAATAGTCCCCCTGGTATATAACTCCATCCCCCCAAAAAATAACCCTTGGCCTGGATAAAATTAAAATATAATGTTCACTTTAATGAAATTCTAGGAAATGTTTAATGTATATTTTATTATAAGGCCTAACATGTTGTAGAATATTCAGTTTCATGTTTTATTGAGAAATTTCAGAAACATTTAATTAAAAATTTTACCTATATAAGGCCTAGCATGTTGTAGAATATTTAGTTTCATCCATTTAGTAAAACTCCTCTTGTTATTTTCCATAAAATGAAGTAATCATTCTACTTTAAAAAAAATGAAATTAGCTGATTTTCAATTTCCTATATTGAATAAGATTTAAAGCTACATATTACTTGTACTTTATCTTTAGTATGCATTTTATATAATAAAAATGCGTTAATTTACAATATGAATTTTAATTAACTTACAATTTCTGCCCCAAAATGACATCTAAAAGAAAAAATATTAGCAAATAAATATTAACAAAAAATAAACTATGAACTGTCAAATGTGTCTAACTTCACAGTAGTATGTCCAAAAATTACTGGCCAAAACCAAAATAATTATTTTTCTAAAGAACTGCCCAACATCTGAAAAGTAATATGAATTTCTTCACTTCATTTAAAATATGCATGAAATCATTCTCTAAAAAGTAATTTACAGTACTGATTAATATAGAGAAAATAGAAATAAATTCAAACAACTAAAATATTCTGTAGAAACTTAGGATAATATATTAAGAAGATTTTTACTTTGTAACATCTAAAATATGATGGAGAATATTTTTACCCTAAATTATTATTTGCAAAGAAGAATCTTGATCCTTATTTATGAAATCTTAAATATTCAATTATATTCTAGGACTTGCAAAGGACTGACCACTAGGGAGTAGTTAAGTATTGGATGTCTAAAATTAAGACAGTGGCTTACAGCATCTTTTGAATATTGACACATCTTGATATCTTAAAGTATATTTCTTAATAGATAATGAATACAAGTGCAATGTAAATTTTAGAACTGTCAGATTTTTACTAGCTCATACTTTAGCTTTCTTTCCAATGGAAAGAAGCTTCTATTTGAAGTTGCTGCAACAAACAACTCATTTACTTCTATAATATACTGATATCTTTCACATCCTTTGTTAAAAAAAGCACTTGGTCCACAAAAACACTACATACCTATATAGTAGGCCATTGCACAAAATGAGTTTTTCGTCAAGGAAGTCTCAGCCATTATGATTCATTTTTAAGAACTAAATTTTCTGTGCTGTCAATTCCTGTTTTTTAATTGTTGTAGGATTTCATGCATAATGCATAATTTTATTGAAACACATCATATTGCCATATACATTTCATGGATTGCCAAATAAAATGTAATAATCTTTGACCTCAATTCGCCAATTGACATCAATAAAAAAAATTATGCCCACAAGCTGCTTAAGAGGGTTTTTAAACTAAGGCACTATGCGGCTCCCTAGCTAATGTAAGAAACACTTATCTCCTACAATGGAGAGCGTCAATTCTATTACAAATCTTTTTCTATTCTATTTTCAATACAAATACCACTTAGTGAAAAAAAATCTATGCATTTATGTACAAATATGTATGCATATTCTACAATTTAGTTCAGTATTTGTAACATTTAAAATGTATTTATTTTTATATGCTTCTATATGCTTATATGCAGGAAAAAAGTTATATACATATTTTTTTAAGTAGCTTTAATTTTGAATCAGAACAACATTTTCTAATGAAAACCCTCCCAAATAAAAGAAAATCAAAAGAAAAGGGTATTTCCCAGGAGAGGCCCTCCTTTGGTTGCCATCTAAAGGTTGACAGGGGTCATTCCACAGGAAAGGAGACATAAAGTGACATTCTAGCCAAACCAGCTCCACCAGAGCTCACTTCCCAGGAGAACATTACACCCTCCAGGACATTAAATGTTTTAAGGGCAGATGAACACAATGCCTGTCAAAGTGTTTCATGTATGTTAAAAAGACTGGTAATTTAGGGAAAGTCTCTGACATTTAGCAGGGATCCATGCTTCCACAGGCTCCCCTCCTCCAACTTGACACCTAATTAAGCATCAATACAAAACAAGGTAATTGAACAGATGTACTAGTCATTAACAGGAATTACCCATTCTCCTATGGCATCAGCCTGTACAGAGAGGGCTCTATTTGTAATAGGTTGACTTAATTGCCTGAGAATTCCCTAGAGAAATGTGCAAATGGATCAAGACATCTTGCACGTGCATAACCACCCTACCCCCGCCCCACAGAAAACACACAGTCCTCCTCCACTTTGATCTAGGCTTTTGTCACTGGCACATCCATCTTTGCAAATGAGAAGTTATGGTGGTCACCCCTCAGTTCTACAATTCAGATAACTAGATGAAACATAAATAAAGCCAAACAAAAGGCTGCATTCAGCAACACCTTAATAAAAAACTTTATAGCAGTGCCTTTCACAATGTAGTTATTTACATGTTTAAATTAAAATCACAGCACAATAAACAAAAGCATTCTTTTAAAACCTGTGCAAAAATAGAGCAGTGAAGAATTATACCTTCTGGCAATGCGCTGTGAAGCATCTATTTCATCACAGGGATGTGACTCATAATTACTGCAGTTGTACCTTTGCTGAGTAAACGAGCCTTACACCATTCAAGGGAGCTCAGAAATCCTGAAAGGTGCCAACCATTTCTTCCCATCTTTAGGAGGCAGTGAAACCAGAAGGTTGAAAAAATATAGTATCTAACCCTCTTACTAAAACCGCTGTTGGCATGAATAAAGTGTTGCTGAGTGCAGTGCTCAGTTTATTCTTATGACAACCTATTTTAACAAAGTCATTTGTCGATTAGGAAAGAAGAGATTTCTGTAAAAGATGAAAAATCTAGCTGGATTTAGAGTTTAGGAGATGGGGTTCAGTGGTCTCTAAGACAGATCAGCAGGTTAAAGTGCTTGTCACCAAGACTGATGACCTGAGTTCAATCCTGGATCCCACAAGGTGGAAAGGGAGAACTGAATCCATGCCCACCACAGCACATTTATACCCACCCCCAAACATATATACAAAACTAAAAATTAATGTAGTAAAAATAAATAGGAATACAAGTTCCTGGTTTTTTTAATCCTCAACGGTTAAGAGCATAATGTGAAAAAAATCTATGGAAGATGAGATTTCTTCTAAGAATCTTAGATTGGGTATATAGCAACAGATAATGCAGATGAAAAATTACTATTCCCAACTGAATCCAAGCGATATATAGAGAAAAACAGTTCAGAAAAGACATAAGAATCCAACTTTCAAACTGAATATTCCCAACACACACACACACACACACACACACACACACACACACACACGCACACGGGGAGAGGGGGGAACAGAAACAGACTGAGACTGTTAGCTTCACGCTTCTATTGTCCTTTTTTTCCTACTTCATCACACACATGAGGTCTATGATAAAAATGAAAGCCTCCATACAGGACCCTGCCACCACAAATCACATTTCAGACCTCTAGAGATTGCAAAGGTCATGGTAGTTACCTGCCTTTCATGTTCTTAAGATGGTAATACCTGATATTGTTTCTCAACATTTTTAGTTCCAGCAGAAATTCCCTGGCCATATGCATAACTCCCCTGTTGCAGCTGCAGGTGCCCCGATCAAAATTCCAAGCACACCACTGCTAACAGTATGAGGAAGAAAGGTGGGAACATATGCCCCCACATCACTCTCTTCCTGATCAGGAGGCTGCCCTGGCTCTGTGCCCCCCGCCTCTTGTCCATAGAACATTAGTCACAGCATAAGCTGAGGCACCTACCCAGATACTACTTTAAATGCTTCTCACAATTCTCTATTTTTAATTACTGGGACTGGAGAGATAGCTCAGAAGATAAAAGCACAAGCTGCTCATGTAGAGAACTTGGGTTCAGGTCCCAGTACACACAGTGGCTAATAACCCACTATAACAGCAGTTCCAGGGAATCCGACACCCACTTTTGGCTTCTCCGGGCATTGCATGACACAGGTACACTCATACACATGACATACATGGTGGAAAATACTAATAAACATAAAACAAAAATAAAGGCATGAAAATTTTTAATTATCATTATAAAGTTACTGAGTTTTCTGTGTTTATTCTCCACAGATGAGCATTTTTGTGAGCAGAGCATGTGTTGTTTTTCTAAATTTAGCATCATGCTTAGGGCCCCTTAAATGTTATTTATTTTATTGTAGAGTATCTTAATTGCCTACAGCCCTAAACAGCATGTCTGCAAGGTCTCTGGGGTGAAAATCAGTTACTGGTGATGGCCCCAGGCTCTCCTGGCTTGGGGAAGAACTTTAATGACTGAAAACACACTGGCTGTCCATCAAGGGGATCAGATGACCTGTCACTGTGTCAGCCAGAGCTAGTGCTACAGAAACTAAGTGTCACATAGGGGCTTTTTGGGCTCCTCAGGCACCATGCTTTTTGTGAAATGTGAGAAATCTGTTGCTTTCCTCAAAAAAAAAAAAAAATCTGGCTGATTTTGTGCAATCCATCAGGTTTGGCGGTTGGTAAAAATGTAATTAGGCCCCAAACATCACCAAATCCTACTGAATATACTTTTTAGTTACTAGAGGCTTTTAATGGGTTTATGTCCATCTCCCTAAAGGTCTTAGGCAGCTCAATAAATACCTGTCAGTCACACAAGCAACGAGGCAGGATTTAATGCACACAGCACCAATCTTACATTTCATCCTATTGTTATCATAAAAAAAAAAAAAAAATCCTGGACTTTAACAGTGACCCCATGATTTTCAAGACTTATTGTACTTGCTTTACTTTCTAAGAACAAGGCTAATGTTATGTTCAAAGAGAAACAACCAAGAGGAAGGTGCAACCTTTGAATATGGACTGTATACTCTTCACAGTAAGTAACACATATTCTAAAACAGCAGGCATCTAATTAATTCAGTAGAATCAACAATGGTTAAATTCTTTCCGATTGAAAAGAATACTTCCAAGCTTCTTTTCCACATGCTCATCTCCACATCCAATTTTTAAGAATTTGTGTGGGTTAGACCTCAAGTCTGCATGTACTTGGTTATTTCTCTTAGATTTTTCTTAGCTATTGGCTTTCAGACCCTGAATGGTAAAATATTTGTCTTTCAACAGCAATTCAGCTCACAATTGATGAAAATGAGCTGTACTGAGCAACACTGGCTTATATTTTTAAGAAAATTTCTTAGGCAATGGTTAAAAGCAGAAAGAAAATCAATGTGTCTTTCAAACAAAATGCTGAACCAAGAAATGGAGTGTTATTAATTTTCTGCCACTTGAAGATTGTTTATCATTCTTTGGCATGCTAAGATAATTATATACACACAAGACTATGTCATATATGCTGTTAGTCTACTTCAAAACTGTTCTCTAATGCAAATATTATTAATTAAACCTTTGTGTGTATGATGTTGAAAGTCACCAAACAAACAAACATAAAAACAGCAACAACAACAAAAACAAAAATGCCCTAATTTCCACTGGAGCTAATCCATCACTCAGATTTTGTCAATGAAATTCTGGGTGGATTATAATTCTGGGTGGATTATACCAAATTGCATGATTTTATTCCGAATAAAAATTGATTCCTTTTCACTGTAGTCATATAGTCAGTTTTTAACATGTAACATTTCTTCGTTTGCTAAAAAAATAATAACATTCCAGTTATTACTTCTTCAGAGTTGCTTTGGAAAGTATTCAATTCTCTTTTCTATTTAAATCAGGTTTGCTCTATTGTTCAATCAATGAATCTGTAGCCATCTGTTCTATTCACCAATCTACTAACTTGCCTGGGTCCCTATTCTGTCTTCAGAGACAGTATGCGTAGTGTGGTTTTAGTAATATGGGAGAAACTGCTAATAAGACAAGCGCAAATTTTTGAGGATTATTCTGACAATTTCCTTATAATAAAATTTTTCTCTTCTTTGTAAATCAAAGTTTACTCATCACTACACTCTTCCTAAGGAAGGATTTGATAACCCAATGGATTTTACTTGAAACACTGATGGCCCAGAAATAGGAATAATCAGGACTCAACATGTTGACCATCTTATGCTTTCTGCTTTTTGCTACATGATCACTGGGTCTCAGGCTGAAGCACCCATGTTCTCTTTCTTCTTCTGGTTCTAAGGATTTGGACAGAAAGGTAAGTAAAAGTTCTTTTTTTGACATAGTTTAATTTTCTCTCTCTGTCTTGCTTTTGTTCTCGGCTTCCACAAATCCTTAAGTATTCTGTACCTAAACCTGATGCACATAAGATGCTTTGCAGCTAAGTCATTACATCTAAGCACTGCACTGAGTTCTGGGTCACTTGCTGACTCAAAATCAGGACTTTATTCCCTGCTCTAGGTTTCTGTATAGCAATATCTTTAAAACTTCTAAGCAAGAGCAGTGTTTAGAAGATATCAATACCTTTTAGATCCTTCTTTGTAACACCAGAAGCATTTCCTTATAACCCCTTAAAAGATAAAATCTGAAGTCCATTTAGTGAGAAATTAAGACTGCCTTTCTCACCCTGTGTCTCTAAACACAGCCTCCAGTACCTAGCAGGCATGACCATCCTGGATCATACTAAGAGTGAAAAAAATCACAAAGATATATGGTTGATGTTAAAAACAAAACTAATCGCTAAAGGACACCTAGTTCAAAATCTTCCAAGCATGTATTTTAAAACAGTTAAACTTTAGCTAGAGTTTGTTGCTTCAGAGCTCAGCTTATAAAAGGCCCTGAGTTCTATACCTAGCACCATAATAAATTAATAAGTATATATAAAATTACAGACTGTATCACCTTGTCAGCGACTAATGAATCCCAATGTGAATGAGAATTCATGGAAATATAGTTCATAGAGACTAGCCGGGCATGGTGGCGCATGCCTTTAATCCTAGCACTCGGGAGGCAGAGGCAGGTGGATCTTTGTGAGTTCAAGGCCAGCCTGGTCTACAGAGTGAGTTCCAGGACAGCTGGGGCTACAGGGAGACCCTGTCTCAAAAGACCAAAAAAAAAAAAAAAAAAAAAAAAAAAAAAAAGAGAGACTTATGTTTATAAAGTTATTAAACTTTACATGTCCCTTAGACAAGCATTTATTTTTTTTTCATTTTATTTATTTTTCATGTGTATGAATGAACTGTCTGCATGTAGGTTTGTGCACCTACGTCCTGCAATGCTGCAGAGGTCAGAAGAGGGTGTCAGATTCCCCTGGAACTAGAGTTAAAGACGGTTCTTAGCCTGGGGATCGAACCTGGGTCCTCTGCAAGAGCAGTCGGTGCTCTTAACTGCTAGGCCATCTCTCCAGCCCCAGACAAGCATTTCTAAAACAATCTTGATAAGTAATAAACTCACATAGCATATGTTACTACTGAAAAAAATCTAGACATCAACTTTCAAAAAATCCTCATTATCATTGTTAAAACAATTTTAATCAACTGGTTTTACAAAAACTGACATGCTTATCCAACTTATTAGCATTTATCTAAACTTCCCCCCAAAACACAGTTTTTTTTAAGTGGTGTTTTTACTGTTCTTAGTGGAAAGTTATAAAAATAAACAATAGTGAGGTGTGGTGACTTGCAATGGCAACACAAGCTCTCATGAGGTGGAAGCAGAGGACTATGGCTTGACCCCTGCCTCCCCTGAGCTACACAGTGAGAGCCCGTCTCAGACAAAAACAAACAAAACAAAAGTTTCCTTTTATTCCAAACCTAGTTTTACTCCGTGGGATAAGCATTTTTCCTAGTTTCTGCTTATAATTCTTATTTGGACTATATACCTGTGTTTAACCATTGTTTCTTGAATCTTTATGAAGGATCCTTACTGGATCCTTCCATGAAAGAAACACAGATCAACTCACTTGCTGTTTTTCTGTCTTCCCCATTTGGACATTCATCTGTCTCCCTTCTTCCCGTTTGTGAAAATTATGATTCTATTTTTATTTTGCCAGTATTTTGCCAGTATTAACAACTAAGTACATTAAAAACCTCAATTCCAAATAAATATGCAATGATTCCAGATTGGGCTTCTAGATAATTCTAAATATCAATGTTATATTAATACTTTACAACAGAGTTCTGTCATTTAGGAAAAATAACCCGTGGTCATTGAATATTATGTAAACTTGAAGAATTGATAAATTGTTCCTGTATTAGAACGATCCAGAAATACCACACAAACAGAAACCCTCTTTGTGTGTTGTTTTTATAGAGATAAGTAGCAATTGAGAGGAAATAGTATCCAATTTTCACAAAACTGCCTATCCCACCAATGACTCACTTACTACAGATATGCATAAATATACCATAAATTAATATAAGACAAAAATCTCTGTGGATGCTGGGAACCTGTGAAGAATATATTCTCACATTGTTACGCCTGCCTTCATCATTAGCCTAGGAAAACACCATTTGTGAAGGCGTTCCTTTAGAATCTAAATTTTATATAGCTTAAAGCCATATTTTCAAACTACAATATCTTTAAACTCTGCAAAATTACTTATACTAAGTTCAATATTTTACCTTTAACTGTTAAGGAAAGTTTACAAAATCCTTCAATAACCTATAAATTGAAAACTCACAGGAAGACTTTCTTTCAAATCAAATCACCAGGAAAAATAGTTCACAGAGGCCATCATTATACTGCAACCATATATATATCTAACTTATTTCCCTTCATTGTTGCTTTTAGGAAGCTCAAAAAGGAAGTTTGAAGATCCTTTTACAGTAACTATAATTTACACAGTTGCATCGATTATATACAATATAGTTCACATAATGATATTATATTTGTATTCAAACCACCCTGCCATCCTATTTGCTTTCGCTTTCCCCCATCTTTAAGAATGTATAATTTTAATTTTAAATAATGTCTTTTTACATCCATATAAACATTCAGAAATGTATTAGAACCTAATGGACCAATCTTGCCTGTATCATATAAAAAGATTTGTTTTTAGAAAAAAAAACTAGTGAGAAAAATAAAATTTCCTAACTTGAAGAAAGTCGCTTCAAAAAGGACATAGCTAACACAAATAGAAAAAAGGGTCAGATTGAAACGGGGTTATGTACAAACAGCTCTGGAGAGAAAGCAGGCACATGGGTATCTGCATAAAGGAATTACGTTTAGCCAAAGTCTCCTGCTTCTCTGACAGCTAGGGATTTATCCCTAGATAAATCTCCAGATAAATTCTCACTAGAAAGAAGAGAAAGACAAACAGAAGGCGACAATCTTTCCTGGCCTCGCATGCCCAGTCTCTGTCAAGTGGTGCTAAGACACTAATGCCTTTTGTTTTCTGTCTGAGGTCACTTCCAGATTAGTTTGTGTGCTGCTTGTGTGTGTTTTCCGGGAATGATCCTGCACTGTCCCATTCACTTCTGACCTGCACCTGCTCTTTTCAAGCATGGCACCAAGAGGAGCTGAGCTGAAACAGAGGCATGGTGGCCCATTCAGTGACACCATTCAGAGAGCGGCTAGGGGAGGGGCAGTGGGCGGGATGGTGGCCCTCCAGACAAGAAAGGAAAATGACCCCTTAAATCACAAAATGACCTTCTATTTGTCACTGCTTGTCTAAGTAAGTGTAAGGGGACCACCTCCTCCATAACACTCTTTGTGAGACCTAAATGTTAACATGGCCTAAAATGGTGCTTTTGAAAACATTAGATGAATTATTGGTGTTTAAGTGTAATTAAGTGGCATGCTTGGCGTTTTATAAAGGGCATAAAATCTATTATAGGTCTCGTTTCCACAAATATTTACTCTGCTGCAAAAAGTTTAAAAAGGGATAAATGTTGGAGACATGATAACAAGAAATTTTCAGATGACTTCATTCTCCCACTGCTTGACATTTGAGATCTAACCTTTCTATTACTTCCATCAAAATGATACTGTAATTCCTCCAATATCCTCAGTTTAGTAAAAGAACTCAAACTGACATTTTTCCCAGTAGTCTAAAAGTCAGCATAAGTTGCAAAATTAACCTCTGGAAATATTTAGACATCTGCCAGTTACACAAAGTCTTGACCAGACAAAAATTCATAATTTCTATAGTTGGTAAGTTTAAAGGAAGGTATGCTTTCATTTGTTCTAAGATCTTTGAATCATTCATATTTTCCAAAAGAGAAAATCTGCCCCTGGGGTTAAATTTTTTTTATCCTATAGACTCCAGTGGGCAAGAATGCCAGTTGTGCCATTAATGTCCTGAACAAAATATTAGATGCCCTTCAGTTATTCATACTCAGCCCTCCTTGGGAAACAGAAGCATGGAAAAGAAACGAAGCAGCAAATGTGTAGGCTAGGAACAAAGAGGATTCTTCATGATTACGAAACAAAAGAATCACATACCAAAAAATGGTGCTGAGAAGAGCTAGCGCGTAAGTGTGCAGGGTCATGCGTACTAATACATTAGCATCAAGGGCTGATGTCTGAAGGGCATGATGTCCCTGAAACTCTGAGCGGGCTGTGGCTCTCAGATCTGCCTCCAGTATGATATGATCACTGCTTCAGATTGCCCACCTGAGCTCTACTCTGCCAGCTCTGATTGGCAGTTGCTTTCATCAATTTACTTAATTCCTCCTGTGCTGAATTAAATATGTTTGCTAAAACACACACACTAGGTTCCAATTTTATTTAAAGTTATTTTGCACAAATTAATATTTCTACTATTAGCAGGTATTTATAAAGTACGGTTTAGAATGAGACAGGGGGGTGGCTCTGCTCAATGTATGACTTGCTCAGTCTTCTTTCTGTTCCCCACTACTGACTGTCAAAAAAAAAAATTGCAGTCTTTAAACTCCTACTTCTGGAGTAAGAGTTCAGAATCTCAAATGGAAATGAACAGTAACTAACATATAGAAGAAATTATAGGCATTTTAGGGAAAGGAATACGATCACACATGCCTCTCCTTTCTAGAAATGTTTCTTACTGATGTTCCCCATGAATAAAAGTGCAAAGAGAATTGACACAGTTGGGTTGTAACTGTGTATGTTGTCACAGTGTAGGCAGAATAGACATTGCCAAGCAGCTTGGGAATTTGTTTTCATAAGATACATTGTTATTTTCTGAATAATTCATTTACACATACATATCAGGAACAATACAGCAAGAAAGTACCTATACTTTTGCTAATCCTGCATTGTTTACTTATAATTTTATCTAAATCCTGCAATTAATATTTAGGTTTAGAGGCTAGAAATACACTGTAAATAAGGAAACATTTTTTTCTGGTCATTAAGAAATAATTTTGGTTAAAGAATGACCATTCTTGATTCTTTTGCAGTCTCCTAGGACTCCTAGCTTACATGAAGCAAGCAGCCAATTTTTTACCTGTGCAGAGGGCAATAAACCGCACAATAAGAGCATGCAGCAAGTGGCAAACAAGCAAAGCTCATAGCACCACCCACCTTTGCATCAACCTGATTCTCAACCCTTGCTTTCTGCTGCATTTTCCTGTGGGAAATTTAGATCAGTGTAGATGCACATCATTAAAAAGTGAAAAACATACAATTCTTTTGAGATGCTGTAACAACAGAGATAGAATGAAGAAATCGTTCGTGTTTCTAATTATATTTGAACACACTGATCCTACCTTCTGAAGCCAAGGAGAGTCTAGGAAGGACCAACTCTACAGAAACACACAACAGAAGCTGGTGAAGTAAATAAAATGCAGGTGCATGCCACCTAAAGGCTCTACATGCACACACACGTCAACCTTGCTGCTGTGGAATTCTAAAATGGGCTATGATGATTTGCTTTCTAACAACCAAGCAAAAACAATTACATCTAAGCAATTATATTAATGCCATCTGAATAAACATGCATGCTTAATGTACATAATATAAAGTAATGACAATTAAAAGCATTACACATGATGTGGTTAAAGAATAATTCTGACAGCTTAATTATTGATTGCTGCACTTAAGACAATTCTTTAAGAAAAAAAAAAACTCTAATACTTCCAATGGCCATACATCATTTATAAATCATTAAATGCCTTTATGAAGGTGGCCAGTGAAGTAATTTATAACATTAGCCCTTCCCTAAGAGGTTTTTTTTTTTTTTTCTTATATATAAAATCTTAGGAAATGGAGCTAACAAAAACAGACATTTGGGCTCTATGTCTTGGAAATAGGTTAGGCTTTCTTATTTTTGTAATTTAAAATATTCTTGGCTTCAATTATAATTCCCACTCTTGATTTAAAAACAAAATAAACAAACAAATAAAACAGCATTTTTTTACAACTGGGTGTGGTGGAACACACCTTTAATCTCAGCACTCCAGAGGCAGAGGCCATCAGATCTTTATGAAATCAAGGCCAGGTTGATCTACATATTGAGTTCCAAATAAAAAAAGATATTTTCTTAACTATTATTCTATTTTTATGCTATATATATATATATATATATATGGTTTGATAAGTTTAGCAGCATTTAAATAAAATTGTCAGCTTGCTTTTCAATGCCAAATTTAATAATGTTTCTTTAAATAAAAAATGTTGAATCTTGCCTGAAAGTACAAAAGATGGCACATTTATTTTGTGAGATCATAAAATACTGATATGGTGATCCAGTAATGAAAGGTTCAGTGGAAATATTGAGCTTCACAATTATAAATGAATGTCTAATTTTCTGAGATGCTTGGATGATCAAATGGAATAACTTAGTTCAAAATTGGCTCTCATACTCTTTCAGTTATTTTCCATTTCAAAATACCTCAGAACATGGTAGTAACTAACAATTTGCTATGCTTCCTATTCTGTAGCTAGAAGCAAAGGAAATTAAAGTACATTAGAATTATATACATTGTTCAAATTCAGTGAGGTATTTCCTTAGTTTGAATGTAAATCTGAGCTCATTGCTCCATCTCTAATCTTTTTCCATTGGAAGACTTATCCTCATTTTATATAAAAATAGAAAATAAGTACTGACTTTCCATTTATTAATTCACTTTTACCTTAAAAAGTAGCAAATATGGGGCTGGAGAGAGCGTAATAGCGGTTAAGAGCACCAACGCTCTTGCAGAGGACCCGGGTTCGATCCCCAGCACCCACATGGCGGCTAAGAACTGTCTGTAACTACTCCAATCCAGGAGAACTCCAGTTCCAGGGGAATCCGAGACCCTCTCTGACCTCCCAGGCATGCCAAACATGGGTGCACAGACCTGCATGCAGACAGTAATTCAATACATACAAAAATAAATTAAGTAATTATTAACTAATTAATTAATTAATAAATAAATAATAAAAAAAGTAGCAAATATTCTAGAAATATCATTGCATGTAACCATCAAAAGAGACCACAGTTTATTCTTTCGGCTATTTTATTAGTGGCTAAATGGAGGTGTTACAAACTAAAAAACACATGGCTTACAAAATAAGAACCAGCCTGCTTTGGAGAGAGGAAAATTCACAAAGCTGAAAGAAAAATTTAATCTACAATGCATTTTTCATCATGTTTTCCACTTTGCCCAAAATTCTTGATGTTCATAGTATTGCTACTCCTGGGGATTGGAGAGAGAAGAAATGCACAGTGGCAAGAGCATTCAGGTGCATCAAAGACCACCAAGCTTGCTGTTGCCTTCCCTGAGAGGTGACATTTCTATGAGGCCCTGGCATAGTTCTGGGCTTGATATTTTGCAGATAAAGCTGAGAATATATGAATATACTCCACTCATAATATGTTTAAAGTCTCTCAAAATTTGACCTTAAAATAAATTATAGTGTTCCACGCAGAGTAGGCTGAATAGAGTTAATAATGCACTGTGTATCTCCATCAGAAGACAGGATTCAAATATACTGACCACACAGTGTTGATCAAGTTTAAGAATATGCTGGTTACCGGGGCTGGAGAGATGGCCTAGTGGTTAAGAGCGCCGACCGCTCTTACAGAGGAACCCGGGTTCGATCCCCAGCACCCACATGGTGGCCGAAACCATCTGAAAACTCCAATTCCAGGAGAACTCCAGTTCCAGGGGAATCCGACACCCTCTGACCTCCGCGGCATTGCATGACACACGGTGTACAACTTGCATGCGACAATACATCATACACATACAGAAATAATAATAATGCAGGGCGTGTTGGGCGCACGCCTTTAAGCCTAGCACTTGGGAGGCAGAGGCACGCGGATCTCTGTGATTTCGAGGCCAGCCTGGTCTACAGAGTGAGTTCCAGGACAGCAGAGCTACAGGGAGGACCCCGTCTCAAAAAAAAAAAAAAAAAAAAAAAAGAAATATGCTGATTACCATGATTTGATCATGTAACCTATACAAGGATCAGAGTATCACATACCTAATATAAATGAAAATCCATGTCCATCAAGAACATAAAGTAGACTAAATTAAAATTTAATTTAAAAGTTAAAGTGAGCCAGGCGTGGTGGCACACACCTTTAATCCTAGCACTTGGGAGGCAGAGGCAGGCGGATCTTTGTGAGTTCAAGGCCAGCCTGGTCTACAGAGGGAGTTCCAGGACAGCTGGAGCTACAGGGAGACCCTGTCTCAAAAGACACAAAAAAAAAAAAAAAAAAAAAAAAATGTTAAAGTGAAAACATCCATATAAATACAAGTTTTGACCTTTCAAAGCTTTTCCCCTTTAATAAAAGATACTATAACTTAAAAAATAAAATAACACAAAAAATAAGGATGACAGATTTTTTAAAAACTCCCTTTTGTTTCTTAGACATAAGAAACAAAAGTAAACAATTTTTTTTTTATACAAAGTCCATCTTTGCTGTTATTTCTACCCTCACAAATGCAAACTGAAACTCATGAGCACTGAATGCTCAAACTGGCAATAATTAACACTTCAATTTTACTCCTCATTTACATATTGCATAATATCAGTCTTTTTAAAGATTTTTTTTTCTGGGTTTCTACTGCATCTCTTCTGCTAGATGTTCTGTTAATGAAGCAACACTGAAATGCACAGCAGCCAAAGCAGTATGGGGAATATCATCTCTGCTGAGCTCAGCCTAGATTCAGCCTGTCCCAGCAGCTTCCTCGTCATGACTCTGGACCCTATGCAGAGACATAAGTTGGCATGACTCATCCTTACTTGACAGGTGCCCACAGAATCTCCCAGTCTGTTTCCCCATCTTTTAAGCATAGACAGCCAAGCCTCATTTATTACATTATTTTGAGATTTGTGTGAATATGTGTAAAAATGATTTAGTAGACTGCCTTCTACAAGATACACACATATAAATAACTGAAATCATTTGAAATTGTAGAGTGTTTATAAAATTTGTACATAATATAACTTGTTGATAAAGAAAATGGATCTCTCACATGCTCCTATGTTGCTCCTATATTTAGGCTTTTTAAAGTATGTAAAGGAATCTCAAAGGAGAAGACAATTGAAGCCAGTGGGATCTTCTCTGAGGTCGTCAGGGAACAGGACAGAGTAAGCAATCTGAAGATGAAGCAGCATCCCAGAAATAAGCAATGGTTCATAGAAAGGGCAATGCCCATGTGGATACTAGAGTAACCGGCAGTAGAAAGCTCTGATTGACCTGAAATGCGTGAGAGCACCTGTTAGAATAAAACTGGACAGACCAGTGCCCCTAGTGCAAACTGTAGTGTGTGTGAGCCTTTGTACTCTTAGAGTAGACAAAAGCTTCTCAGGAATACTCTGCTCTCAGATGATGAACAAAACACACGGTTGAAAAAGAATTGAAACTTGATAGACTCTTCAGAGATTCTACAAAAGCAGAGTAAAGACTAGATCATTAACAAGAAATCCCATTGGCAATGAACCTAACACAGCATGAATAGAAAAGATACAAAATGATGTTCCTAAAACAGCAGTTTATTTATTTATTTATTTTTTTTTTTTGGAATTGGATAACAATTTTATAGAATCCATCTTCAATTTATCTCCTGAAGGACACTTTTAGAAGCAAACACCTTTTCTAAACATCTCTCTAATGGAACAAATCAATATAAATGTAAACTTATAAATAAATATAATACAATGTTTGTAAATATGATATTTCAGCATTTCCCCCAAAATAGGTTTATGTGTAAAATTATAGTAATTTCAAAGCAAACATTCCTAAACTGGGGAAATTTTTAACTGAACAGTTTTTAGTCACTACCAACACAAAACCATTGTCTATACCCAAAAGAATATTAATGTGCCCTCATAAGTTTCCTTTAATTATTTTGAATTCTTTCAGATTAACGTTAACACTCTCCTGTCCAATGGATCTCAAAAATTTCCCAATGGATGTGCAAACATGTATAATGCAATTGGAAAGCTGTAAGTATGAACAATTGCTTTTTCTGATTATTTTTGAAATACTGATGTCCTTAATGGTTTAGATGACTTGTTTTATTTTTATTTATTTATTTATTTATTTATTTATTTATTTATTTATTTATTTATTTTGGTCTTTTCAAAGCAGGGTCTCACTTTAGTCCCAGCTGGCCTGGAGCTCGCTATATAAAACAGGCTGGCACTGAACTCAGAGATATCCACCTGCCTCTGTCTCCCAAGTGCTAGGATTAAAGGCATGCACCACTACACCTGGCTGATTACTTATTTTTTAATTATTGGTCACATGTTTATTAATTAAATAGGTTTTAATAGGTTCTGGGAGCAAATACTATCTCTCAGCATATGTACTCTACACCACGGGAAAGAAACAAACAGGATCTAGAAATCAGTTGTTTTCCTTGTAGTTAAATATAATTTCTATACATGTTATCAAAATAAAATAGACACACAATTAAAAACAAGCTGCCATTTATTTGCCAAATGCACACAATGGTCCAACATTCTCATGGATCATCTCATATTTGAAACAAAGATATTATGATCCTTATGTTTTGATATTTAGAAATTGTCCCTTAGAGTCAATGACAACTGCCTGACTCCGTTAATGAATGTTTTAGTTGAATAAGCTATTTGCATCGTTTCATGAGAAATGAATTCTCTCTCTAATTATCAGGGATTTCCCCACTTTTAGGGACTCGTCTAAATGTCTTCTTTGAAAATAGATCTGCATCAATCGTTAATTTCTGTTGATGCAAATTAAAGGGTCTGGTGCATGTGTTTTTGTAAACATTTTTATAATATGATAAATGATGTAACAAGCAGTTGTAATTAATAAAAATAATTGTTACATGGTGGGCTTTTTTGAGATAAAGTCTCATCGTGTAGCTGTCTTAACTGTAACTCACTACGTAGACCATGTTGGGCTCAAAGTCACAAAGATCTGCTAGCTTCTGCCTCCAGAGTTCTAGGATTAAATGCTAATACCATCATGCGTGGGTAGTTGACAGTGTTTAATCAGAAAAACAATAAAAATGTGAAATATTTTTCTACAACTATGCTATATCATGGTTTAACAAAAATGAAAGGTCTGATTTAAATTCTTCCCTGAATAAAATTTGTAAATTTATCCTGACTTGAGAGACAGGCAGGTCTTGTAATGAAGTGGAGTTGTCACTAGAGGGCGATCAAAACTCATGGGGAAATATGACCCACCCACTCAATCACCACCCAGTACTGTTTTTCTTAAAGAAAATATCTGCTTTTCTGCTAATAACTCCTGCGTAAAAAATTTTAAATGGCTCATTTCTACAAGTATCTGTTAAATATTAAACACAGGCATAGATAGAAATAGTAAAGTAAGTAAAAAGAAAATATCTAAAACTGGGAAAGCTGTTTAATTATTTAAATGGGATGGAGTAAAGATTTATTAGCAGAGAGTTCCTTGAATTATGAGCCATGAAGAAAAACAGTTTGAGGAAGGGCTGTGTGTCATGGTTGCAATGTGATAAAATAGAGGGACAAATATGTATATTTTTAATGAGCAAGACAGTCCACAGGACAAAACAGTTCATGGATGTCCTATATTTGGATGTTAATGAAAAATCAGTGAGGATCTGTCTAAAATTTAAATGGCAAGAAAATTATTTGGTAAATGCTTCTTATNAGATGTTATAAGCCACAGTAAGACCCTGTCATATTTAACAGGGGGGAAAATTGTAATTCATGGATTAACATATCCAAACATGTGTCTATGCTAAAGTAACCTACCATAACTATTAGTGCTGCTTAAATACCTATATATCTAATTGCTTGTTCTTCATTAGTAGGATCGAAAACAGCAGTTTATTAGCAAATACTGTGATCATATGTTTCTAAGGACCAAGGAAACCATGCTGTTTTCTCTCCCATGCAAAGGGCTTACAGGATGCCTTTCTTACAGGAAATCTTTAGACAGTAGCCCCCCACTATCCCCCCCACACATACACAAATACATTTGTACAAAGCTATATACCTGTTACAGACAACATTAATTACCAAAAGTACTGGCAGCTAAATGAAATACTTTTGAAATGGGCATCTTCAACACTGTGTTATTTTTTATTTATTATTTTCTTATGTATATGAATGTACTTTCTGCATGTAGGTTGGTGCATCCGTGTCGTGCAATGCCATGGAGGTCAGAAGAGGATGTCAGATTCCCCTGAAACTGGAGTTAAAGATGGTTCTTAGCTGCCATGTGGGTCCTGGGAATTGAACCCAGGTCCTCTTCAAGAGCAGTTGGTGCTCTTAACCACTGACCCATCTCTCCAGCCCCAACACTGTGTTATTTTAAAAGAACTGTTTCTTTTCATGGACTACAAGTTCCAGTTACCATGGATGCTATCACTGTCATTTGCTTTTCCATGTGAATCAACACGAAGGGGCACTGAGTCTCTTTCCTCCATCTAAGGTACACAGTGTGGAAAAGCAGGGGAAAAGGGCCAAAAATGTCCCCCAAAAAACTGCACATCTAAGTAAGACAATGAGCCCATTAACGAATGTCTCTTCAGTGCTTTACCATCTGCTATTTGATGTGTACTTGTCAATATTGAGCATCACTCTCAGTTCATATGATCACATACAATCTCAAAAAGTATAGAATACCAAGGTAAACAGAAACTAATTCGAAGATAGCTTTAGAATCTGACAGCACATTAGCCACACGAATATGCAATTAGATGGAAACACATTGCCTACTCTTCATACCTTACATATCATAGCAATATCCTCATAACCGGTAACAATAGGTTGACTGTGACAGGCAAATTATGCCATGCAGTTTCAACTCCCTCTCATCCCTTTTTCTCCATTCATTCTATGGCTTCATATTACCAAAGTAAAGTTAATTAAATTCCAAGCAATGAATTTTAATTTTCCACAATATTAAAGGTACAAGCCAAGATAGGACATAGCACAAAAATACAATATTTGACTTTTAAATACCTTATAATCCTTAAATTTCAATTTTTACTTCTGTTGTATATTCTTTGCACAGGTGCAAAACTAGCTGAAAGCTGGCACTATTTCCACCCATGAACTTCATGGTTTCTCATGACAGGATTTAAACAGGGGAAAAGACTCAACTTCCTTACCATCTTTAATTAGTCATCCATTGCTTTAAAAACTTCTCCATTAATTGTGCTTTTATTGGAAAGTATCCTGTGTGGGAAACCTGTTGAATCACCAAGAAAGACTTAGAAGGAATGAATTTATTAATGTGATTGAAAGAGTAAAGAAAACAGTATCTCAGGATTAACCACATGGAGAAAATTAAATAAGTGGGTCTTCTCTAGGGGATGTCTCTAATTAGAAATGCTTCCTTCTGAATTGAAATATTCTGGTGCCCTACTAAATTAATGAAAAAAATAGCACTTGGGGCTGGAGAAATGGCTCAGCAGTTAAGAGCACTGGAGGCTTTTTTAGGGAACCCAGGTTCAATTTCCAGCACCCACATGGCAGTTAACAACCATCCATAACTCCAGTTCCAGGGGATCTGAAACACTCTTTTGGCTTCCCTGGGCATTACATGCAATGCACTTACATACAATGTACTTACATACATGCAGGTCAAATACACATACTCATAAAGTAAAAATAAATAAAGTATAACACAAAATAAGAAATGAAAGTCATCTCGCTATTGTAATGTACTTCTCACACAAAGAAGTTTTAAGTAAAATGAATGTGCAATCCATACTGAACACTGCAGAAATGCATGCAATTTATGCAATAGCTTCAGTAATGGTACCTTATCCATGGTAAGAAAAACACCGGCTAATAAAAAAAAAAAAAGAGCTGATACAATATATTTAAATTGGAAAATGAGATTCAAATATAACTTAAGCCTTTAGCTATTTATTTAAATGTAACAGCACACATGATTCAATTTTAATACATTCTCACAATAATTCTAATTTAATTAAACAATATTTGTGAACTATTTCCAGAAATCAAAGTCCACTTATTATCAGAGTATGTTCCCCTGCCAATGATCAGTATTCTCTTGAATACAGCTGCCAGTTTTCATATGCATCTTTATGAAATAAAGGAGAAGGCAAAAGAAAACTAGTTGGGCGTGGTGGCACATACCTTTAATTCCAGCACTCAGGAGGCAGAGGCAGTTGGATTGCTGTGAGATCAAGGCCAGCCTGGTCTACATAGTAAGTTCCGGGCCAGCTGGGGTTTCAGGGAGTCTCTGCCTCAGACAGACATATCTACTGCAAAGACATTTTTATTCAAGCCAAATGTGATGGCAAACAGCTGTAATCTCAGCCTTAGGGTGCCAGAGATCACAAATTCTGGCAAAAGCCTGTGCTACACAGCTGACTTTGAAGCCAGCCTAAGCTGCACAGTGAGAAACTGTCTCAAAAAAAATAATTAAGAAGTAAATAAATCACCTGATTTCTGTGAGGCACATTGCAGTGGAACAAGAGAGGAAATAGATATTTGAGGCCACATCAAATGTCCTCCTGAGAATGTCTGTAAAGCCGTAGCTCACCTCTCTATGTCTGATTAATGGAAAAGACCTCAGATACTAACAGACTTCACCAAGTCGAGTGCTAGCTCCCAAAACACCCACTGTCTCTTTTTCTTCTTCTTTTCCTTTCATCCATAATAGTAGATAGTAATAACAGTGACTATATTATATACCTGGCTTTCTGTATATTTGCCAACTGCTACACTTCCCTTTATTTGCTAGGACTTATTGCAAGTGGTCTGCTTCTGAGCATCTAATAGTGGATAATGAAATCACTTCAGTATCTAGATTTACTTGATTTAAACTTTATTGATTGCCTATTATACACAGCATTATCCTACACATTAGAAACATAATTTAAATTATGTTTAAATTGTTTAAAATGCCAGTAAAACTAACTTTGATAGGGTGCTTGTTCTTGAGAAGTAAACTGAGCCAGGGAGAATACTACATAGTTGCCTAGCATTACACCTCAGGCAAATGTCAAGGTCAGGGTCAGGCACTCTGCCTCTAGTTCCATTCCTCTGTACCATGGGTTTTGCAGCTATGAAAGCTAAGCATACTGTCCAAGGTTATACATAGCAGTCTACTTTGTAATGCAGTTACATTAAAAAACACTCTAAGCACGTGGATCCTATAAGCATGTAAGGCAAGCCAAGTGCCACAGCTATTTCACTTATATCTACTTAAGTGTGTATTCTAAAAGTATTTTTGAAACTAAATTGAATATTATGTTGCTCGCTGATATGAACATAGGACTACAATTAGTAGTCAATTGGGGTATAACATCATCACAAAATTAAATTACGTGCATGTCTATCTGTATTTTTTTTTGGTCTGTATTTGTAATGTGCTTAGCAATAAGCATTTTTTCACATAACATAAAAAATTTTGTGGCAGGAAGAACACAGTAAGCAATGTCAAGCAAGGCAATTCATTTAGCTACTGAATGTTATCCATGATACATTAGGGAATGAAAAAGCTTAAGACGCTTTTCTAGCATTGGCCTGAAAGGCAAACAGGAGTGAGGATGTGTAAAAATGCAAAGCCGGCTACACAGTGCAGTTATTATTTCATCAATTTTGAATTACAGATTTATTTGAAGTGTCTAATATTTTACTACTTCCAGTTATTAGTTAAAATTTGTGTACAAATAACTCAAAGTAAAATACTCAGCTTTTAACTCCTTAAACCAACTTTAAGGTATAGTAACCTTGATCTTCTCAACTGCTACCCAAGTCCTTCATTATCTGAGATTTTCTTTCAAACTTTCAAGTTTTACACAATTTACACACAATGCAGAGTTCTGGGAATAATCATATAGATGATGCAGAGTTCTAGGAATAATCGTATAAATGGTTGTACTTGAGGATAAAGCTCATCTCAAATGTCTTGGTGTTACCTCTGCAGGTTTACTGATAGTTCTTCCCATCCAAATACATATTTTCCATCTTGTAATGTTGCCCCTCGTATCTGTTCAGTCTCTGCACCATCTTAAGCGCAGCTCCTATTTTGAAGCCTGGCTCTTCTGGACCTGATCCTTCTGCCTCCTGTATCTCAACAATGCAAACAAGTCTAAAACCCCACTCAAAATAATAACTGAAGCCCACACAAAGAAAGTCAACCATGTCCAGGTATAAAATTTTGATACTTGATTGGAAACCAAAATTTCTATTCTTCAGATGAAAAAAAATATAAATTAAGAATAAACCCAATTCCCACCCTTCCAATGTTAAGGACTTAAATAATTCTGGTTTTTAGCTAGGTATTAAATCCATGTATTATATAAATTTTCATACTTTTCTATAAATGAAGTTAAGCTCTACCCATTCCCCACTCTTCATTCTACATGTTACCAAACAAATTCATTTGGATTTGGAGCCTGAAGATCAAAGGTGTTTATTCAATTCCTTCATTTTACTTAAAAGTTTTTTGTTTATTGATATGTGGTCTCAACAAGCCAATTTCCTGCCATCACCTGGATTTCCTGTATAATTATATTTTTTTAATAAAAGAGCAAAATTCGTGGAATGTTCTTAATCTAAGGAAATGTATTTTAACATGTTGTGTTTGATATATATATATATATATATATATGTATATGTGTGTGTGTTTCCTTATAACTCTATTCCTTATGTTTTTTTCTTATTATAGTTAGTCATTTTCTATAACTGTTTAGATGTACTTTTACATTACAAATGTTGACCCTTAATGACAATATGCATTTCACCCAGAAATGAGCATTTTGAAAATTGGTGTATGCTAAGCACACACAAGGTAGAGAAGAAATACAAAGGCCGATAAGTGATTACAATACAAGCAATAAGGGTTACAATGAGGTAGTTGCAAGAAGAATGGTGGTGATATAGAAGATGTATTGAGCAAATATTGCTATATTAGTGGATGCAATAAGTGCAGGTGACCTCATTCATCTATCAAAACCATGCCTTATCTACTAGGCCCTTAGAAAGATGAAATTCAGGGGCTGGAGAGATGGCCTAGCAGAGGACCCAGGTTTGATCCCCAGCACCCACATGGCGGCTGAAAACTGTCTTTAACTGCAGTTCCAGGGAAATCCGATGCCCTCTTCTGACCTCCGTGGCATTACACGACACAGGTGCACAAACATGCATGTAGACAGTTCATACACATACGAAAATAAATAAAATTAAAAAAATACTTTAAAAAAAGATGAAATTCAGAGGGTTGAAAAAACTAACTGAAATAACAGTACCAGAATCAAAATTCATACTGGGTGCTAAAAGTCTTAATTTGCGTCTTGGAAAAAAAAAAAGATTTTATTAGATGATAAAATGAAAAAGGGCAAGCCAGGTGGCAGAAATAAAATGATCCACAGCCTCACAGGTTTCTATTAAGGGCCTGGTGAGATAGATGTAGGGGATGGGACGAGACAGGTGGGGAAATTGACTAAGGTCCAAGCGGGGCAGGGAGGCTGTCTAATTACACTTTACCTCCAAAACTAGGGATGAGATCATTCCTTAAACACTTAAGCTGTACCAGACTGATGTTAAACCCTAACTGCTAATGGGTAAGAGTTTGCCAGCTCAGAGCTCCATCCTAGCAGGCAGGAGAGAGACTCAAAAGTTGAACGAGAAAGAAAGTGCAGCTGGGAAAGGAGGAATGCTCTCTTCATGATGTTTACTGCAGCAAATCAGCCAATTTACTACTCCTATAATTTCACTGCCTCTGCCACAGTGAAGACAAACATCATTCCATTTAGAAAGCTGATCTCAACAATAGGGTTTTCAACCAGATAAAGCATGAGTTTGTGCTTCTTAATTCTTAATTATGAGTTGAATAAATATATGTGTGTGTGTGTGTGTGTGTGTGTGTGTGTGAATAGCATATTCAAAGAAACAAAATGCACTCACTTCCGAGTGGTGTTACTTCCTACCACTGAAGTGGGAGTATCCTCACACGGCAGTTTCTCTCTCTTTCCCTTTTTTCCTCCCTTCCTCGTGTGTGTGTGTGTGTGTGTGTGTGTGTGTGTGTGTGTGTGTGTTACTGTTCTTGTTGTAGTAATGACTTTTATTAATGGTCATAACCTAGACTAATGATCATAATCTAGACTCAAGTAAAACCATGCTCTTCAGTCTGATGACTGGGGCATTTTCAAACTCAGTTTGGTGCTCCACCCAAAAAGATAATGAATGAACTGTGGGTATGCCTGAGATTTAACCTATCAAAATGCTCACCCCCACCCACGGAAAACAGTGGATGTTGGAAAGGGCACATGAGTGACCTTGGATGAACATGAATTAAAGGTGAAAAGGTCAGATAGTCTGTGAGGACTCAGAGTGGAGACTGACTTGGAGTTCCTCAGTGAAGCTGGAGGAAACACTCTGAATAAACTGTGAGTGTGGGCTGACCTGGGGACAGAGTGGGCAACACAGGGTTCCACAGACAGTTCCACGGGCACACGGTGAAGACGCACACAGCTCCACCGGCTGAGGAGACAAGACAGATCCACCTGCACAGCTCTGGGAGAAGAAGTTTCTAATATGTAGCTGGAGAAGCTAGTGTCCTCAGAGTTCAGGCCCACTCTTAAACTCTAAAGGAGTGGTAACTAGTACACTTGTCAGGAAATATAAAGATATATAATTAGTAAACAGTAAGAAATTACGATTGTCTAGGGATGTGACAGACATAAGATTTTCTCTAGCATCTATGACCTCTCCAGCCAAGTGTATTTGGCTGTGTTTACAGTTCCACACATGAGTTCCTGTCCCCTGAGCAGACTTAGCTCTTGATTACCCCAAGAGGCCCCAACTTTAGCCCAGAAACTATTGGCACCTGGTCATTGCTGGGTGAGAGAAAGTTGATCTTCTTTACGAGAGTGATGAATAGTCTGAGCAGGCTCCACTGGATGAATTCACAGGGAGGAAGTATATTTGGGTACACAGATTTGTCTCAATCTCAATAGGCCTTAACATATATTACAAAATGCATGGAATCCAGTTGCAGGCTGTCGTAATTTGTCTTCCATTGCTGTGACAAAACACTCTGACCAACACCAACTTGTGGAGGAAAGGGTTTATTCAGCTTACATCTACCAGGTCACAGATCATCACTTAGGGAGCTCAAGGCAGGAACTCAGGGCAGGAACCTGGAGGCAGGAGCTGAAGCACAGGCCATGGAGGAGTGATGTTCACTGGCTTGCTCTCTACTGGCTTGCTCTCTGGCTCATGCCCAGCCTGCCTTCTTATACTGTCACTGCTCAACAATCAAGACAATACACCACAGATGTGGCCACAGGCCGATCCAATGGAGCCAATTGCCCAATCGAGGCTCCCTCAACCCAGGTGTGTCAAGTTGACACCAAAGCTATCCAGCACACAGGCTATGGGCAGGATGCAGATCAGGAGAGTGTCTACATATTCTTAAGATGTATTGTGTGAGATGCACAAAAATTCAATAAAAATATACATAAAAATATTTTAATCCTAGCACTCCAGAGGCAGAGGCAGGTGGGTCTCTGTGAGTTCAAGGCCAACCTGGACTACAGAGTGAGCTCCAGGCCAGCTGGAACTTAAAGGGAGACCCTGTCTCGAAAATATCCAAAAAAAAAAAAATCCTTAATTTACAAACCAATTTATTTGTTCATGTAATTATGATGTTGTTAGGGTCACAAATAACCCCAAAAGATTAACCAGTAAACACTTGATATCTCTTTCTTTTGAAAAATCTACCTTTCCAGTTTTTCACTCGTCAATGATTTGGTCATGGGATCACCCCCAGGAAGGAAGGTTCATCTTAAGTCATGCAAAATAGAGAGGTGAAATATCTAGTGTATTAATGAGAGAGTGAACTTTTCCTGCCTGGAATCCCACCTCCAACTGCAGTGCTTCTGGATCCTGCCACAAATATGTAGGGGTGCTCACTCATTTATATGCCAGTGGCTGTGAAGTTCAGAGGACAATTTTGGGTATTACTCAGGTGTAGCCCACATTTGTTTTATTTATTTATTTTTTGAGACAGGGTCTCTCATTGGCCTAGAACTCGCCAAGTAGGCATGGTTGGCTGGCTGGCAAGCCTCAGGAATCTACCTGTGTGTTTTATTTATGTCGATGCTGGAAATCTAACCCTTGTTCTAACTTTGTTCCTATCTTCCTTCCTTCCGGTGGCATCTTTCCTTCTTTCTTTGGATCATCTATTTATTCTTTCTTATTTCTAATGGTAAGCGAAGAGCTTTTATGATACTAACAGAGCACCTTCTACCTTACCATGACTAGTAAGCACTTCAGGACATGCCACTATCCAGCTGGTGGTGGTTAGCATGAAATGAAACAAAGTTTTTAGCAGCATAGAAGTCACAATCAGTACTAATAGTCTATTAATTCCTATTGCAAATTTCCAGAAACTTTGTAATAATTAAACTAAGATTATAAGAAACAATTCAAAGAAAAATCATCTTCACAATGATAAAACCCCTGTGCAGCTATGTTTCCCCTAAATAGATGGGTAAGTAGAGGGTTTCCTGAAACCTTTATATGCAGTATTATTTCACTGTCTGTTTGCAAATAAGAAAAATGAAGTAAAATTCCCCTCTCTTCTCACCTTCTTTCTTTCAATAGTATGTCTTCCTTCACTCCAGGAAAGGAAAAAAACAAAAAAACAAAAAACCTCAAAATGGCATCCATCAAAGACATCACAATTGAACCTTAACTTCTACAAATTAAATGCATTTAAATTATAACACCGACATCACCAACTCAAGTGCATCTAGTTTTCCAGGTTCATATTATCACTCATTCATTCACTAAGCCAATTTAGTGAATAGTCTTATTAAAATGTGAAAGATAGGGCTGGAGAGATGGCCTAGCAGTTAAGAGCGCCAACTGCTCTTGCAGAGGACCCGGGTTTGATCCCCAGCACCCACATGGTGGCTGAGAACCATCTTGAACTCCAGTTCCAGGGGAATCCAACACCCTCTTCTGACCTCCGCGGCATTGCATGACACGGATACACAAACCTACATGCAGACAGTACATTCATACACATAAAAAAATAAATCAAGGGGGCTGGAGAGATGGCCTAGCGGTTAAGAGCGCCGACCGCTCTTACAGAGGACCGGGGTTCGATCCCCAGCACCCACATGGCGGCCTAGAGCCATCTGAAACTCCAATTCCAGGAGAACTCCAGCTCCAGGGGAATCCGAGACCTTCTTCTGACCTCCGCGGCATTGCACGACACGGGTGCACAGACCTGCATGCAGACAGTACATTCATACACATACAGAAATAAATAATATAAATAAATAAAGTTAAAAAAAATAAAATAAATAAATCAAATAAAATTTTTTTTTAAATGTGAAAGATAAAATTGGGTGCATTAACTTATAACCCACTTCCTCCATTCCCAATCTTTACACTTGAATCAGTAACAAAATGAAATCACAAAGGAACACAGACCAAAGTCAAATCCCTGATGGGAGTTCTAAATATGCTCTCAAAACTCAAGCTGAAAGACATGTAAGAGACTAATAGAAGCAAATGACCTGAAGGAACCTCATGGTTGTAATGAGGAGGACACTGAGTGGCATGGTAGCCAAGAGGTCATAGCAGGGGCATGGATATCCACAGAACTGTGTTGTAATGAGGAGGACACAGAGTGGCCTGGTAGCCAAGAGGTCATGGCAAGGGCGTGGATATCCACAGAACTGTGTTGTAATGAGGAGGACACAGAGTGGCCTGGTAGCCAAGAGGTCATGGCAGGGGCGTGGATGTCCACAGAACTGTGGTGTAATGAGGAGGACACAGAGTTGCCTGGTAGCCAAGAGGTCATGGCAGGGGCGTGGCTGTCCACAGAATTGTGTTGTACTGAGGAGGACACAGAGTTGCCTGGTAGCCAAGAGGTCATGGCAGGGGCGTGCATGTCCACAGAACTGTGTTGTAATGAGGAGGACACAGAGTGGCCTGGTAGCCAAGAGGTCATGGCAGGGGCGTGGACATCCACAGACCTGTGTTAGGGGCAAATCTTGGAATGGACTAGCTTCATTTCAAACTGTAAGATGAATCTCCCTTTTCATAGCCTATAACTGCCAAGGTCTGGCCCAGGTCTGAATGGTGAGCCTGGCTTTAAATGGGCTAGAGAAGAATCCTTGCATCAGCTAAGGTTAATTGAACATTTATTTTTGATTAGCATAAACTATTAGAAATGAGAGAAGTTACCTTCTTCTGTCACTCTTAGCAAGGGCTCGAGATTGAAATAAAGTTCATTTATGGATTACTAAATTTAATTTTATTGCTTCCATGCTTGTTTTTAAATGCATATATAAATTTACCTAAAGTAAAACTCCAGTTTAATACTTAGATTTTTTTTTTTTTAAGAAATTCATTTCTTATCCTTGGTCATTGCTACTAAGTTTAGAATTGCAGAAAAGGAAAGCATGCCTCTTGTCCACATTTCATGCAGTGTCACTCTGCTGTCAACAGGCGGGTCACAGAGGCCAGAGAGAGCACTGATTTGCCAACTGAGACAGGGTTAGGTTTCAACATTTGTTGCTGTCACTCAAATACTAAACTATATTTACTTCAAGCATGAGTAGAGGCTTAAAAGAGAAGAATCCAGAGCTCTTAGGACACTTTCCTGACTTCACTGATTTTGAGTTACTCTCATTGCACTAGCTAGGGCATCCCAAAATTGACTAAATAAAATTCTAGTGGTATTATACCACCTTCTTGAGGTAAACATTTGTTGATGCTAACAAAAGATATTGATATCCTCTTTCTCACTTTTTGAATTCTGATTGGTCATATGGAACTTAACATTCATATGGATTATGGACATAAAATTAGTCAGTCTTGAAGGACATGTAGTGCTTTCAAAGTACATGACTAAATAAAATAAGAATAATAACATGAAAATAACAGACCAGGGGCTGGAAAGATGAGAACTAATTGCTCTTGCAGAGGAACCAGGTTCAATTCCAGCATTTGCAGCTAACAAACCCTCCAGAATTCCAGTTCCATGGGATCCACAACCCTCTTATGACCTTCACACTTACATATATGCAAGCAATATACTAATACACATAAAATAATAAGTATTTTTTTTTAATTTTTTATTTATTTGTTATTTTTTGTGTGTATGAGTATACTGTCTGCATGTAGGGTGGTGCACCCATGCCGTGTAATGCCGCGGAGGTCAGAAGAGGGTGTCGGATTCCCCTGGAACTGGAGTTTAAGACAGATCTTAGTCACCATGTGGGTGCTGGGACTTGAACTCCGGTCCCCTGCAAGAGCAGTCGGTGCTCTTAACTGCTGAGCCATCTCTCCAGCCCCGTAAAATATTTTTTTAAAAAGAAAAATAACAAATCATGAATATACTTTTTTTTTTTGAGACAGGGTCTCCCTGTAGCTCCTGCTGTCCTGGAACTCCTCTGTAGACCAGGCTAGCCTTGAACTTACAGAGATCCACCTGCCTCTGCCTCCTGAGTGCTGGTATTAAAGGCAGGCTCTGCCACACCAGGCCAATATACTTTCTTTAAATGTTTATATTAAGTGTTTTTAAGAGTTTATCAGAATGATCTAAATAACAATATTAAGGATTCTAAATAGATACTTAAGATATACAAAGAAGTTAAATTTATGAAAACAGAATCATATATAAATTCAGGGAAAACTATGTCTATGTAAAGTTACTACAATATTTCTGAACAAACAGACAACAAATAGCAACCAAATTAAAAACACACTATTCAACATGAGCTAGAGATTAAGAAAGTAAAAAAGAAAAGTCCAGGATCTCATCTGTGCCTGAGTGCTCAGTAGAAGTGTTTGTAGAGTTCAGAAAGGAGTTCCAAGGAACAGGACTTAGAATGTGCCTACACCCCAAAAGTACAAATTATCATGAATATATGATAATTTGAGTTAATGAGAGTCCACTTTCAAATTTGGGGCTTACAGTCTGAAGTTGTCTGCTGGAAGAATGTGGTTTCCTTGCTCAGTGTAGTCTAGTCTAGATGTCTATGTGATACATACTAAGGAAAGAGTCTCCATTTTGAAAGCCCCCAGCTCAGAGATTACAGCTTCAGAGTTCATTTATTGTTTTGGGGGTGCAAAGTCCTAATCTGTTAAAGTTGAAAGGTTTCTTTTTGTTTCATTATTTTCTTCATTATTCACTTCATTTCTACTCTATTTTCTACTATATACAGACTATTCTAATAAAAAAAAAGTTCAGTAATTGTAATGAATCAACAGTATGCTTTAGTAATTTCAAATATGAGT
This sequence comes from Rhizomys pruinosus, assembly GCA_009823505.1. NCBI lineage: Eukaryota > Metazoa > Chordata > Mammalia > Rodentia > Spalacidae > Rhizomys > Rhizomys pruinosus. The sequence continues at coordinate 275,265 of VZQC01013915.1, read as the reverse complement.
TCCCCATTTCTAAAAACCACCACAACAACTGAATGTTCTATAGGATAAAGAGACCAATAAGGCAGATATTCTGATGTTAAAACATAAGTATGTGACTGGCACAGAGAGCACCAGCACAGCCTAAATTAACAACTGCCTGACGGCTGTTTTAACTGTGCCAGATCTATTTTCCACCCTCGCAGTTTCAACTCCAGAGAGCACACTAGCAGGTGCATCTAGAAGTGTGAGCTCACTTTGCCAAAGCCAGGGAAATGCATGTGAAATTAAGAAGCAATGGGAAATGGATTTGACCAGCCCAGCTGCATGACTTGGGTGAGTGACAGCTTCTCATATCACTAGATAAGCAAGACATGCATATATCAGATGTGTCATGGTTCTGGAAAATTAAATTTCCTGTATCTGCCAAATATTGGAAGAGTACTGCTGCTTAAACCTGAAAATTTCTGGATTATCTGCACATTGACTATAAAAGGGACTAACAAGAATATTTTGAAAGTTGTTTCTAACAATTGACTTAAAATATATGTTTTTATTTTAAAAATAATATTCATTTGTAAGAATACAAAAAGTTGCTGTCTAAAAAATGTTGAAGGAAGCGATTTATATTAACATAAATATTGTTATAAATTCATTAAGTTCCTAAATGCACTTACTAGTAACAACAGCATTGGCATGCAGGTGAAAAAAATAGCAAAAATCATGATGAAAAGGGCCATTCATGTCTCTAGTCTACAGATAATGTTTTGAGAATTCATGGCCTCTTCCTCTGTCAAACCAGAGCCTTAGGATATACAAACTGAATTGAATCGTGGCACTGAAAAACCCCATGATGAGGACTGATGCTTGATAAGGTCACTTTTACTCTGTCCTTTTGTGATCATCATATTGACAATGATTAATAGTCATTCTTCTAGGAGTGTCAGTCATCAAGAAAGACATGGTAGTCATGTCTAGTGAAACACTGGTATCCTCTCAAACACAAAGAAATCACATCATATAGTTCAATGTGTAATGTTTTATTCCACTTATATATTCCTTCATAACTTCTCAAAATATGCTAACAGCCATAAAAAATGTCAAAGTTGGTATCATTCATAATACTACACACCAAACTCACATACCTGATGACCACTTACACCACGACATCATGACATGAATCTATTTTTTTGTTGTTGTCTCCATTTAGTCCCAACTGGCCTGGAGCTTACTTTACAGACTAGGCTGGCCTTGAACTCACAGAGATCTGTAGGAATGAAACTTTGCCTGGCTTGAGGCAAGGACCTGTAAAACATGTCCTGCAGAACCTCCAAGTTATCTGGTATCTCTGTGGGCATTCAGTTGTCTCTGTGAGTTATCTATAGCTCTGGAAGGTCAGGATATTGCAGAGTTTTCTTTCCTGGCTTATCTCTGCAAAGTTCCAGAACTGGATGGCCCCTTCCCTTGAGGTATTGAGCAAAATGTCACACCTCCAGTTTACTGGTTGCACAAACAGGAGCTCTGAAGCCCCCCAGTAGGAGCCACGGTGGCTCACCCTTCCCTTCCACCCGCCCCCCACTTCCTTGCCCAGAGCACAGTAGCCTTTGGTCTATAAACACATTGCTGGCATGAATAAACAAGAGTCTATCTCCTGGACCTTTGCCCACTGAGTCTGTGTCTCTTTCCCTTTGGGTAGCTTTCTCATGGTCCCCTTCCCCCTCCTTGCCAGAGCTAAGCCTTGAGACTGTCGGCCTGCAGGCAGGAGACAGCCTTGAAGCTTGCAGTCCTGTAAAACTGCCAGCCTGTTTCTAGGAGGGAAGAATATCATGTGAATTGCAGCCATGCATGAGTAAAGGACCAACAGAAATGACCCACAGAGATCTGTCTGCCTCTGCCTCCCAATTGCTGGGACTAAAGGTGTGCGCCACCTTGCCCAGCTATGAATCTATTTTCTTATTATTTATTTATTTATTTATTTTTTTGGTCTTCTCGAGACAGGGTCTCCCTGTAGCCCCGGCTGTCCCGAAACTCCCTCTGTAGACCAGGCCGGCATTGAACTCACAAAGATCCGCCTGCCTCTGCCTGAATCTATTTTCATACCAAGTAAAATTTATTGATATTTGGAACATTATATAAAATAGCATTCCATACAGTAACGCAAGGCGACTGAACTCAATTTAAGAAATTTGTATGAGCAAGATATAAAGTCTTGTGGAACTCAGACCAAATTAAGATAACCCAGTAGCATTCCTTCCCCATGGGGCAGTTTAATGTGAGGAGATGAGAAAGAGAAGACTCACCTTGACACTATCTCTAACTGCTCATTTTCCTCTCATATTAATCAAGTAAATAAGTTCTGCTCACTTTTGCCATCTTATACTTTCTTTTCATCCTCAAGTACTTCACACTCCTGAGTTTGTGCACTCAAGACCACTCTACTAAAAGCCTTTGTTATCCCGAGTAGATTCCTCTCCCTCTGGAATCCATCCCAGTCACCACTGGGTATACAAACACCTAAGAAGAAACTTCCAGTTGTCTGGTCACCAGCAAGATATGAAATGGGTAGATGTTTTATCACACTATCATCCCCGCAAGGTTTCCAGACAGTATATTATACAAAGACAGTGTTCTATGTAGCAAGCTTTCACTACTGCAAATCAAATACCAGAACCTAGACACTCTAAAACACAGAATGTGGTCTATAGTTTCTAAATGAATAAATTTTTTTAATTGAACTATTGCCTATACAATCCCACCAGATTTGAATTCTCAATATCTGAACAAACCCCTTAAAAAGCTTCAATGGCTCCTTCTTCCATCAGGAAGAAATTCATTCTTAGTACCAATATGCACAGTACTCCAAAGCCAGGCCACCTCACTCTTTCTTCTTTATTTTTCCCCATATTATTTTACAAAGTGCTAAACAGAAGATGGAAACAGCATAGATTTTGAGATCAGAACGACTGCTGCATTGTAATTAAGCCTTGAATTGATAACTCTGTATGGTATGATTAGAATCTCTTTCAGTATCTCCTTTTAATAAGTAAAGGCAATTAATACCTGAGGAAATCTGCAAACATACAAATGAGAAAAAAATTCACTTAGCATGAATGGCACATAATAGACAAGAAGTCTGAGTACTCACAATGTTGTAAAAAGCTACATTTGTTCAATCACACTGTGTAGTCTTTATCTTTGTTTAATGTTTTCCTACTTCTAAACATAAGCTAGAAAACTAGTACACTTTACTTGCATGGAACTGTAATGCCAGATCAAATACTACCATTTTAGACAAGCATCACATTCAGGTTCCAAGAGTTTGTGAACATGTGGTGATCAGATGATTAAAGGGAGCTCCAAGACATTGTGATTCAATGAAAAAAATCTTTGTCCAGAGAGAAGTCCAAATAAGTAAAAACAAGACTCTAAAACACTAAAGCTTTAAGAGAAGGCTGCGCTAGGCAGGATATCAAACCAACAGCATCACAAACTCTGTAAATGTGATGCCCTCCATGAAACATCTAGCAGCACAGAAACTCAGAGTCATTCTTCTTTCTGAATTCACTGCAACACAATTCATTGCTTGTTGTAACCTTCTCTGGGCCAGCTGGAGAAGTTTGGGTTCTGACCAAAAACTGGGAGTCAGGTGAAAAGTAAGCAAATTGTGAGCTCCTACAGACTCGTTTATTCAGGGAAAAATAGGGATATATATCCGACCATCTCTGCTTCTTCCATGAACGTGCCAGGTGCTAAGCGGTAAGCACACTGGTGTGGAAGCGCATATAACACTCTACAATTGCTATGAAGCACACAGCTTTGAAATATCAATTATTTCTTTTTTTTTTTTAAGGCCGTCTTTTATTTAGTAATCATCTGAGCAAATGTCTCGACACGTGTGTTCATTTGAGAAGCACAACTGGGGAGAAAACACATTTTAAATAAAGTTTGAGTTTATTTATTTATTTAGCTATAGTTCTTGCTTCCCCAGATAGCAATTACTTAAGAATACATAACAGGTCAGATCTCTTAGTTGCCCCATTACTGACTTCTATAATACGTAGTAGGTATTCAATAAATATTTGAAAGATGATTATGTCTAGATTATTAGGTAATGGAAGCATTGCAGTTTGTTTTAGTTAATACTGGTACATTTTAAAATGTTATTTTCTGAAACTTGAAAGCCTAGATGTAGAAAACTTTAAATGTTCCTTGCACAGCTCTCCATTTCTCTAAAAATGTTATTTCTTCTAATGGCCTCTCAGCCAAGGAAACTGAAATAACAGGAAGCCCAATCTGGGACCCAAGAGTGTGGTATCACTCCGCCACACACAGAGGTGGACACTTGAACCCCGTCCACTGGATGACAGGGAAAAGGGAAGACACAAGGCCAGCAGCTCTCCTAAACTGTGGGGCCAAAGGCTGACAACCTTTTCACTGCCCACCTGTCTAATCTAACAACTACACCAGGCAGTGCCCTATTGGCACTCCTAGATCCTTTAGACTGCTGCCTGATTGGTGCTCTACAGTCTAATTCCCAGACTGCCACCTGATTGGCACTCTGTAGTCTAATTCCTGCCTGGGCACTCACCACATATCACATCTGGCGACCTGATAGGTCTCCTTCCAGCCTCACACCAGCTTCCCAGGTTGGTGGCCTGATTGACCACTGTCCAACCCACTGGTCACTACTACACAAGCTTCATGGGCTAAGATTACACATGCAAATAACAGCCAGTAATCTCTGTCTGATGGTAAGGACTTGTCTTTTTATTCAGAGCATTCTGTTTTCATACCCAGAGTGACATCATATCTCAGGGCCTGGTTTCAGACCCAGTGCCTCATGTTCCATAACATCATGAGTACTTGTCAATGCCTTTGATCCCAAGGTGTCACAGGCTTGCTAATGCACATGCAAATCCTGCCTTAGGCCAGGTTTCAGTGTAAACAGACAAACAGGTAATTTAGCACAAAAGAAGCCACAGGTGGCCTCTTTTTTCCCTACACAAGAGAAGGAAGGTGTTAGCAAAAACAGAGCCTGTGACCGCTGGCTTCTCTAAGTCAGTGAGTCTCAACCATGGCTACACTTTTCTATGGTCCAAGAGGACTTTTTCTTTTTTTTAATGCCAGGTCAATTACCATAACCTATATGGTAGAGCTAAGCATTTTAAATTATGAAAATTCACTGATTCAAGTGTGTAGTGCACTATAGAATCCTCACTCGAGTGAGCAACTGCAACACTGACAGACCTTGAGAAAGCCATGCTCTGAGGTATCCTCTGCTCGCCATTGTTTACTAGATTTTAAATATATTAGTACTTGAAAACAGTGAATCTTCACAAAACTTTTTTTTAATTATTATACTTATGCTTTTCTTAAGTAAACAACATGCTCTAAATCTCAAAATAGTACTTCTAATCTCTTCAGAAATATAAAGAAAAATATGAGCAATTCTAAGAAAAATATGTGTGCTTCTATCACATAAAAGAGTAAAAAAATAATAATTAAAGAAGTGGAGATCACAAAACTGAGTAGATGGGGGACACAGGAGGAGATGAGGGAATAAAGGGAGAATGGGAAAGATGAAACACATCACTCATTTGAAATTCTCAAAAAAGAATTTAAATTTTTTAAAATGTGGAATGATTTTCCACTTTGGACTTCTGTGGTATCAACTTAAATTGTCTAATGGAGGCCTAGAAATATAAATCTTTTCATCCTCTCTTTATGAAGAAATCTGTCATAGCAGCTTATTTAATCCACTTTTTATTAAATATTTTTATCATTCCTATATCAATAGCTATGTAGCACTCTTTCATTCTAACTGGCTTGGCCTTAAGAAAGAGGCTAATGCATCTCTGGTATTTGGAATGAGCAAGCCACATCAAGGATAACTGATACTGGGAAATGGACTCGTGTCATTTAGAAAGTTCCTTCCCACCTGTCATGGGAGGCAGAGCCTAGAAGAAAGAAGGCAAAAGTAACCAAGCATGCACACAGAGCAAACAATGCTCCAACTGCTGATGGCAGAGTACTGAAAATAAACCTACAAAAGAGCTGGGAAGGCAGGATGGATTCTCAACAGTTGTACTTTTCTATTTTAGTCTGTGAGGAAGCAGGTGACCTCAGCCCCAAGCAATGAGCCTTTTAACTTTCTATATCCTTCCCCCTTTCAGAAAGGATCCTCATGACTGAATTCATTCCAGCTGCTCCTAATTCATAACTATTTTAATGTTATAACACTGCTCTGTCTCTCATAGGATTACATTCTAAAATAGGCTTCTCGTCTATTCACTTTTCTATTGCACTTTGAAGATTGTTTTCATATATACTATTCTGGAGGAAAAAAAATGTATATTTCTCTCATACTTTATGTATTTGGAGAGGAAATCACACCTCAGAAGAAAGAGTCTACAACCATTCTTTTATGTAGAGTAAAGGCAGCCTGGGCACCGACACTTAAAAATCACTGGTCTAGGGCTAAAGAGATGGCTCAGGGGTTAAGAGCACTGGCTCTTCTTGCAGAGGACCCAGGTTCGGTTCTTACCCCCATATGATGGCTAACAATCATCTATAACTCTGGTTCCAGGGGATACAACGTTCTTTTCTAATGTCCACAGGCATTGCACAATATGGGTGCACTTACGCACATGCAAGCAATACACTGATAAACATAAAATTAAAACCAAAAAAATTTAAAAATCACTGGTCTAAGACAAAGAGCAGACCAGTGAGCAGCATCTTCAATGATCTCCCAAGGAATGACATTTATTCTAATAACAACTTACGCACCCTGGTGCCCAAGCAGTTCCTTCTGAGCTGGCAATATAATAGAAAACAAATTTGGAATAAAAAAAGTATGAGTCACATCCTGTCTCAAGTGTTATATATCTGTGGAATCCAGTGGATATTCAACTACAACACTTCTTCATTTGTAAAAGAAGAAACTTTCTATGTTTTATAGACTTAAGGTCAGCATTGAATAAGATAATATAAAAATTATTAGCATAGTACTTGGCATCTAACACCCAACCCATGACAAAAGATCATCATCTAAGTAAGTAGATCATAATCCAAAAATAATATTTGAAGTATATTGTGGGGGTTTTAGGCCTCCGGACTCTGAAGGCACCTTTCCCTTAGTTATTTTTCTGGTCTATTTAAGAGGAGAACATGGAGGAACAGAACATATTTGGGACAGTTTTTCTTTTCCCCTCAGTATGCCTCAGTGGAAGAAATTCATCATTTTGATAAAGCTTTCATAAAGGCATAAGCAAAGCAAAAGCAAATCTAATTTTCTGGAATGTAAAAGTAATCTCACTGAAACAGAACCTTTAACTCTCGCAAGACCCATAATAAAAAAAAATTAAAAAACATAGTATACGTTAAAAATTTAAGTCTCTCTTTTCTACTCTCTTCTCTGCCAAACACACAGTGACACACACCACACACACACACACACCACGAGGCAACAGAGTCAAGGTGGAGGATGGCCTAGTGGTTAAGAAGCGCCGAGCCGCTTACAGAGAACTGGCTGTGGGCTTCGATCTCCAGTGCACCCAATGGCGGACCTTGAGAACCGTCTGAAAACTCACTTCCAGGAGAACTCCCAGTCCCAGGGCATTCCGACCAGGTACCGGCTCTTCTGACTCTCCGCACGGCATTGCATGACACTGGGGTGCACCAAACTTGCAATGCAGACAGTACATCATATACATACAGAAATAATAAAATTATAAAAAAAATATCTACCTGGATTTAGATTTGACAAAATCTATTATGGATTTAGCCAAGTTTTCCCAACCACATGTTACTGATGCTGCCTCCAACCTACTCTTATGTTTGTCACAGAATATGGGGGAAATGGTTTTAAAGATTAAACTTGATTTAATAATAGCCAGCGTGGTGAGTTCTTTGCCAGAGCCCTTTTTTTGTTGGAGGCTTCACTTTCTCCTCTGGTTGTCTGTTGTGTTGAAGGGTTATAAAGTCTGCCAGCGCATTGTCCAAACCTTTGAATGTGTTATGTAAACATTTCACATCATAAAGTTTCACACCAATAAACCCTACAACTGACGCTAGCTACAAACCTCATACACACAAAGATCTCATACTGTTTAAGTAGTATTCTTTTGGGTTGGGGGCTGCATCCAGCTGTCGCATGACCGCCACACGCCGCTAAGCCCCAGGGACACAGCCCACAAGATAGGGCCTATGCGGAAACCATTGAACTCTGATTTGGTTTTCAAAGAATGTGGAAATTATTTGTTGAATTTCTTGGAAGTTCTATTTTGAAAAATACATATTGAATTGCTTCTCACCATTCTTTTAATAGCAGAATCATGGATTTTCCATATAATGTGGAAAATGTGCAGAAATGATTATGTGTTAAAAATTCTTAGACACTAGGGTAGAGAGATGACCTAGGGTAAGAGCATGGACTGCTTCTTCAGAGGACCAGATTCGATCCCCAGAACCCACCACTTGGCAAGCTGATGGGAGAACCATTCGTGTAGTCTCCAGTTCCAAGGGCCAAGGTCCCTCTTTACATTTCATTTTCTTATGACTCACATCTCCGGGCCTATGCAGGAGCAAGACTACACGCAGACAGTACAGTCAGTACAGCATTAGAAAATACTAAATGTTAGAATTAGGGCTGGAGAGAGGGCCTAGTAGTTAAGAGCCGGTCTCAGGACGGTGATGGGGGCGATGTTGCGCTCTTGCAGGGACATCTTGTTGTTGTTTTTGGCTTCTTGGGTTCTTTCTTTTTATATTTTAGTTCTTATCTTCCTGAGTATTGTTATTGACTGTTGTTTTGTATTTTTTTTTTGAGGACCGGTCTTGAAACTCCCAAGGACTCTCTCAGGAAATGAATCAGCTCCGGGAATCCGACGCCCACTTCTGACCTCCGCGGCACGTCACGGACTCGGGGTTGCAACAGACTTGTGCATTGGCAGGGACACTATCATTTCGTAGCACAGTGACAGAAATAAATTAATGATTATGAAAAAAAAAAACATGGAAATAAAAAATAAATAAAATTTAAAAATTCTTAGAACTATAAAAATCTACTTCAAGTGAGCATTATATATCTCACTTGAGATTATCAGAATACTGGAAAATTCAGAATTAGCAGACACAGTTGTCAAGCTGTTTCCAAAGATCAGAAATTGTGAGAGGAAAAGCTCTAAAATGCTTTTGAAAAACCATTTGAATAAGCATTAACATTCTGCTAAATGTGAGGCAGTAAGCCTACTCGATTTTCACTGTTATCATTTTCTTAAAAATTATTAAAATAGGGACTAGAGAGATGGCTCAGCAGTTAAGAGCACTGGCTACTTTTGCAGGACCAGGGATCAATTCCCAGTACCCACATTGTTGCTAACAACTATCTGTAACTGCAGTTCCAGGAAACCCCAACATCTTCTTCTGACTTTCACGGGAATTGTATGACATGGATGCCCTTACACACATGCAGAAAATACACTCATACAAATAAAATAAGATAAATATTTTTTAAATTTCTAAAACATTAGTGTTTTAATCAGCCCCCCATATCCTCTATTATTTGCACTCTATCTTTTTTTGTTTTATTTCTGATTTAAGGCATTTCTAAAGATAGTTTTTCTTGTTTTTCTTAGGAAATTTGGCAAATCATTCTTAGTGCATATTTCTTTTTAAAATGTTTTGTCTTTTTTAAAATATGTATTAGTGTTTTGCCTCCACGTATCTTAAGTGCACCCATGTCTTGCAATGACCATGGAGGCAAGAAGAGGGCATCAGATCTCCCAGACCTGAAGTTCCACACAGTTGTCAGTGGGCTGCCCAGCTGGATGCTGGGAACTGAATCCCAGTTTTCTGTAAGAGCAGCCAAGACTCTTAACCCCAAGCCATCTCTCCAGCCCCATACTGGACATTTCTTAGTTAATCACCTTTTCCTCAAGTTTTGACAGACAGCCCATTCCTATACCTGTGTAAAAGGCACTGTGTATTATCTTGTTCATTCTCCTGTGATAACTTTTACCCAAAGGAAAATGGGTCACCATCAAGTTTATTTCTACTCCTGCCCTGATTTCTCTGCATTTTCAAGACAGGACTGAGAACTGGCTGCAGGGCCTCCTGCCCAGGGCTGTTGTCAGTCCAACTGTTTGCTCCTTAAGCCCCATGATTACTCAGAAAATTAAATACAGCTGCCTACATGATTCTTATCTTTTTTCAAAAGCATATTCTAAATTATTACCACTCTTTCTAAAAGAGCTCATTTTGTAAAATTCTAAAACCACATTGTGGTGGTTTGAATGAGAGTGTCCCCCATAGGCTTTAAGTATTCAGACATTTTTTTCTCCACTTGGTGGCACTGTTCTTGGAGGTCTTAGAAGGTGTGGCCATGCTGGAGGAAGTACGTCATTGGGGTCAGGCTTAGTGAGTTTAACAAGCCTTGCAGTCTCCAGTAGCCCTCTCTCTGCTTCCTGTGCTCATTGCAAGATGTGACCCTCGGCTTGCTGCTCCAGCCCTGGCCACTATGCTTCCCGCCACAATGGACTCTGATTCCCTGGAATCGTCAATCATAAACTCAAATAAACTCTTCCTTTTATAAGTTCCCTTGCTCATGGTGGATTTATCACAGCAACAGAAAAGTGACTAATACAGTTATTTGGTACCAGAGAGTGGGCTGTTGGCTGTGAAGAACCTGACCATGTGGATGTTTGGAGAAATGTGGAAGACTTTGGAACTTTGGGCTAGAAAAGCTGTTGACTACTGTAAGCAGAGCTTAACAGGCCATTCTAGTAGAAGCCTGGAAGAAAGCATGGCTGCAAAAAATGTAGTTCCAGAGGAAAATAAAGACTTAGGCAGCAACCGGGATATTTTGATAAAGAGTCTGGCAGCAGTTTGCCCACAGCCCAGATGCTTGCCTGATGCTAAGTTGAAAAGCAGTGGACTGATGTCTTTGGCGGAGGATATTTCAAGACAGCCTAATGTAGAAATGGTGGCGTGGCTTTTAATGGTGAATATTATACAGATCTACAGTGAAAAAGAGCAAATGGGGCAGAAGGAAATGCAGAATGTACAGTTTGGATCTGAAAAGTACACTAGGAAGATTAAAGGTGTGGCCAAGGCATGTGAAGGAGAGGCTCCCTTTCATAAGGAGACTAAAGTGATTAAGGAGAGGCCTAGATATTTACAAGTAAACAATGGGAAAGGTGAGATTAAAGTGATTAAGGAGAGGCCTCGAGATTTACAAGTAAACAACAGAATCAGTACCTTCAGGGCAAGACCACACCCAGCTAATCCTCCAACAAGTCCAGGGCAGAGAAAAGTTGCAAATGTGGTTGAAATAGGCCAGGGTCCATCCCAAAATTGCAGCCAAACTCGGCAGTTTCATTCACGTGGTGCTGGCTTTAGAGGCATGAAGTTTGCAAGAGTGAAGGGGTCATCAGTTCTTCCTCCATGGTTTCAGAGAGCTGCCAAGGTCAGGCAGAGCACAGCAGGGTTGTCCCTGCATAAAGTAGGCCCTGATAGGCCATTGCATGAAGCTGTGAATGTGAAGCCTGGTTGGCAGCGGAGACCCCAAGAAGACATTCGAGATGCCAGACCTGTGAGATATTTGCCAAGGAGAGCTGCATACAGGGAGTGGTACCAGCCTAAGAAAGAGATGTATGTTACAAGCAAAGCTGGAAGAGCTGAGCCATCTAAGCCCTTTGGAAGTCAAGTCCCAGAAGTTGCACATGGAGTTACTGGCCTTGGTGTTTGCCCTGCTGGTTTTCGGTCTTGTTTTGGTCTGGTATTTCCTCACTATGCCTCTATTCCTCCTTTTGGAATAGGAAAGTGCATTCAGTTCCACTGTATGCTGGGAGTATGTAATTTGCCTTTTGATTTTACAGGAGCTTACAGTTAAGAGATTGGCCTGTGTCTCAGAAGAGATTTTGGACAATAGACTTTTGGATAGAATTGAGACTGGTAAAGACTATGGGGACTTTTAAGGTTGGACTAAATGCATTTTGCATTTTATATGGTAAGGAGCCTATGGGGGCCAGAGAGTGGAATGTGGTGGTTTGAATGAGACTGTCCCCCTATGGGCTTTAAGTATTCAGTCATTTTGTCTCTACTTGGTGGCACTGTTCTTGGAGGTCTTAGAAGGTGTGGCCATGCTGGAGGAAGTAGGTCATTGGGGGCGGCCTTAGAGAGTTTAACAAGCCTTGTGGTCTCCAGTCGCCCTCTCTCTGCTTCCTGTGCTCATTGTGAGATGTGACCCTCGGCTTGCTGCTCCAGCCCTGGCCACCATGCTTCCTGTCACAATGGACTCTGATTCCCTGGAACTGTCAATCATAAGCTCAAGTAAACTCTTCCAAGTTCCCTTGGTCATGGTGGATTTATCATAGCAACAGAAAAGTGACTAATACAGTTGATTTTACACTCAATATATTTATAAAGATGGTAAACAAAAGATTTAGAAAGTATTAATTATTGTTATGACTACTTTCAGTTCAGCTAGGTTACCACGTTGTTTTTCTGGCTTTATTTCTTCAAAGGATAACATTCTGTCTGAACCATGGTATGAAATGATTGTTAAATTATTTTATTAATAAACAGATACATGTATTTATTCACTAATTCTTAGTGACTATAAATATACACTCAGACTGGGATATAGCTCAGTGTGTTAGAGCATTTGTTTAACATACAAAAAGCCATTAGTTTGTCACCAGGTATATTTTTTTCAGTATAGTGTGTATGTAACTCATTTTATATTTTGTTAAGTACGGTACAATGTCATGAATAAATAAGTCGAATTAATTTACATCTACCAAAATTGTAACCAATGAATTACCAAAATAATGAACCATTTTGGATGGATAAAACATTAATCTAAGGAGCAATTTACAGAGAAAAATCACTACATGTGTCAACTGACATCTAAACTAAATAATAAAGTGTATTCTAAACACAAGATTTAAATAAAGCAGTTTGAATAAAGTTTAATAGAGTTTAAATAAAGTAGTTTGAAACACAGCTTATCTACCAACCTTAAAATTGAGCACAAGGATATACAAAGCCAATACAATGACTGTGGAAGAAGATGACTAGCCTAATACCCCAGGGAAATAGTACACAGTATAGTCTTCCAAATATTCCAACATATACTGCTTCATTTGATTGTCATGAAAATACATGGAGCTAGGTAAGACAGTGAATTTGAATGAATTTTACTGATGAGGAAATGAAGTCTTAGTACCGTCCCCAAAGTTTCATGACCAGTCCAAAAGTCCAAATCACATCTGATTCTATATAGATATCATAGAGCTGGTAAAAAAGATGAAATAGTAAGATAAATGGCAGCAATGATAGAAAGACCTATGACCTATAGCTATGGATGGCAAAATATTGAGTATTAACTTGTGGGAATCAAAAACAGCAATTGGTGTGTTAAAATCATGCATCAAGCATTCTGCACAGGGAGCCAGGGTGAAAACAGTGTCAAGGATTGAAAAAGAAAACACACCATATCAATTTTGCTGATTACAGACTCTGAGCCATCCTGGAAGACGTGTGTCCAGAATATTTACAGTAGAAACATTCACCTCAAAGCAGTTGCACATTAAGCACCAATAACACTAAAAGCTCAAAGCATTCCTAACCTGATTCTGCATGTCTATATACCCTAAGAGTGTACATCTGTGAAACCAAGGGTCTGGTGTGCTGGTTATAGTTATATTTATAATCACATCATTATCATCTTTTAAATGTATTTAATAACAAATCCATACATTCCAAATTTAAAATGTTTCCAAATGAAAGGTACTATTATCACATTATTTTTAGAAAAGTAAAGAAAAATACTTTTTAATGAGACTTTTCTTTCATTAAACTATTCCTTGAGATCCTAACAGTTCTCTTAATTTCCTGGGAAGTCTGACTGGCAAAAATCATCCTATTCATCCATTACACATTTTCCAAACCTGGAGCAGATCCATTGGTTTTATGCCAAAAAGGAATATAAGGAGATATGTCAGATACAAGTTTCTCTTAAGACAAGAATGCTAGAAGAGCTTCCTAGACATGAAATCTACAAATTGTAGAATTTTGGAATTTAATGTACAAGATGAAGCAGCATTTCATGTATCAAAATCCTGATCAGGTAGGTCATACACATACCTTATCCTTCCCTGGCTCTACAGACCTAAGAGTTTGAATTACATTTCTAGCTTATATCTACTATACCTTATAATTAAAAACATCAAGCCGGGTGTGGTAGTGCCTTTAATCCCAGCACTCAGGAGGCAGAGGCAGGAGGATCTCTATGAGTTCAAGCCCAGCCTAGTCTACATAATGAGCTCCAGGTCAGGTGGGACTAAAGGGAGAACTTGTCTCAAAAAGACCAAAAAAAAAAAAAATCATGCTTATTAGTTAAACCTATATTTTCTTATAAGAGAAAAATGTGCCCTAAAAAAGATGTTATTATGTATAAGTCAATATTCCCACTTTAAAGTGCATTTATATTCATATAAGTCAACCAGCCCATTTTAAAAATGTGTCTGGAAATTTTAACACAAGAAGCATTTAAATAGTAAATATGGTGAGATATTTTTAATATGTCATTTAAATAAAATTGCTGCAAAATTAGTATATGATAGCAGGAACCATTAGCCTCAAAGAGCAGACTAGAGAAACCATTTTTAATTGCCAGAGAGCAGCTCAGAGAGGGTGATGGTATCTGGATGAGCCTGTCAGATCTTTGGTTAACAAATTACAGGTAATGGAGGAACTTAGAACAATTGCACTACCTACTCTCTGAGTCCTAGAGACTACAAGTGCAAGGTCAAGAGGTCAACAGCCAATGCTCCTCTTATGTCTCCTGGTAAGGACCAACTCAAAGTCTCTCTTAGCTTCAACTCATGATTTGGCCTATGATGACATAACTTCAGTCATGGTACTATTCATGTGTATGTGCCCCTACTATTCCTCTGTGTGTGTGTGTGTGTGTGTGTGTGTGTGTGTGTGTGTGTGTGTGTGTAATATGCTGGAATTGGGGTCCCACCCTATGCTAGTATGACATGAACATAACTAATTACAACTGAAAAAAAATTCACTTTTCAAATAAACTCACATTCCAAGCACTGGGGGCTACAATATCACAGAAAATTTGGAGGAACCCAAGTCAACCAAGAATGTCCCCAGAAAAGACTCAACATCAGTCTCACAGGTAATGTTTAAATTAAGATTGTTCTTAGTATTAACTTGATGTCATGTTTGTGAACCTTGGCAGACAACAGCTATTTAAGTTTCATGAATTCTGAGAAGTTTGCTATGTAGAAATTTCTTTTAGACTTGTTTGAAACACCAAGTCCATTTAGATGTATTCTTTTGTCACAAGGAAAAGAAACAGCCAACCCAGGATAGGGAAAAGAAATGTTTTTCAATTTCTCTGGTTGATTTGAGTTCATATATCTATAATCCAGACATATGCAGAAAAATTTACCATTATATGGTTCCATTATGTCACATATATGCACTAATAGTATAGCCACTAAATTCCAAAAATTGAAACCATATGATAGACTAAAACATAAACTACTGCTGATGAGATGGTTTCCTCAGTGATGCCACATAATTTGTTGGTGGCCCTAGGGTCTCTTGAATGTGAACAGGAATTATTAGCAGTTAGGTTAAACAGGCAGAAAGTAAGAGGATATTTACTACATCTAACATAGGGAGAAACTGAGGTAAAAGCATACTGAAATAAATGGGGTGGGCATAGAGATATTCACTATATTGATATGTCATAAGAAAGGGAAAGCACTGATCATTCTTTTCATGTATAAATGCTGGGTATCAAAAAAAAAAGAAAGGCTCTAGAAGTGTTAGAATTTTATACAGTGAGGATGTAATCTATTTGTGTTTTGTAAATAAAACTATGTATATTTCCTAACTAGAAAGAGTGGATCTTCCTAGCCTTCCATATCAGTCAGAGAAGAGTAGATCTCAGTAAAATACTCTGGATCAGATTTCCAGGTTTCAACTGTCCTTCACGTAATAGCATTCCCTGCTAACCAATGTAGCTAGCATACTCTGGGGTTCTTCCATTTCCACACTCTGCCACCATCCCTAGCTCACTGACTAAAAGGAGAATACATGTTCACCATTTGTAGAAAAGGCAGATGAGCAGAAACACCTGGTATTCTTGTCCTCATCAAGATATTTTTGGTGTATCCATTTTGTCCTGTGAAATTTCAAGGCTACATATAAGACTGAACATTACACATCACAAACAAAAGTAGCCCCAGTTTGTCTCAACCACATGCTTACTCTGTGGGTATCTCTGATTGTTCCCTTCTGAAACAATGGGGCACTTTCAGCCAAGAAAATCTTCATTAGCTTGCTATGCCACTTTCTCAGGTGAAGCAAACACCCTTAGCAAGTGTGTGTCCATGTTAATTACAGTATGCCCACAGGCCACCCTGGCAACTATCCAGTCTCCTGGTATCTACAAAACATTTTATGAAGCATGCACAAGGACAGGATAGATTGCTTCATTTCCCTTCCAGACCCAGCGGTGAAGAACAGCTAATGGCCTGTTTCACCACAAAATTTCCCTTCAGGAAATTCACAGATCTCCAGGAACAGGGGACTTTTACTCTTGAATATTTGACTATAACTCACATAATTACACTTCCTACTTTACCAAGAACTAAATTTAACATTAACAACTTAATTCAGAAAATATTTTGAATGAACCAACTTACATGTTTAACAGCATGTTTGCTAAAAGGAATTAACAGCTAAAACTAACTGATTTGACAAAGCACTAGACACATGCAAACACCACATCAGGGTTGAAGAATGGGCCAGAAGCACACAGCACTGGCAACAGGAATGCATCTCTTGAGCCCATTTATCATGCGAAGTCAACTGGATGTGTGTGTTATAGGAATCTCTGAGCCAGTGAGTTCTCAAACAGGGGTAATTTTGGTCCTCGAGGAGACAGCTGACAATATCTGCAGAGATGCCAGATAGTCTTGATTTGAGTAGAATTCTGACTGGCATTGACCAAGTACAGGTCAAGTTTGCTGCTAAACATCTTACTATGTATAAGTCAGCTCTCACTTCAAAAACTGTCTGACACACTGTCAGTACTACTTGTGTTGAGAAACTTTGGCCAAGGTTATGAACACAAATGAGTGTCTTTGCATGGCTCCCATATGGTAATACTGTCCAATATATGTGTATTTTAATAAGCCTTAATCATTTCTAGTTGAATTTCTCCAATATTACTTTTAAACCTGTTGGAATTACAACTACAAACTGTCAACAAATATTATAAAATTATTATGGAGTATAAGTACATACATACAGTTAAGATAGCACACTCTAGCATTTATCATATTATGAATTCAAGAGAGACTGAGATTGGTCAGAAATGTGAATGACCACCCTTCTTATTAGTATGATCCTGCTGTCTACAAAATGCAAAAGTAAATTACATATAATGTGTATTAGTCACTTTTCTGTTGCTGTGATAAAGCACCATGACCAAGGAACTTATAAAAGGAACAGTTTATTTGAGATTACGATTGACGGTTCCAGGGAATTAGAGTCCATTGTGGCGGGAGGCATGGCGGCTGGATCTGGAGCAGCATGCCGAGGGTCACATCTCGCAAAGAGCACAGGAAGCAGAGAGAGCAACTGTAGACCACGAGGCTTGTTAAAACTCACTAAGCCTGCCCCCAACAACACGCTTCCTCCAGCACGGCCACACCTTCTAAGACCTCCAAAAACAGTGCCACCAACTGGAGACAAATGTCTGAATACTTACAGCCTATGGGGGACACTCATTCAAACCACCACATAATATTAACTGAAAATTCCAAAACCATCTTAATTTCCAGTCTTTATCCCATTGCCAAATTATAATTTTACTTCCTTTGTAAGACAAAACTTTCTTTGCTTGTAACCGACCACATCATGAGATCAGAAACAGAACATCTCTAATCATCAGATAAAAGCATGATAAAAGTTTTTGAAAATGCACTTAACTAGCTCTGAAGAAGAAATCCAATTCTATCCCTTAAAAAATAATACAATATCTTTCATGTGATACCCCTTAAGAAATAACTGCCTGAATTGTGTTAAAGTTCTTTATCTCAATATTTATAAACAACAACAACGATAACATGGAGTACTTGACTTTAATAAATTTGTACTATATTTTTTTATGTGGAGCAAATTTTTGACCTTCAATTCAAAATGACATAAAATGGAAAAATCATAGCAAGTATGGAAAATAAATGGAGCTACACTTTCCTCTAATGTGGGCCACTACCACTCAGTTCTCTAAGTGTACCACTCAACACCCTTTATACATTCACTGAGTGCAGTCCTTGGAAATATCTTCATCCTTACTTTGATAATGGCCTGTCCCTGTTAATCTAACATGCTGGCATTCTGTTACCTATAATTTTTTTAAAAAAATATCCACCTTGCATCATTATTATAAAATAGCACACACATGCAAAAGTTGTCACTAGCCAGGCCTAGCTTTTTATCATAATCACTTTATTAGGTGTCAGAGATAGCCACAGAAAATGATGACTCTTTTAGAATAGCCTGATGTTTTAAAGAGACAGTATCTTCTGTTTAAAAGGTAAAAGCCCAAGAAATCACTCTTTGAAAGCCTGTTTAATGACTGAATGGAATGCCAAGAGGGTGGTAAGGCAGCTTTCTGAAGCAGACATCCCGCAAGTTTCTCTTCTAATGGGGTTTGACAGCTGTACTTATAAGTCAGAACAGAACTACAGAAAAACCTCTTAAACCCTCTTAAAAAAGTATGGCCTGTATTTAAATAGACTACGCATAAGAGTCTTGTGTGTATCAATAAGCTCTCTTTAAAATGATATCTCCAGGGGCTGGAGAGATGGTCTAGCGGTTAAGAGCGCCGACCCGCTCTTGCAGAGGACCTGGGTTCGATCCCCAGCACCCACATGGCGGCTGAGAACTGTCTGCAACTCCAACTCCAGGAGAACTCCAGTTCCAGGGGAATCTGACACCCTCTTCTGACCCCCACGGCATTGCACGACATGGGTACACAGACCTGCAGGCAGACAATACATTCATACAAATAAATAAATAAATAAATAAATAAATAAATAAATAAATAAATAAATAAAATGATATCTCCAGAAAGATTATGCACTGTCTGTGAAAGAAGGGTAACTCTGAATTAGGAGGGGGCAAATTTATAAGTAGAACCCAGATCAACTAAGGCAGAGCTTATAGGAACTTGATCCACCAGAAATAAGAAAAATCACTGTGGAAGAGCAAGAAAAGGAAGACTAACACAAAGCCAAATTTCATAACAGCTGATGACTGCTCTTTTACAGTATTAAAAATACAGTGATCATGTCTTTCCTAGGATGTTTCCTGGGTATAACAATAGCTCATAACCAGTCAGTATCATTTGATATAGGCAAACAGCATAAATGTGTTTTAATTCAGAGTCTGATTAAAAGTAATAGTAGTCAGACAAAAAATAACCTAAAGAATTGAACATCAAGATCATGGAAGAACAACATGATGATTGTACAGATAATTTAAAAACAAAAATCCTGCCCTCATAAAAATTCCTTCATCCAGGAAAAGATCTGATGAAATCTTTAAGCATGATTTCCTCTCTTGATGTTCCAGGTAAGAACAAGATCTAATCAAGCCCTAGCTAAAGCTGGTCATAAAAATAATATTCAACATTCACATATGAGATTTATAAGACACAGATCTGTGATTCTAAATGCAGAATATACATGTATATTTTGCTAAGATGTTTTAAGTGGTAGGCACAAAAAATGTAATAATGATTTGTTACAATAAAAAAATAACAAAACAAGCTACAATGTTTACCAAGGTTTTGGAGAATTTCTGTCAGTAAGATTTCAGATTTCCTGTGGAATCATGGCGTCTGGGATATTCTAAATTGCACATTCTCTCACAATTGGAATACCTACAATTTTAAGGGAATTTATCAATAAAGCATTTCTGGGAGAATTTCCCAAAATCACTTAAGAGAACAGCCACTCTGGGAAGTACAACAAGAGTTCAGATAGCACTGTTAATATCTTTGTACTTCTTGACCTAACATCCTAACTATTATCTGGGACATGCAGCATCTTTCTAAAAAGATGTAGTTAAATTCAATTAGATTTAAGTGATCCACTAAGAACCCCTCAAGAGAGTCTTAAAGTGAGTAACTCTGATGTTCTAGGAAACTAGTTGAGCTCAACAGTCTAGAAAAAAGCTCAATAAAAGTTCTTGACACGATTGTCAAGAAGTATATACAACAGCTATAATTTAGAAGAGGTATCATTTTTTAAAGGAGGTAATCTTATACAATTTTACACAAATGCTTATATACTTATATAATATTTCAAGCAAAATCTGACACACAATATAAAAAAATGTCTTTGGCAACAGGCTGTCAAAAAGTCTTTAGGAGAAGACAGGGATGGAGAGATGGCTCATCAGCTAAGAGTACCAGCTGCTCTTGCAAAGGACCAAGGTTTCATTCCCAACACTCACCTGGTAGCTAACAACCATCCATACCTCCTGTTTCAGGGGAATGCAATGCCCTCATCTGACTCCACAAGTATTACACAACACAGGTGCACTCATACACATGCTGGCAATACACTCATACACATAAAATAAAAATAATAAAATAAAATAAAAATCTTAGTAGAGGAAACAAATTAAGAGGAATGGATTTTGAAAGAAAAGCAACTTCTTTCATATATTTCAATTTTAATGCACACAAATGCATGGGAAGAAAGTGGTTTACATAAAACGAAAATCTCTACAAGTCTCAACACTTGATTCTGATATGTTACCACAAAAGTATTTATATGTCTATATTTTGCACCTACTTCCATAATATGATATTCCGACAAAGATAACTGCATTAACCTCAGCCCCACAGGTCAAATATATTTCAGTTTTCTTGCTTTTTTTTTTCCTTTTAAATAATATGTAAAGGAAAGTCAACCTGCCCAATTATGTTTTAAGATATTCTCAATTTAATTTTTAGACATAAATTCATTGATGGATATAATATTTTATCTATCTGTTTTATTGTATCCAAGTAATCACAGGATATATCAAAGGGAAAAGCTACTTTCACATTAGCTGATTTATTGTAGTGATCACATAAAAATTGTACACTCCTTCCTTTATTGAGTATCTAAATAATTTTTCCACTGACAGCAAGAATTTTGACTCACAGTATATAGTAATTAATGTAAGTAGAATGCATTTAAAGTTACATTTGTTTATAAGTAACATAAATTCTGCTTGGGAACCAGATGTGAAGGTTGCTTCCTTCAAACTGAATGATTATGATTACCTCAAGAAAAAATTCTCCAGGCATGGTGGCACATACTTGTAATCTCAGAAGTCAGAAGGCTGACTTGGGAGGATGGAGAGTAGAAAGGAAACCTAGGCAACTTACAGACTCTTTTTAATATTAAAAAAAAATAAAAAATAAAAAGAGCTGGGGTGTAGTAGAATACTTGCTTAACATATTGCTATCCAACAGCTAAACTTAAGTTAAATTAAAGTTGAGTCTTAAAGCAAACTCTATCATCTCAAGGCAAAATCAAACTAAAAACAGCAACTTCATTATTTTAAATATAATGACACTAGACCTACTCAGATTATATTCTAAAAATCTTGCTCATCCATGAACTGCCTCTATCAGTTCAGAAAAAAAAAGTATAGAACTTAATAAACTGGACACTGTGACAATGCTTTCAATAGTAATTTTATGGGGGCTGGAGAGATGGCTCAGTGACTAAGAGCACTGACTACTCTTGTAGAGGACCCGGTTCAATACTCAGCACCTACATGGCAGCTAACAACTGTCCATAACTCCAATTCCAGGTGATCCAACACCCTCTTTTGACCTCCACAGGTATTGGATGACATCGGTGTACTTACCCACATTCAGGCAATACATTTATACAAATAAATAAAAATAATAAATGAAATATTAAAAAGTAAATTTATGACTATCAAGTCTAATTATTAAAACATACTTTCTGTTTTGTGTACATATATCTTTCTGTTTGTGTCTATACATATATATTTTTTTTTTTGTCTTTTCGAGATAGGATCTCCCTGTAGCCCCAACTGTCCTGGAACTTGCTATGTAGACCAGGCTGGCCTTGAACTCATAGAGATCCACATGCCTCTGCCTCCTGAGTGCTGGGATTAGAAGTATGCGCCACTCTATTTGTCTTTATTAACAGATTTTTCATTAATTTTCACAAAATATACATCTGTAATGGATATTAAGTTGACTAAATTAATAAATAAACCCTATTCTTTTAGTACAGTTTATGTGACCAATACTGAACTGACAATTACTCTGGTCAGAGTCCCTGATGTTAACAAATAAATTATTCTAGAGATATAAAAAGATAGATCCTGAACAAATTGGACAACTAACAGCCAAAAGCCAAGTGAATAGTGTGACTGAGAAAAGAAAGGGAGCGCCCTGACACGTCACACAGTGGCCTTCTTTTGGAGTAAAAACCATTTATTTTTGTTTTTTCTTTGAAAAGTCAGTCAATGTTATTCACCTATTTCCATTCCCTGCAGCGGAGAACTCACTAGTACTTCATAGGTGGGATATTAGTTATAAAAATTCTCATGTTGGGTTGGGTGTGGTGGTGCACACCTTTAATCCTAGCACTTGGGAGGCAGAGGCAGGCAGATCTTTGTGAGTTCAAAACCAGCCTGGTCTACAAAGCGAGTTCCAGGACAGCTGCGACTACAGGGAGACCCTGTCTCAAAAAAAGACCAAAAAAAGCAAAATTCTCATGTCATGTATGTACAAAAAGTAGATTCTAATTAGTATTTTACAGTACCATTTAGCTTACTTGGGCCAAAATGCATAGGATTTATGAGGAACCCACTATAAACCTTTAATCTTTTATACTCCTCAAGAATTGTTTTTAATTTTTAAAAAATATCTTAAGCTTTCACATTCCCCAAGAATTCTTTACAGTTTTTCTACAAATTTACTAGCAATGCTTTTTAAATGGGTGTAATCCATAGCACAGAAAATTCAGCTTGTTAAAGGTGGAAGGCTCAGTTAACTAATTATGACAGAATTCTTTTGTTTTTTTTTTAATTTTATTTATTTTCATATGTGTATGAATGTACTGTCTGCATGTAGGTTTGTGCACTCATGTCGTGCAATGCTACGGAGGTCAGTAGAGGGCGTCAGATTCCCCTGGAACTGGAGTTAAAGATGGTTTTCAGCTGCCATGTCGGTGTGGGGATCAAACCTGGGTCCTCTGCAAGAGCAGTCTCTCCAGTCCCATGACAGCATTCTTAATGAGGAGTTAATGAGCTGCTAGAATTTACTTTCCAGTGGTATAGATATGTGACAAAGCAATTTACCTGGAGGCAGAAGTTTGACAGGCCATCTGATCCTTAAGAATGTGTCCTATGCTTATTAACAAATAAAGTGAAAAGCTAATGAATCTTTCCATTTTCTAGGTTTTTGGTGTATTTGCGATACACGTCTAATAACTAAGTTGTGGTAAGCAGAATTTCAAGTGGGTTCCATGGTTCACATTGGAGTAATCCATTCTCCTGGAGTGAGGGAAAGACATGATTACAAGGGCCATCACTCACAAGTTTAGGTTACATGAGAAGGCAACAGTGAAGGGATTCTGTAATTATAATTAGGATGCCAAACCAATTGATCTTTAGTCCATCTAATGGGACAGTATCTTGGTTAGCCTAAAAGAATTAACTGGTGGTCCTTAAAAGAAGTACCAGACCTCTTTCTAATCCAAAAGTTTTTCTAGTGTTAAAGAGATAAACTTTCAGAAGATGATAAGAAAAGAAATGGGGTTGGGGGTAACCTATTCAAAAGTATCCCCACAGACAGTGGGTTCCTAAAGTATCAAAAAGGAATAACTTATGGTAAATACACAAAGAATGACAATTATGGCATTTGGGAAAAACCAGGATCAAAAGTTTAAGAAGTTGTAAAAACGTGAGCAATTAGACAGTAAACGGGATCTTTCTTTTTTTCTTTTTCTTTTTTTTTTTTTTTTTTTTTTGTTTGTTTTTCAAGTATAGGGTCTCTCTGTAGCCCCATGCTGTTCACTGGGAAAAAACTCATCTCTGTAGGACCAGGCTGGCCTTGAACTCACAAAAGATCCCTGCCCTCACTCACCAATGGTAGGGAAAAATAAAAACGTGTGCCACCACACTCCAGCTTTCTTTTTTTTTTTTTTGTTTTTACAAGAAGGTGTATGGAGGCTAGATCGCAGGTCTACTAAGGTGAGAAGTCACCTGGCTCCATAAAAATTTCTCATTTGTCTTTTTTTTTGGTTTTTTTTTAATTAATTTTTATGAGGCTTTGTGCATTTCATACATTTTTTTCCCAATTCCGTTCAGGCTTATTTCCACTTGCCCTCCACCACCCCCACCCCACCCAGATCATGCATTCTGCCATACCTGTCCTGCATCTTTCCTCTCAGTTTTTTTTTTTTCTTTTTAGTGATAAGTGTCTAAATCCATGAGTACAAGCATCCTTCATGCAAAACTAAACTCGATCTGCGGGCTGTTGGCCCAAACACCTACCGCCCCACCATCAGTGGTGGAGTCGACAGGGTTGTTCTGTTCAATCAGTTGATCAAAATGGTGTCCACGACTCATTGCTGTAGTTTCACATTCACCCCAATCGCCATCCCTTACATTCTACCAACGCCCCTCTTCTCCGCAGGTTGATTCCCTAGGCTTAGAAATAGGGGGCACAGGTGGATGAGAGGTAAAACCAGTCCACTACTCTCTGGAGCTGTTGACCTTGGGCTCTGGTCAATTCTGGCTGTTTTCCTTTCATGGGACTGACAAGTTGTCCGGATAACCTTTCGATCCTTACTAATGAAGAACAAGCAATTAGATTTATAGGTATTTAAGATCACTAATCATTTATGGTACGGTTACTTTACCATAGACACATGTTTGGATATGTTAATCCATGAATTACAATTTTCCCCCCCTGTATATACTGACATGGTTCTTACTGTGGCTTTTACTCATCTAACCTGTAGAGGATGTGCTTTGTGGCATCAAGGGGCCAAATTGGGGTTATTTCTCCAGGTGGGAGCCACTAGCCATTCAGATTGGGATATATACAGGGCACATGGCTGCCACTGCTGCACAAGTTATTTCCAGGCAGGTTGAGTGTGTTAGCTGGTGCTGAACGGTGGAGATCTTGTTGACTCTGGGAGACCCATATTTGCTTTTATTGTTTGAGTGGCCTGTTAAACACTCTCTGGCATTCCAGAGCCCATCTGTAACTACTAAAGTCCTAGGCTCTTGCACTCAGGCAAAATATATAATACAGGAGCTACTGACCTACAGCAATGGATTTGTTCCTACCAAGGAGTGTCTGTGGCCAGGGGATACAAGCCCGCCCCCCCCCCAAAAGGTAAGGGCTCCCTTGCCTCTAAGTTGGGATACCTACAGGAGGAGAGGCAATAGACCCTGCTGCAGAAGACCTGACGTTAAACATGGGAGGGTGTATTGAGTACCATACATGAAAATTCTCCTATTTCTAATCATAGCTGCACAGTGCTTTTTATATGCTGGAAATTTACATCAGTCAATGTTTTAATCATCATGAGAACCTTATGAAGTTTCACCAGTGTGAAGATAAACTTGTTCAAGTTATACAGCTAATAAATTGTGGAGCTGAACTTTAAACCCAAACAACCAAATTCTGTGCCAGAATTAATGCCAAGTGTTCAAAAGCATCAACTTGTTCATGTTTAGATGCATTTGTACGATTGATATAGATATATACAACATTGTACTTATTAAATATGTTTTCATAATAGTAACAGATACCAAAATGATATACCAACATGGTATGAGCTAAGGGCCTTATTTTGTTACAGATGAATATCCAGTTTTCCAAGACCCATTTCTTCAAGACACTTACTCTCCATAAAAGAAGCTAGTTTTGTGAGTTCAAGGCCAGCCTTGGTCTACAGGAGTGGTCTACAAGGACAGCTGGGGCTACAGAGAACTTTCAAAAAGAAAAAAAGAAAAAAAAAAAAAAGAAGCTAGTTTGTAAGCGTTAACTCTCTCTGTTCTATGAGGTACCCTTTGAAGAAAAACTGGAAAAGTCATTTAAATCCCCATCTGTCCTATGGTTCAGACAAGGAAATTTAGTTGGAAAAGCCGCAACCACAATTTGTTCAACACATTTTAGAATTATAACCATGTACTTAATAGTCTACACAAGATAGAAGATTGCCTCATGATACTCAGCATGGCTTCAATAGGAGGTCCACTGACGGTCCCTGAGACCTGCAATCCTTTGCAAGAATCTCTTCTAATATGATAAACACAGAGGTGATAAAGAACTGGTAGCTATCACAGCTCATCATTTCTTCTAGTGATAGACAATCCAGCTTCACACAAAGCCATGACTCACAGCATTAGAAATCCTAAGCACAACCTCAGGACACTAAATGAAGAACTAGCTAGCATGTTTCATTTTTTATGACTTGATCTCTTTTTATGTCCATTCCAGGGATGAGTTAGTCCCTTTTCTCCCTTGTTCTATTGTGCTTAGCAGAAGAATGAAAGAGATACTTCAAATAATAATAATTCATAGTAATTCCAAAGATTCATACAAAAATGGAAGCATTGCAAGACAAATCTGTGCAGTCAAATCCTCCAATTAGAAAAAAAAAGATTAAATCATGTTCCATTCTCTAATCAATAAATTCAGTTAAATATACATATACAACCACCTGATGGCCTCTCATTTAAGGATTATATTTTTCCTTAAAAGTCATGGAGTGTAACCCTTAGTTATAGGATATTAGCATGAAAATGAAGAAATTAGCAATCCAAAATACAAGGTTTAAATCAAAGGGACCGTTGAACCTAAGTGAAAACTCTGAGTCTTCTAAGGCTATACTTACTATCCAAGTCTTCAGAACTCTCAGAAGCCAAATGAATATGGCTTTAGTATTTTTAAGTATCTGTCAACACACCTAGCAATCTTGGCAGCAAGTGCTTCAATATGGAATCATTAGGCAGTTTGAGCAATGTGAAAGAGAGGAATGACAAATGAAAATTAATGCAAACTATAATCAGCAGTATATATCCTGCCCACACCCACTTTGATGCTTTGATTACTTCTAATGAAATTTATATAACTTCATATGCCTGGCACAAAGTATTTTTAAGTTTTACACTATCTTCTATATGCTGTTCTATATAAACATATCAGGACCCATGTGTTATTTTATTATAGTTTTATTTTTATGTAAGCCTATATTTAATTATATGTTAGTATGGAATATATATATATATATATATATTATATTAAAACATAATCTGCAACAAAAAAAAAGAGAAGAAATAACAAGGAAAGAATTACAATAGATCCTGGTGCCTGTTTAAACCAGGTTTTAGATCTTTCTGTGTAATAAAAGAATGGAGTTCACAAAGTTATCCACTTAACCCGTGGGAAAAAAAAAAAAGAGGCAGGTTGTAAGTTCAGGCTTGCAGCCCTCAATGGCCCTCTGTCATGGCTCATTTATACCCAGGGACACAGCTGGCTTAGAGACACCACACAGACAGGTTATGTCACGTTTGATAATTTAAGGAGTGAATGATCTCATCTAATTATTATGCATGGTTTACTCTGTGATGAGTTACCATTCCCCTATGTTTATTTATTACCATTGAGGATTAATATAAATTTTAAACAATTACTCACCAGTAGACCTTTACACCCATGTATCCATCCCCTGGGAACTAAACCATGCACATACACAATACAATTTTGCCTCATGAAAATTAATTCCCATTCCTACATTTATTTTGACAGAAAAATCAGGTGTCCGTAGAAAGAACCAAGTATGCACAATGTTGAATTTACAGCAATCAGTACACCCTACATTGTGCCCACCCCCCTGAGGCTACACATGGCCCATTTGTTCAAATCTCCAAACATTTTTGCAGATGCAAATTTCAGTCAAGTACAATATAATGTCATGGCAAAAGAAGGGCTGGTATTTTTTAAAGTGACGAACATCATAAGAATTTTACACAATGCTTTCTGTGGCAAATGTCAAGATGACTGCCACAAAATAGCAGACTTGCTGGGACTCAGAAACCCGCTCCTTCAATGTTATCACCAAGTTGTACTCATTAATCAGGCATTAATGCATGGCTTAATCTAAAGCATCTTTTTGTTATTAGATCAATCCAAAAGTTATAGCATAAATAATAAGTGTTTCATTTCCATGGAGAATAGTGTTTATGAAAAGGTAAACATAGTTTCTACTGGAAAGTGATGGGATGGAGTTTAATGAGTGGAACTATTCAGTTGAGCAAGTCAAGTGAACACTGGTTTTGGGGGTCTGTTTTTGATAGATCTTTGCTGACTTCTATGTGGTTGGTAAAATGCAACTGGTCTCAACCTCACTATTTTGCCCTCATTCTATGTATAGAGTTGTTCTGGAATCATTTCCATAAATGCCATAAATGGAATGCTTTCTTAAATTTCAAATATTCTGCTTTGCAGCTGACAACTCACATGTTCGATGATGAGAGGTTATCAGTGGTAAAGTTATGGTTTAAAGGTAGATTCGGTCTCTTGGGGCCCTGACTCATAGTGCTGGCTGCAATATCCAAAAGAAGCACAAAAAATGCTTTGTAGCTCTACTTTCTTCCTGGTCTCTTTTAGGACCTCAGTTCTGTCCTTAACCTAAGGATGGACCACTTCACCGACTCTACTCTGGTAGCTCTCCACTAAATCTTTAACCTTCATTTCCTCTTTATTATGAAAGGCTATGTACATTTTAGGGAAGCAGTTTTAAGGGCCTTACAAGCATTCATCTCAATTTTTTTCTCATGTTCCAAATGCTATGTTAGCACAATAATCTAACTCACTTAACGATAGTCATTAATCCATGGTCTCTAAAAGTCAGAAAAAGTACACAAAGTACAAATAATAAACCCTAATCATTAGAAAGTCCTTCAGCCTCCATCCTCTCACTTGATCCCTGTGGTAATGCTATGATGCATGAACAATACTGTTTTTGTTTTACATACAGAGAAACTGAGACCTAGTTCTGTTCTTTATATTGACTCCTTTTCTCTCTCAATTTCATTGCCATAAATGCACCCAGACGGAGGATGCTCATGCCCCAAGCACCTGTGAGAGGCAACAGAGTATAGCAGGTAAGCAAAAGACCTTAGAATCAAACTGCTCAGGACTAAATTTTAGCTCATAACAAAATTCAAAAGTGTTTTCTCATCCATGAAACAGACGTTAATAATAAGACTCCCCTTAAAGGAATAGCTTGAAGGCAACATGGATTTAAAATTATGGACGATATTTACCTCACAGTAAATATCCGAAAGCCCTATTACAGTAACTGAAGGTGGTTGTTCACTCTTTTAGTGCCCACCTCCGAAAGCGGAAACTCCATAGTTCCTAGTGCGGTGGTGGCATGCACTTGTAATCTCTGCACTCTGGGGGCTAAGGTAAGAGAATAACGAGATCAAGGCTACAAAAGTAACACCCTGTCTCAGAAAAAAAAAAAAAAAAAAGGTGGGACAGGAAAAAAAAAAGAAGAAAAAAAGGGACAGAAAGGTATGAAAGTGGGATGAAGTGAGAGAAGCAGAAGAAATGAATAGCTCAGAATCTCATACCCATGAGAGAGGAACATAAAGAAGGTAAAGTCACAGAGGGAAAGCAATAGGCCTCTCTAACTCTTTTCATCTCTTGCCACAAACCACAAGGGTGGTTTTTCCACATTATAAGGTACTGATGCAATCAAGATTAATGCTTGGAACTGTTGGCAGTTGCAATCCTAGCCATTCATTCATTCATCCTGGAAACCCAGGGAACTGCTGTGACAGCAGCTTCCAGTAACTTCCAGACCTTCAGAGACCTGAGATGCCTCCATGAGGGTTGACCAGGGACGAATTTGGCTGTAATATTTTATCTGCCCATGTTTTGGTACCTTAGTAAGTTTGTTATCTTGGTTTCTAGACAAGAATCTGTTTCAATTCAAATGTCTGAACATTGAACATGGGGTAAAGGTGAAAGAAAATCAGCTATAGAATGAGAGTGAAACATCACTACTTTCCCAAAAGTTAATAAATAAAAGATATTGGGGCTGGGAGGTGGTTCACTGGTTAAGAGCACTGGCTTCTTTTGCGGGTGACCCAGGCTCGTTCCCATACAGTAATCCATAAGTGGCTAAGGGTGTCCTCCAGTTCCAGGGGATTTGACAAATAAGCACTGGCATTAGATGTGGTGACTCATGTACAGTAGACAAAACGTTCATATCATTGTGTAATAAAATAAAAAAAAATTCAAAACAAATTGAACAATATTAATTGAAAAGGCAAGAATACCTGTTCTTTTTATTAGTGTCTTTTTTAGTGATATTACTGTAACATCTTTCATTCACAGCATAACATTTATAGACTAAATGACATCAACTTCAAAACTATCTCTTCTACAGCAGGACTGGGGCGCAAGCTTTAACTCCTGCACTTGGGAGGCAGAGGCAGGCGGGATCTCTCTGTTATTAAAAAGTTACAGGAAAAAAATGAAAAAAGAAAATCCACTGTGCTGCATCTACAGGGCACAGAATAGTAAACTAGAATCCTCTTACTATCAAGAACCACAACCATAACTCTAAGCTATACATGACAAAATCCAAATATTAGTACCATTCATGCATTATATTCTGAATCATATTATTCCATTCTTCAGAATATATGATTTAGAACCACTCCTCTAAAAACATCTCTAGTGAAATTACTTTTATATTCTATCCTATTATTCCAACACATGTGCTTTAATGCTCAAGGCTAATTCATATTTCCAAAAATTACTTTGTATGACATTGTTTTTTCATGGATCCCTTCCTCATCTGCCTCTATCCAAACATTCATCCATCAATCATCATCTGTCATTTAGCCAGCTTCTTCTGATATGCTCAAACTTCTCCTCCAGTAATCCTTATTTACTTCTCTCTACAGACCCCTGCATTTCAACAGTCCTCTTCTAAGAATTTTTTTTTTCTGTCATCCATGGTAATAGCCACTGGTCCTTTGCAATGTAACAACTGTTAATAAGAATAGAACAAATGTAGAAAAGGGGAAAGAAGCCCAAGCTGAAACAATCAGAGTTGTTTTTCCAACAAAAATTTCCCCCCCTTCTCCCGGTCACAACTGGCCTGAGCTACAGAGAGTCACCAGACTCTTTTTCATATTATCAGCCTATCTTCTCTGGGGACCATATTTTGGAAGGTTCTGGAGTCCACCTGATACCCAAGACGTATTCCCCTCAAACTACTCAGTGTCAGGAAAGCTAGGAAGCAGATGAACCCAATCACCAGATGGAATAAGGAAGCAGTGACACAGAAACGTCAGGCTGACTTGAGAGGGGATGCTGATAGCAGTCTTGGCCTATAACGCATCTGCTGGCACCAACTTGACTTGAACTTCCATGCTTGACATTTTAGTTCCAACCACATCTAAAAGTATTCCCCCTTTTGATCTAATGATTCCCTTTTGGTCCTATGATTTTCTAAAAAGTTAATTCCAAATGGGATAATACAACTCCTGTTCTTGAAACTAAAGAATCCCAAATCCTCTCAATCTTTGAAATAAAACTAAATTTCGAGTTTCTTCATGTTGCTAAATTCCTTCGGATAGCAATCTGCACTTGCTGTCTACGTATTCCTAATTTCTAGTAACTTCCAAATGCTAGAGTCATGGTTCCGGTCTCGACACTACTAAAGCTGCTCTCTTGTACCACTGGCTTTCTGATAACCTTAATAGGGTCAACTTGTTTAGTCTCTGCAAATCAAACAGTCCATCAATCCTCCTGTTTTGAAAGTGCCTATTATCACTGATACCATGTAATCACCAACAATAACACACAGATAAATGAACCCTTCTTTGGGCTTTAAAATCCCAATCTGAACCTACCTTCAAACTCCTTCCAGATACATATAGGCATCTACAAAACACTGCAAAGTCAACAGTGTCCAACCACCCCACCTCCAACACATTTCTAGTACTCCTCCTCAGTCTACAAAGTGTAATAAGGCACCAGCTTTCTGCTAGACAGCTTAAGGCCATCTCC
Source organism: Rhizomys pruinosus (assembly GCA_009823505.1). NCBI lineage: Eukaryota > Metazoa > Chordata > Mammalia > Rodentia > Spalacidae > Rhizomys > Rhizomys pruinosus. Next base: position 243,092 of record VZQC01013915.1, on the reverse strand, counting down.
AAGTTTTCCCTCTCTCTGATTTCTAAATCTCCTCCACCACGCGAGGTTGATTATTTGATCTTCCTATAGTATACTTCTAGCTACTTCCCTTTCTGGGTGCTGCTATTCTTTCTTAGACTTCAAGCATAGTCTGCAACTTCTCTCACTGCCTGGCACAAATACTGGCCTTTAGTCAATTCACTAGATACCAGAGGTTCAAAAAGCTTCCACTTTTTCTTTCATTAAAAACTTCAACAACACAGGGTTGTGGGGGGGTGGGGAAACCTATAGTATGCAGAGCTGGCCTACTGTAATGGTTCATATATTTTGTACACTGTCCTTTCTCCCTGGGGTCATGATGAGAAATTTATTAGCTCGAGCAAGGCCAACAGTGCCTTCAGCATCTGTTCCCACCCAGCCATGCCTAATACCCAGCAGGCCTTGTTTTTATCACTTATGCATTCTTTTTGGTATCTATGCCTGTTTCATACTTGAGTTTGGCTTCATTGGGACTTGCTTTCTCAGTTGTTTCAGCTATACCTCAGGAATATTGCCGAAGATTGCTATGTATGATATGGATAATTGATGAGATCTTACTAACGGTCCATCGTCTTACATGCGGTCTAGTCTTGATAAACGTTAAGTCCCTCTATCGTATTCTTTTTTCTTTTTTTTTTTTAAGTCAATTTTAATAGCATTTATTTTTTTGTGGTCTTTTCTTCATCATTAGGCTTTCCTCCTCCCCTCCATCCTTGAATCTTGCCTTTTCTCGTTTTCATTTAGTATAATGAATAATATACAAGTCCTCATGGCAAAATATCCGGGCTTGTCCAAACACCTCAGCATCAGTGGGTGACAGTTGTATAGTATCAATGTTGCAGCTGAGACTCCAGCACCTACATCTAAGCCCTCTTCCAGGTTGTCCAGGTTAAAGGGACATTGGTATAAACAGTACTTCTGACTTGACTTCTCGTAATTTGCTGTCCTCAGCTCTTCCCGAATGAATGAATACCTTTGTCTAATGAGCGCATAGATTAATTTAACATAGGATTGTTTACTTGCAAGACACAGTTTGTATGTACCATATACACTTGTTATGCTGAAAATAAAATGACTGGAGTTCTTACTAGTGGTCTTCTAATCATCTACTGTAAGATCTAGGGTCTCAAAGCCTTCGTCTATCAGTATCTCATTTCTTACAATCTATATCGAATAATTTTGGTTAAGCGCTCCATGCTGATAATTCACACTTAAAACTTTTACATTAAATTTTATGCTAATATTATTTATCCAAGAACCACTTCCCCAGGGTTTTATAAAAAAACATGCATTTTAAGTCTACTTTTATATTTTTTGAGAACTGGACAATTTTATTGTCCATAGTCCCTCAGGTGAAATTCCATGTCTGAATTCCATATTTAGGTCTCTGAAAATGAATCTCAAGCTTAGTGAACAGTATTTCGAGTACAACCAAGGCTACATTAGAAATGAGCCAAGGACAACAATGCAGTGAAAACAACCAGCCACTTTTACCATCTATAATTTAGTCAAACTGTGCATCCGAGGGCTCTTTCTCTACTTATTCCTTGTTTCACTCCGATAGTATTTTCACAATGAACTGTTGATACCTTTACTTTTTAAAAACAAGAGATTTCCCCAGTGTGCCTGACCTCATTTATTTTATTGAGCTATTCCTCTTTTAACTCTCAAGATAAGGCATTATTGCCTCGCCTTTGCTTTATATGGCTGGGCGAAGTAAGCTTCCTCAGAAAAGAACAATTTTATTAGCCTCTTTCCATTTGTTCCTTCTAATATCCCCACAGTCATGTGGGCAAATGTACAAAAGCAAACTTGTCTAGACTGTCTGATATTTTTGATAGAAGCGTCAATTACGTGCTATAGATTTATCTATGTGTCACAATCCCACACCAATTTCCTTTAGTGGGTAAAAAGAAATAGGGACAAACACTGAGTGTAGGATCAAGAGAGAAAGACATGAAATTAAGAGTTGATCATGAACATGTCAGGAGACAATAAACCAAAAAATTTGATTTGGTGTTCATGCACACAACTATGATTAGTTTTCAGCGTGTGCTAGCATGTAGAAAGAAAAGGAACTGAGCTAAAATATTGGAATACAAAAATATAAGAATTATTTTCTCACACCAGGACACCAGCATAGTAATTTTTTAATTTCCCAGGAAAAACAATTTAAAATAGACAGTAATTTTATCCCCAGACTGAAGCATTTAAAAATGGCCCTCACTATAATTTTCTAGTTTAAATTTGTTCTTGAATTTATGATATAGAAATTTAAATGTATCCTAATTTTTTAATCCACCGACCATTGGTTATTAAAAGAAATCAGCAGAAGCAAATGTTAAAATAACATTTAGCCAGAAATATTCCACATTCATATTCAAAGAGAACTTCAAATGCTGCTGTGTATATGCCAGGCTGATTCTGAATAATTGAAATTAAAAGGAAAAGTACATTTGTTTGGTGAGGCCAATAAGGTCAATGCTTTCCTTGCTCATAACCTTACTAGAATCTGCACAAATAAATGACCAAATTCAGAAAAGCAATGGTCACTGTCTTGATTCATTTTTTTATTGCCAAATTCAGAAGAGCAATGGTCACTGTCTTGATTCACTTTTTTAAATTCCTGATACTGTCCATGGGTATGTAGTAGTACATCACCACAAAAGAAAGCTTAAAAGCAAAGGATGCCTGAAAGTTTATATTTTACCAATTACAATTTTCTAAGCCCGTCAATCTGCATGATTCCAAAAACACCACACCAGCAAATATGCTTAACTCTTACAAATGTCAATGTATCCCATATGTAAAATGTAAAAGTAAAAGAAATCCATTATGAAAGCAATTCTTGATCAGCAAAGATTGCAAGTGCAATACAGTCTTTCAGTTCCAACTTATTTTGCATATAATGTCTCATTTTTTTCTCTTAATTAAACTTATTTTGTTAAGCTTGGGAAAGATTTAAACCCTAAAGACAGAAAAGTATTGACAGAAATCTTACATAATGAAACCTGTGAATAAGCTATATCACAAGCCATATATCTTAATGTAAAATTCCAGAAGAGTACTGTATTCGTTTTTCATACTGGAGAAGTAACAGAAAGGTATCCATAAACTCAGGTTTCCTTGAATAAAAAGAGTAATGGGGTTATTTTATCTATTTTTCAAAATGAACTACCAGGTTTATATTTTGATTCTCCATGTGTTTATAATATGTATTAATGAAAAACATGGGAAAAAGAAATAGAGATACACATTTGAATCATTTTTATAACCAGTAAGTTTATATTCTTGTATCTTTCTAAATGTGTTTGTAGATTTTATTTCAGTCTGTTTAATGAACATTGAAATGCCAATGCAAATTGCTACATATTTGCCTATATGTGTAGCAACAACAAATTAAGCATTATATTACTACTTATATAGAAACAATCATACCTCGTTTCATATTTAAACATACACCTTGTAGATATAATATAATGTTGTTATGTGGTTAGGGTTATGAAACAAATCAAAATTGAGTCAAAGCAGTCATTAACACTCATTCTTTTAGGTTTTATATTTACTACTTTATTTCATATTCTTTCCTAAGGCATACTTCTCATGCACGTCAACTGTGAATACAAAATTCAAGTGATAACTATGTCACATCTAACACACAGAATAGATAGATATCCATTCCAATGTCATGGCACACAGAAATGTCTACATAATAACAGAAAAATGTATCATAAGTACTAAATACTCAAAACTACTGTTTATATGGCATTTTGTGCTGTTTCTTATAAATAATTATACTTCTTATTTACATATTTAGTATTTTAAGTTTGTAAGAAAATCTCATTAGTAGTATAGTCCTGCTTCCTTTCATCTAGCTACTTATTGTTCATTGGATGGCATTTCCATATGACTGAACAGTTTAATTTGTACTACAGTGCTTTAAAAACTGGAATTTATAAACATATCAAATTTAATCAGATTTAAATTAACAGTATAATTTGATCATCATACATGTATTCCTGAGTTTTAAAATACTTAGTTTTCACATAGGAAACAAGAACAGGCTATTTCCAGAAAAGAGCTGCCCTTTTCGAGAACTACATTTTTTAAATATCAATATAATATGTTATAATATGAATATGACATATTTTCCATTTATACAGAAACCAATATACATGTGTAGCTGCTAGCATATGACATATTTGTTTCACACCTTACCCTGAAAAGTATTTCGAAAATAAACATCTCTCTCGAAAAAGAACATTCAAACTTCCTTTTCCTAAAAACTAAACTTCCTTTTTTAATGTTAATTTTTGATAGATTTATTATTATTCTTCCAGTAAAAATATTACTACCATTAGATGATTTGTACAGACCGAAAGCAAAAAAATAAATATTGGGGGTGATATTGTTATTTATGTTTTTATTATAAAAAAAAACTAAGCCCTTATAATAACACTAATTTAAAAATATTTTAATTACTACAATTATAATTCAGGTCCAAATCAAATTAATGCCTAGTTAATGTCAGGACCGTATTAAATGTCACGTTTTTCCCTTCTGATGATGAAAACTTCACGTTCACTTTTTCTCTCAAAATAAATGCCAAGAAAAATAAAAGAATGTGCTAATAATTTGCAGATAAATTTATAAATAGAAGATCATAATTTGTCTTTAGTGATTGCTGCAATCTTTGGTTCAGTGCTTATAAAACATGATTTTTTCTCAAAAACACTGATAATTATCCTGATACAACACTGATATAATGTTTTCATGCAAGCAAAGCAAACAGGCACTCACTGCCTTTTCATGGGATCAATGCCACATTTTAACTGTACAGATTTTATTCTGGAACCTAACATGAAGTGCAAATGTCAACTATCATTTCTCCTTTCCTTAGAAGATAGTATTACTAACTTTACAAATAAATAATTGTGGGTGCAGAAGTCTTCCAAAACTATTGATACTACTCACAAGACAGTAACTTAGAATCACAAAGCCTGTTGTTAGTCTATTGAATAACATTTCACAGAATTTAAAAATACCTTATATTCTTATTATTTAAAAACAATTCAAGTCTTTTCAAAGAAAAGGAACTGTGGTGTCCTGACTGCCTCTGGTCAGAGCACATTTCCGACCACAAAAATCACGTTATCTAGTTTGGGGAANAGGTGCCACAAAGGTTCTGATATGAGAGACTTTCTTGCCTTCCCCCCCATAGAACAAGGAGAAATATGACGATGATGAGGTCGTTCCCCAACTGTAAATTGGAGACAACTATTGTAGAGGTAATCTCTTATAAAACCGGTAAAACTGCTTTCTTTAATTGACTACTAGACATGGGAACTGTGGAAGGGATTACTCTCTGTTCAGAACCAAATATAATACTAAAGTCCTAGGGCTATGCACTCAGGCAAAATATATTAATACAGGAGCTCTGACATCAGCAATGGATTGTTCTACCAGGTGGATGTTGGCCAGGGGATCCAAGGCCCCACAAAAGGTAAGGGCTCCTTGCCTCTAAGTTGGGATACCTACAGGAGGAGAGGCAATAAGACCCTGCTGCCGAAGACCTGACGTTAACATGGGAGGGATGTATTGAGACCATACATGAAAATTCTCCTATTTCTAATCATAGCTGCACAGTGCTTTTTATATGCTGGAAATTTACATCAGTCAATGTTTTAATCATCATGAGAACCTTATGAAGTTTCACCAGTGTGAAGATAAACTTGTTCAAGTTATACAGCTAATAAATTGTGGAGCTGAACTTTAAACCCAAACAACCAAATTCTGTGCCAGAATTAATGCCAAGTGTTCAAAAGCATCAACTTGTTCATGTTTAGATGCATTTGTACGATTGATATAGATATATACAACATTGTACTTATTAAATATGTTTTCATAATAGTAACAGATACCAAAATGATATACCAACATGGTATGAGCTAAGGGCCTTATTTTGTTACAGATGAATATCCAGTTTTCCAAGACCCATTTCTTCAAGACACTCTACTCTCCATAAAAGAAGCTAGTTTGTGAGTTCAAGGCCAGCCTGGTCTACAGAGTGGTCTACAGGACAGCTGGGGCTACAGAGAGACCCTGTCTCGAAAAGACGAGAAAAAAAAAAAAAAAAGAAGCTAGTTTGTAAGCAGTTAACTCTCTCTGTTCTATGAGGTACCCTTTGAAGAAAAACTGGAAAAGTCATTTAAATCCCCATCTGTCCTATGGTTCAGACAAGGAAATTTAGTTGGAAAAGCCGCAACCACAATTTGTTCAACACATTTTAGAATTATAACCATGTACTTAATAGTCTACACAAGATAGAAGATTGCCTCATGATACTCAGCATGGCTTCAATAGGAGGTCCACTGACGGTCCCTGAGACCTGCAATCCTTTGCAAGAATCTCTTCTAATATGATAAACACAGAGGTGATAAAGAACTGGTAGCTATCACAGCTCATCATTTCTTCTAGTGATAGACAATCCAGCTTCACACAAAGCCATGACTCACAGCATTAGAAATCCTAAGCACAACCTCAGGACACTAAATGAAGAACTAGCTAGCATGTTTCATTTTTTATGACTTGATCTCTTTTTATGTCCATTCCAGGGATGAGTTAGTCCCTTCTCTCCCTTGTTCTATTGTGCTTAGCAGAAGAATGAAAGAGATTACTTCAAATAATAATAATTCATAGTAATCTCCAAAGATTCATACAAAAATGGATAAGCATTGCAAGACAAATCTGTGAGTCAAATCCTCCATATTAGAAAAAAAAAAGATTAAATCATGTTTCCATTCTCTAATCAATAAATTCAGTTAAATATACATATACAACCACCTGATGGCCTCTCATTTAAGGATTATATTTTTCCTTAAAAGTCATGGAGTGTAACCCTTAGTTATAGGATATTAGCATGAAAATGAAGAAATTAGCAGTCCAAAATTACAAGGTTTAAATCAAAGGGACCGTTGAACCTAAGTGAAAACTCTGAGTCTTCTAAGGCTATACTTACTATCCAAGTCTTCAGAACTCTCAGAAGCCAAATGAATATGGCTTTAGTATTTTTAAGTATCTGTCAACACACCTAGCAATCTTGGCAGCAAGTGCTTCAATATGGAATCATTAGGCAGTTTGAGCAATGTGAAAGAGAGGAATGACAAATGAAAATTAATGCAAACTATAATCAGCAGTATATATCCTGCCCACACCCACTTTGATGCTTTGATTACTTCTAATGAAATTTATATAACTTCATATGCCTGGCACAAAGTATTTTTAAGTTTTACACTATCTTCTATATGCTGTTCTATATAAACATATCAGGACCCATGTGTATATTTTATTATAGTTTTATTTATGTAAGCCATATATTTAATATATTTAGTATGGAATATATATATATATATATATATATATATAAACACATTATATCTCTGCACTTAGTGGAACAGAGAAAATACAAGGAAAGAATACAATAGATCCTGAGTAGCCTGTTTAAACCAGGTTTTAGATCTTTCTGTGTAATAAAAGAATGGAGTTCACAAAGTTATCCACTTAACCCGTGGGAAAAAAAAAAAAGAGGCAGGTGTAAGTTCAAGGCTTGCAGCCCTCAAATGGCCCCTCTGTCATGGTCATTTATACCCAGGGACACAGCTGGCTTAGAGACACCACACAGACAGGTTATGTCACGTTTGATAATTTAAGGAGTGAATGATCTCATCTAATTATTATGCATGGTTTACTCTGTGATGAGTTACCATTCCCCTATGTTTATTTATTACCATTGAGGATTAATATAAATTTTAAACAATTACTCACCAGTAGACCTTTACACCCATGTATCCATCCCCTGGGAACTAAACCATGCACATACACAATACAATTTTGCCTCATGAAAATTAATTCCCATTCCTACATTTATTTTGACAGAAAAATCAGGTGTCCGTAGAAAGAACCAAGTATGCACAATGTTGAATTTACAGCAATCAGTACACCCTACATTGTGCCCACCCCCCTGAGGCTACACATGGCCCATTTGTTCAAATCTCCAAACATTTTTGCAGATGCAAATTTCAGTCAAGTACAATATAATGTCATGGCAAAAGAAGGGCTGGTATTTTTTAAAGTGACGAACATCATAAGAATTTTACACAATGCTTTCTGTGGCAAATGTCAAGATGACTGCCACAAAATAGCAGACTTGCTGGGACTCAGAAACCCGCTCCTTCAATGTTATCACCAAGTTGTACTCATTAATCAGGCATTAATGCATGGCTTAATCTAAAGCATCTTTTTGTTATTAGATCAATCCAAAAGTTATAGCATAAATAATAAGTGTTTCATTTCCATGGAGAATAGTGTTTATGAAAAGGTAAACATAGTTTCTACTGGAAAGTGATGGGATGGAGTTTAATGAGTGGAACTATTCAGTTGAGCAAGTCAAGTGAACACTGGTTTTGGGGGTCTGTTTTTGATAGATCTTTGCTGACTTCTATGTGGTTGGTAAAATGCAACTGGTCTCAACCTCACTATTTTGCCCTCATTCTATGTATAGAGTTGTCTGGAATCATTTCCATAAATGCCATAAATGGAATGCTTTCTTAAATTTCAAATATTCTGCTTTGCAGCTGACAACTCACATGTTCGATGATGAGAGGTTATCAGTGGTAAAGTTATGGTTTAAAGGTAGATTCGGTCTCTTGGGGCCCTGACTCATAGTGCTGGCTGCAATATCCAAAAGAAGCACAAAAAATGCTTTGTAGCTCTACTTTCTTCCTGGTCTCTTTTAGGACCTCAGTTCTGTCCTTAACCTAAGGATGGACCACTTCACCGACTCTACTCTGGTAGCTCTCCACTAAATCTTTAACCTTCATTTCCTCTTTATTATGAAAGGCTATGTACATTTTAGGAAGAGAGTTTTAAGGGCCTTACAAGCATTCATCTCAATTTTTTTCTCATGTTCCAAATGCTATGTTAGCACAATAATCTAACTCACTTAACGATAGTCATTAATCCATGGTCTCTAAAAGTCAGAAAAAGTACACAAAGTACAAATAATAAACCCTAATCATTAGAAAGTCCTTCAGCCTCCATCCTCTCACTTGATCCCTGTGGTAATGCTATGATGCATGAACAATACTGTTTTTGTTTTACATACAGAGAAACTGAGACCTAGTTCTGTTCTTTATATTGACTCCTTTTCTCTCTCAATTTCATTGCCATAAATGCACCCAGACGGAGGATGCTCATGCCCCAAGCACCTGTGAGAGGCAACAGAGTATAGCAGGTAAGCAAAAGACCTTAGAATCAAACTGCTCAGGACTAAATTTTAGCTCATAACAAAATTCAAAAGTGTTTTCTCATCCATGAAACAGACGTTAATAATAAGACTCCCCTTAAAGGAATAGCTTGAAGGCAACATGGATTTAAAATTATGGACGATATTTACCTCACAGTAAATATCAGAAAGCAATATTACAGTAACTGAAGGATGGTTGTTCATCATTATTAGTGCACACTACAGACAGAGAAATAAAAAATAGTTCAAATAAGGTTGAGAGTGGTGGCATGCACTTGTAATCTCTGCACTCTGGGGGCTAAGGTAAGAGAATAACGAGATCAAGGCTACAAAGTAACACCCTGTCTCAGAAAAAAAAAAAAAAAAAAAGGTGGACAGGAAAAAAGAAGAAAAAAAGGGACAGAAAGGTATGAAAGTGGGATGAAGTGAGAGAAGCAGAAGAAATGAATAGCTCAGAATCTCATACCCATGAGAGAGGAACATAAAGAAGGTAAAGTCACAGAGGGAAAGCAATAGGCCTCTCTAACTCTTTTCATCTCTTGCCACAAACCACAAGGGTGGTTTTTCCACATTATAAGGTACTGATGCAATCAAGATTAATGCTTGGAACTGTTGGCAGTTGCAATCCTAGCCATTCATTCATTCATCCTGGAAACCCAGGGAACTGCTGTGACAGCAGCTTCCAGTAACTTCCAGACCTTCAGAGACCTGAGATGCCTCCATGAGGGTTGACCAGGGACGAATTTGGCTGTAATATTTTATCTGCCCATGTTTTGGTACCTTAGTAAGTTTGTTATCTTGGTTTCTAGACAAGAATCTGTTTCAATTCAAATGTCTGAACATTGAACATGGGGTAAAGGTGAAAGAAAATCAGCTATAGAATGAGAGTGAAACATCACTACTTTCCCAAAAGTTAATAAATAAAAAAGATATTGGGGCTGGAGAGCTGGTTCACTGGTTAAGAGCACTGGCTTCTTTTCCGGGTGACCCAGGCTCAGTTCCCAGTACAGTATCCATAAGTGGCTAAGGGTAGTCCTCCAGTTCCAGGGGATTTGACAACATAAGCACTGCATATATGTGGTGCACTCATGTACATGTAGACAAAAAGTTCATACATATAAAATAAAAATAAATTCAAAACAAATTGAAAATATTAAATTGAAAAGGCAAGAACTACCTGTTCTTTTTATTAGTGTCTTTTTTAGTGATATTACTGTAACATCTTTCATTCACAAGCATATACATTTATTAGACTAAATGACATCACTTAAAACTATCTCTTCTAAGCCAGGCATGGTGGCGCAAGCCTTTAATCCTAGCACTTGGGAGGCAGAGGCAGGCGGATCTCTGTGAGTAAAAAGTACAGGAAAAAATAAAGAAAATCAACTGTTGCTGCATCTACAGGGCACAGAATAGTAAACTAGAATCCTCTTACTATCAAGAACCACAACCATAACTCTAAGCTATACATGACAAAATCCAAATATTAGTACCATTCATGCATTATATTCTGAATCATATTATTCCATTCTTCAGAATATATGATTTAGAACACTCCTCTAAAAACATCTCTAGTGAAATTACTTTTATATCTATCCTATATTCCAACCATGTGCTTTAATGCTCAAGGCTAATTCATATTTCAAAAATTACTTTGTATGACATTGTTTTTTCATTGGATCCCTTCCTCATCTGCCTCTATCCAAACATTCATCCATCAATCATCATCTGTCATTTAGCCAGCTTCTTCTGATATGCTCAAACTTCTCCTCCAGTAATCCTTATTTACTTCTCTCTACAGACCCCTGCATTGTCAACAGTCCTCTTCTGAGAATTTTTTTTTCTGTCATCCATGGTAATAGCCACTGGTCCTTTGCAATGTAACAACTGTTAATAAGAATAGAACAAATGTAGAAAGGGGAAAGCAGCCCAAGCTGAAACAATCAGAGTTGTTTTTCCAAATCCCTTCTCCCGGTCACAACTGCCTGAGCTACAGAGAGTCACCAGACTCTTTTTCATATTATCAGCCTATCTTCTCTGGGGACCATATTTTGGAAGGAGTCTGGAGTCCACCTGATACCAAGACGCTATCCCCTCAGAACTACTCAGTGTCAGGAAAGCTAGGAAGCAGATGAACCCAATCACCAGATGGAATAAGGAAGCAGTGACACAGAAACGTCAGGCTGACTTGAGAGGGGATGCTGATAGCAGTCTTGGCCTATAACGCATCTGCTGGCACCAACTTGACTTGAACTTCCATGCTTGACCATTTAGTTCCACCACTATCTAAAAGTATTTCCCCTTTTGATCTAATGATTCCCCTTTTGGTCCTATGATTTTCTACAAAAGTTAATTCCAAATGGCGTAATACAACTCCTGTTCTTGAAACTAAAGAATCCCAAATCCTCTCAATCTTCTGAAATAACTAAATTTCTGAGTTTCTTCATGTTGCTAAATTCCTTCGGATAGCAATCTGCACTTGCTGTCTACGTATTCCTAATTTCTAGTAACTTCCAAATGCTAGAGTCATGGTTCCGGTCTCGACACTACTAAAGCTGCTCTCTTGTACCACTGGCTTTCTGATAACCTTAATAGGGTCAACTTGTTTAGTCTCTGCAAATCAAACAGTCCATCAATCCTCCTGTTTTGAAAGTGCCTATTATCACTGATACCATGTAATCACAACTAAACAAATAAATGAACCCTTCTTTGGGCTTTAAAATCCCAATCTGAACCTACCTTCAAACTCCTTCCAGATACATATAGGCATCTACAAAACACTGCAAAGTCAACAGTGTCCAACCACCCCACCTCCAACACATTTCTAGTACTCCTCCTCAGTCTACAAAGTGTAATAAGGCACCAGCTTTCTGCTAGACAGCTTAAGGCCATCTCCAAGTTTTCCCTCTCTCTGATTTCCTAAATTCCTCCACCACCGAGGCTTGATATTTGACTTCTATAGTATACTCTAGCTACTTCCCTTTCTGGGTGCTGCTATTCTTTCTTAGACTTCAAGCATTAGTCTGCTAACTTCTCTCACTGCCTGGCACAAATACTGGCCTTTAGTCAATTCACTAGATACCAGAGTTCAAAAAGCTTCCACTTTTTCTTTCATTAAAAACTTCAACAACACAGGGTTGTGGGGGGGTGGGGAAACCTATAGTATGCAGAGCTGGCCTACTGTAATGGTTCATATATTTTGTACACTGTCCTTTCTCCCTGGGGTCATGATGAGAAATTTATTAGCTCGAGCAAGGCCAACAGTGCCTTCAGCATCTGTTCCCACCCAGCCATGCCTAATACCCAGCAGGCCTTGTTTCATTAGATCATGCTTTTCAACATGCATTCTCTCTTTTGCTTGGTCATGCTTTGATGCACCCCACTGTTTCATACTTAAGTTGAAGTTGTGGCTTTCATTGGGACTTGCTTTCTCAGTTTGTATTCCCAGCATATACCTCAGTATGATATATTAATTTGCACAGAATAATAGTATTGCATTAATTGTTAGATTGAATTATATTTGGATTTTAAAATATTTGATGCAGAATACATTTTAAAACACAATGTAAATAAAACTGTGTCTAAAATGAGAAGTACTGTTTACTGAGGGGTCCAAATAGTCTTGAAATCTGGTCTCAAAGCCTTCCCATCTATAGGTTATTTCATTTCTTACAATCTAATAGAATAAATTTTGGTTACAGAGCTCCATGCTTGATAATTAACACTTAAAACTTTTAATTAAATGTTATGCTAATATTTCTTATCCAATGAACCACTTCCCCAGGGTTTTATAAAAACATGCAATTTTAAGTACTTTTATATTTTTTGAGAACTAGACAATTTTATTGTCCATAGTCCCTCAGGTGAAATTCCATGTCTGAATTCCATATTTAGGTCTCTGAAAATGAATCTCAAGCTTAGTGAACAGTATTTCGAGTACAACCAAGGCTACATTAGAAATGAGCCAAGGACAACAATGCAGTGAAAACAACCAGCCACTTTTACCATCTATAATTTTGCAACTGGTGCATCCGAGGGCTCCTTTCTCTACTTATTCCTCTGTTTCACTCCGCATAGTATTTTCACAAGGACTGTTGATCAACTTTTAAAAACAAGAGATTTCCCCAGTGTGCCTGACCTCATTTATTTTATTGAGCTATTCCTCTTTTAACTCTCAAGATAAGGCATTATTGCCTCGCCTTTGCTTTATATGGCTGGGCAGTAAGCTCCTCAGAAAAGAACAATTTTATTAGCTCTTTCCCATTTGTTCCTCTAATTATCCCCACAGTATGTGGGCAAATGTCAAAAGAAACAATTGTCTAGACTGTCTGATATTTTTGATAGAAGCGTCAATTACGTGCTATAGATTTATCTATGTGTCACAATCCCACACCAATTTCCTTTAGTGGGTAAAAAGAAATAGGGACAAACACTGAGTGTAGGATCAAGAGAGAAAGACATGAAATTAAGAGTTGATCATGAACATGTCAGGAGACAATAAACCAAAAAATTTGATTTGGTGTTCATGCACACAACTATGATTAGTTTTCAGCGTGTGCTAGCATGTAGAAAGAAAAGGAACTGAGCTAAAATATTGGAATACAAAAATATAAGAATTATTTTCTCACACCAGGACACCAGCATAGTAATTTTTTAATTTCCCAGGAAAAACAATTTAAAATAGACAGTAATTTTATCCCCAGACTGAAGCATTTAAAAATGGCCCTCACTATAATTTTCTAGTTTAAATTTGTTCTTGAATTTATGATATAGAAATTTAAATGTATCCTAATTTTTTAATCCACAGACCATATGGTTAAAAAGAAATCAGCAGAAGCAAATGTTAAAATAACATTTAGCCAGAAATATTCCACATTCATATTCAAAGAGAACTTCAAATGCTGCTGTGTATATGCCAGGCTGATTCTGAATAATTGAAATTAAAAGGAAAAGTACATTTGTTTGGTGAGGCAATAAGGTCAATGCTTTCCTTGCTCATAACCTTACTAGAATCTGCACAAATAAATGACCAAATTCAGAAAAGCAATGGTCACTGTCTTGATTCATTTTTTTTAATTGCAAATTCAGAAGAGCAATGGTCACTGTCTTGATTCACTTTTTTAAATTCCTGATACTGTCCATGGGTATGTAGTAGTACATCACCACAAAAGAAAGCTTAAAAGCAAAGGATGCCTGAAAGTTTATATTTTACCAATACAATTTTCTAAGCCCGTACACATCTGCCATGATTCCAAAACACCACACCAGCAAATATGCTTAACTCTTACAAATGTCAATGTATACCATATGTAAAATGTAAAAGTAAAAGAAATCATTATGCAAAGAATTCTTGATAGCAAAGATTGCAAGTGCAATACAGTCTTTCAGTTCCAACTTATTTTGCATATAATGTCTCATTTTTTTCTCTTAATAAACTATTTTTAATGCTTGGGATAAGATTTAAACCCTAAAGACAGAAAAGTATTGACAGAAATCTTACATAATGAAACCTGTGAATAAGCTATATCACAAGCCATATATCTTAATGTAAAATTCCAGAAGAGTACTGTATTCGTTTTTCATACTGGAGAAGTAACAGAAAGGTATCCATAAACTCAGGTTTCCTTGAATAAAAAGAGTAATGGGGTTATTTTATCTATTTTTCAAAATGAACTACCAGGTTTATATTTTGATTTTCCATGTGTTTATTAATATGTAATTAATGAAAAACATGGGAAAAAGAAATAGAGATACACATTTGAATCATTTTTATAACCAGTAAGTTTATATTCTTGTATCTTTCTAAAATGTTTTGTAGATTTTATTTCAGTCTGTTTAATGAACATTGAAATGCCAATGCAAATTGCTACATATTTGCCTATATGTGTAGCAACAACAAATTAAGCATTATATTACTACTTATATAGAAAAATATACCTACTGTTTCATATTCTAAACATACACCTGTAGAATAATAAATGTTGTTATGTGGTTAGGGTTATGAGAACAAATCGAAAATTGAGCAAAGCAGTCATTAACACTCATTCTTTTAGGTTTTATATTTACTACTTTATTTCATATTCTTTCCTAAGGCATACTTCTTCATGCACGTCAACTGTGAATACAAAATTCAAGTGATAACTATGTCACATCTAACACACAGAATAGATAGATATCCATTCCAATGTCATGGCACACAGAAATGTCTACATAATAACAGAAAAATGTATCATAAGTACTAAATACTCAAAACTACTGTTTTATGGCATTTTGTGCTGTTTCTTATAAATAATTATACTTCTTATTTACATATTTAGTATTTTAAGTTTGTAAGAAAATCTCATGTAGTAATTGTCTTTCATCTAGCTACTTATTGTTCATTGGATGGCATTTCCATATGACTGAACAGTTTAATTTGTACTACAGTGCTTTAAAAACTGGATTTATAAACATATTCAAAATTTAAGTACAGATTTAAATTAACAGTATAATTATGATCATCATACATGTATTCCTGAGTTTTAAAATACTTATGTTTTAACATAGGAACCAAGAAAGTATTTCCAGAAAGAGCTGCCCTTTTCGAGAACTACATTTTTTAAATATCAATATAATATGTTATAATATGAATATGACATATTTTCCATTTATACAGAAACCAATATACATGTGTAGCTGCTAGCATATGACATATTTGTTTCACACCTTACCCTGAAAAGTATTTCGAAAATAAACATCTCTCTCAGAAAAGAACATTCAAACTTCCTTTTCCTAAAAATAAACTTCCTTTTTTAATGTTAATTTTTGGAATAGATTTATTATATTATTCCAGAAAAATATACTACATTAGAATGATTGTTAAACCAGAAAGCAAAAAATTAAATATTGGGGGTGATGTTATTTATGTTTTATTATAAAAAAAACTGAAGCCCTTCATAATAAACACTAATTTAAAAAATATTTTAATTACTAATTATAATTCAGGTCCAAATCAAATTAATGCCTAGTTAATGTCAGACTGTTTTAATGTCACGTTTTTCCACTTCTGATGATGAAAACTTCACGTTACTTTTTCTCTCAAAAACTGCCAAGAAAAATAAAAGAATGTGCTAATAATTTGCAGATAAATTTATAAATAGAAGATCATAATTTGTCTTTAGTGATTGCTGCAATCTTTGGATTCAGTGCTTATAAACATGATTTTTTTCCAAAAAAAAAACTGATATATATCCTGATAAACACTGTATATAAAATGTTTTCATGCAAGCAAAGCAAAAGGCACTCACTGCCTTTTCATGGGATTAATGCCACATTTTAACTGTACAGATTTTATTCTGGAACCTAACATGAAGTGCAAATGTCAACTATCATTTCTCCTTTCCTTAGAAGATAGTATTACTAACTTTACAAATAAATAATTGTGGGTGCAGAAGTCTTCCAAAACTATTGATACTACTCACAAGACAGTAACTTAGAATCACAAAGCCTGTTGTTAGTCTATTGAATAACATTTCACAGAATTTAAAAATACCTTATATTCTTATTATTTAAAAACAATTCAAGTCTTTTCAAAGAAAAGGAACTGTGGTGTCCTGACTGCCTCTGGTCAGAGCACATTTCCGACCACAAAAATCACGTTATCTAGTTTGGGGAAAGGGTTTGCTGTAGGTGCCTCACAACAAGGAATTTTACATTAATATTTTGCCATGGCAAGTTCAAGAATAAAATGTTTGATTTTGTTGCATTTAATTTTGCCCAGTGTGATAAGGAATTCTCCCCAAACGACAGAAATACTGGCAAATCAATTTAAAACAACACTAAAAATGTGCATCCTGAATACATTTAGAATGTGATTTTTTTAAGCCACAACTTATTTGACACAAAATGCAAACGAGTCACTGAAGTTCTCATTTAATAGGCCAAGCTCCAAAAGAACTAAAAATAAAAATAAGTGAAAGTGTGATTTCTCAATAGGACTGAATGATTTTGTAGCATCTTATGCGAATTCTTAGACTTTTCATGCTTAAAAATATCCAGTTGGTACAGTCTGCCAATTAAAAGAAGCTCTACAGATGGCATTTACCCTTTTGCTTCCTAACAAAAGGGATATGCAATCATTTTTATGGAAGATTATCTAAAGAGGAACATTACTGTAAATCAGTGACATGAAATATTAGACACTCCCTTTCCCTGGGTTAGGATAAGCATCGTTTACATGCTTGCACTGACACCCAAAGTGATAAATATTCTAAGCCAAATCTTAAATAACACACTGCCGGTTCCAGCCAGTAAAGATGCACTGTTAGTGTATCCCCCAAACTCCAGGAATCAGCACCCCGCCAACAAAGGACAGCAAGTGATTCCTTGCAGCAAAAATGCTGGGAAGGCTACCTTGGGCTTTGTTATTGTTATGTAAAATGCATTAAAGTGACTCACCCACTTAAGACTACCTACTCTTAGAAGCTTTAAAGTACCTTCAAGAACCAAAATAAATGCTTTCCCAGAATGCCTGATAAGATATTCAGCGCATTAAAAATATGTATATATTTATATGTGCCACTGACTGGGATTCCTTATTGCAGCCTGGAAGAGTGGAGATCTGCTACATTTCATTCCCTTCCTGCTGTGTGACTATAGCTACCTTTCAACACTCTATTTCCAGAATAGCAACGAAGCTTTTTTTTTTTTTTTTTGGAAAGTTATTTTAGAGATGTTAAAAATAAGAGAAAATTGCAGGAGACTGTGGAAAGTCCCTCCCTCAAAGAATAGGGGTTCTTTCATTCTAAGAACAGGAACCGCGTGTCTGTAGGCACTTAGACGTTTCAAATAAAGGGTTGAGTAGGTTGGCTGGCAATAGCCCGAGTACCTGTGAGCGCTAGGGTGGACAGCACACTCTGCTTTTATTGAGCAAGCAGGCTTCAAATTGCCAAAGCTGTCAAGCGCTGCTGGTAATTCGGGATCTAAATGAGTTTGGTCACTATAGCAATTAGCATCCCAGGAGCCAAATACAAGAGAACCGCACGCTACTCTAGCCAGCCTGGAGCGAACTATCTGTAAAATACCTAAGCCGAGCACAACTTTTCATCAAGTCGGGTCTGATGAGAGCTGGGTATGCCAGAAAACTTTTCCCCCAAGTCCAGCTAGAAAGTCTTCAGCTTGGAGCATCCTTGGAGATGGGGCTGAGACGCCGCAGACGGCTGGCCGTCCCCTGAGAGGCGCGGCGGGCGGAGCGCGGCTCCCGCACCCGGGTTCTGAGCGCCTTCAGCCTCCGGCCGCGCACACCGCCCGCCAGCCCGGCCTCCGGATCCCAGCCCCGTGCGGGCCGCGCGCTCCCCGCCCCCACGGGCTCTGGGCCGCCGAACGGGGACCCCCGTCCCAGCCCCGCCCGGCCCATGCCGCGCACGCGGGCCCCGCCGACTTACGTGACGGCCGAAGGGAAGGGCTCCTCGGACGAGGGGCCGATCAGCCAAGACTGGAAAAGTGTCAGAGTCAAGGCCAGCAGGCAGCCAGCAGCCATCTTCGCGATCGAAGATCAGTCCCCTCCCTCCCCGGCCCGGGAGGCGGCGAGGCTGCACGCGGCGGCCGGGGACCCGAGCGGGAGCCGGAGCGCCGACGACTGCGGGCGGCGAGCGGGCGGCGGCGGGCGGCGGCGGGCGGCGAGCGGGCGGACCTCTAGCTCTTGTCGGCCGCTCTGCGCTGCTGCCTCGCCTGCGCCGCCATCAAGGGCGAGCGGAGAAAGGAGCTGGGCCAGCCCGCCGGCGCCCGCGCTCTGGCACCCGGGCGCTCGCCTCCCTGATTTATCCCCGGTCCCCAGGCGAGGGCGGGGGCGGGGCGGGGGCGGAGGGGGCGGCGCGGGACGCGGGCTGCGGGATGGGGGTGGCCGCGCGCCGCTCGCCTGCCTTCCCCGGGGCCGCTCGGAGGGAGGCGGCTGGGGGTGGGCAGCGGGAGGGCCGGGCGTCAGCCAGCAACGGGCGGGGACGGGCCGGGATCAGCCCTCCATACAAGGCAGGGCGCAACTCCCAAAGTCGGCGTCGCTGCTCCCGCCGCGGGCGAGCTGAGGCCTAGCGGACCCGACCCGCAGGACTCCCTGGGGACTACTGGCCGCCCGCGGGCATGCCCCCGCCGCGCAGGCTCCCGCCAGCACTTGGCTCGAGTCCTCCGGGGTTATTTTTTGCACAAGCGAGCAGAGGCCCCCCAAGCCCTACTCCCAAGCACAGAATCTACTGCCTGCCTAGGAATCATGTAGTGATTTGACAACAGATGTAGGGGGGGTTTGTAGTGTGTTTGAGAGCACCGCTGTTGACTCTACCAGGTGGCACGATTTTTCCTGGGCAACAGGGGTTAGAGCTTTTGGCAGGATTGAGTACTAATAATGCCAGCGGCCCCACGCCCATATACGGCCAGATTTGTCTTTACCTGGCATAGGACAGAACCTCGGGGAGGGCTGGGAATAGAGAAGGAGCTGGGGCTATAAAATCTTCCCATAGGAACGAGGGGAGGGAGGACTGGTCCATCACAGCTGCTCAGTGCTGCAAGAGGAGGGCTCGGTAACACCCGAGAGGGCCACCTTTTAACTGGTCCACAAACGCCTTGCTCTGCCCACTGGGCAACCTTGTCTGACAGGTTGCTGGGGGCTAGGGAAGGTGGTGAATTCACTTTGTTAGTGTGAAGATAGAACTAGGGTAAACATCAGAAACAGGTGGTACTATGCAAAATGCGTCAGAAATGTGAACAAAAAATTAAGGGAGGAAGAAATTAGTTGGGAGAATCCAGCCTTCTGGGCAGACCTCTGGAAAGAATGGAAGGGTCTTCAGTTAGGCCTCTCCTGCCTGCCTTTGGCCACTTTCAAGGATGGACCTGGTGACTGCTAGAAAGGTTTCCTGGAGCAGCCCATATTCTTCAGCTCCCTCCAGAAGATATGAAAACACTTTTGACACAAGTCAGGTAACATAATGCGTGATGAGAAAGCCGACCACGCTGCAAAATCAAGGGGTATGGGTGTAAGGACTTAGACATCCCTGGGGTCCAGGAGAAGTTATGAAAGATAGACCATCCCTCATTTGGAATTGGTTTTTAAGATCTGTAAAGGCAACCTCCCAAAACAAAGAGATAATGATAATGATAGTGATGATGATGATTACTGGTCAAATCTTAAATGTATTTGTGGGGGTTTGATGCTTGGTTCAGTGATTTATCAGTCCCATCCCCAACCTCTCTCGTTTTTTTTCATGCCTTGTTTGTTTTCTTCCTGTCCGCTGCATCTCTATCTCGCCCTTTGTTTCCTTCTTCCCACCCTGAGTGGGCTCACAAAGGCACCCCAGAGCGACTTAACTTTGTTTTGTGCTAGGGAGAGAGAGAGAGAGAGAGAGAGAGAGAGAGAGAGAGAGAGAGAGAGAGAGAGAGAGAGAATAAGCTAAATCAAAACACACAAAATTTTCATCTGATCTTTGCAGATTTTGCTGTGCCTTGCAGGCCTCTCTGTCTTCATTGTGCTAGGCAGAGAGAGAGAGAGAGAGAGAGAGAGAGAGAGAGAGAGAGAGAGAGAGAGAGAGAGAGCTTGGCAAGAGAGCTGTGCCAATGAGGGATGAAGTGCAATGTAATGGAATCGAATCGAGAGCTACAGCTCTGAAGGATGTTTTACGACTGAAGATACCTTTCCTCTCCAAAATTAGACAACCAAATAGTCAAATCCATCATTTTTTCAATTTTTAATGACTCAAAGACAGATCACCTTCCCCAGCATGAGGGTTAGAACAGTAGAATTAGATTCTCGTTATTGCCTACGTGATATGTTGCTATCATAACCGGCCCACCGCAGAAAAATATCGTTAAAATATATTCTTTCTATTATCTCATTAATGACTCCAGACTTCCTACTATGTACATGATTTCCAATATTCTATTCTTTAGGAGAATAAAAGAATGCAATAAACTTTTTGAAAAGATAAGCCAGGCTTTATTATTAACTCTGTTAGCCTTTGAGCCAAGTCTCAATTTTTTGTATCTTTCTGATGAAGTATTGTGTTCTCCAGTATTTGAAGCAGCGGAAGATATTGCTTCTACAATTCTTACTGAGAGGGGTGGTTATCAAGTGCCAACCTAAAACATTGTTTAATTCTCTGCAGTGAGGTTTAGCTGTTACTTGTTTTAACAACATAAAACTTTTTAATGAAGATATTCGAATGAGGGTTCATGTTTATGTATGACAGCTAAAACAAAGCTAATCCCACAACATGCATCATGTTTGTACTGGATTAACTATATCCTTCCACAGTGTTTTTCTGCCCCCAAGTCTGTGATTTGGGGACGTTCCATAAAGACCAGATCACAGTCTATTAATTTTAATAAATGTTTGTTAAATCAACAAAATCTTCCTTCCATACAGGTCCTTTTTTTTTTTTTTTTTT
>VZQC01013915.1:168989-220559 GCA_009823505.1 Rhizomys pruinosus | reverse complement strand
TTTTAGCCAATTCAGAAGGACTGATCATAAAAAATGATGCCATCATGGCCTATAAACTAGCAAATCAGTACCTAATATTCATTTTAAGAGAAAATATCTTAATTAGAAAGTTAGTGAAGTGCTTCTGAGTAGTTTGTATTTCATCATTGTTAGAAGAAAGATTAAGGAAGATTTATTTCATTCAAAATACTTTTACTTACAACAAATATATGATCCCTAAGTCCTTGATGATTCTCAGTAGCCATTTCCTATAAATGAAAGCCAGATTTAAAGACAATGGACAGAAAGCTTCAACTGCTCGAGCTTCATAGGGTATCCTTCCAGGAGATGGAAATAAAAAAGATAGCAAGACAGAATGTCAATTCCCAGGGGTATGGTCAAGGTCCTGTACAGTGATTTTTAAGTCAGAAAGAGAGAGTTGCATTTCAGTATTTTAAAAATAAAGTGGCATGGAGCTGGAGAGATAGCCTAGCAGTTAAGAGCACTGACTGCTCTTGCAGAGGACCCGGGTTCGATCCCCAGCACCCACATGGCGGCTAAAAACCATCTGTAACTCCAATTCCAGGAGAACTCCAGTCCAGGGGAATCCGAGACCCTCTCTGACCTCCGCGGCATTGCATGACATGGGTGCACAAACCTACATGCAGACAGTCATTCATCACATACTAAAAATTTTAAAAAGTTTAAAAAAAACAAAGTGGCACAAAAAAGCCTCCATTTAAAAAATAGAAAATTAAAATTAAATAGCATGCATTACTCTTGTAATGGTGGGTTTTCATAATCTGGAAATACCGAAAAATATCATTATAACCTAGCATATCTCTGTAAAGCTGAGGCTATGTTATGGAACAAATTAATCTGTTACTAACTTATTACAGAAGACTGCAGAAACTCACAATTAATCTATCAGAAGAGGATCCTCAGAAGCACCACAAAATAGTGTTGCAAGGAGTTTGCAGTAATGAGCATGGGAAGGAAATATAAGAACCAGATTCCACTGATGTTCCTCATGCTATGTTAGATTTATAGGTTTAAAATGCCTAAGGTTATTAGAAAAAATACGTGACTAGCTGAACATGAACATTTTTAGGGAACTTTACTTTTTAAATCCTATATTCTACTGACAGATGAGAAAAATAAGGATCGTAGTACTGTAATTTATCACAAATGGGAGATGTGAACTTTTATATTTGGTATTCAAAAACATTTGAAAATCAATATAGATTAAATATTATCCAGTGATAGTATTTTATTCATGATCTACGAGATAATAGGAAGTAATTCCCAAGATTCCTGGTAATTTGGAAAAAAAGTACTGTGATGTCTAAGAAGTAAAGAACGTTGCCACCCCCCCAAAAAAAAAGCCGGACGTGGTGGTGCACGCCTTTAATCATAGCACTTGGGAGGCAGAGGCAGGCTGATCTTTGTGAGTTCAAGGCCAGCCTGGTCTACAGAGTGAGTTCCAGGACAGCTGGAGCTAAAGGAAGACCTTGTCTCGAAAAGACCAAAAATAAAAAAAAAAAAAAAGAACGCTGTCATATGATATCTAATGCTCTGTTTTCATAACAATTAATAATAGTTACACATTGAATATCCTTTAAAATAAACAGATCTACATAACTCCATTCTAAAATAGCTGCAAGTCTCTGTTGGAATTTGCAAACTTTGATTTTTCTTTTCCTTATTTATGAGTCTTAAAATGTTCACTTGTGTGACTTATTTATTTTAAGGACATAACTCTCAGAAAATCCACTACTAACTGGAAGAATTGATTTACCAAATTTGTCAATTAGGGTGAAGATGGCCCATAGAAAATCAGGGATAGTCAAGACTCTACTCATGAATTAGATATTGCTGCAAGCTTTTTTTGCTACAGATATTAGGTATGTATTTTGTCAAGTTCTCATTCATTTTCGTGGGTAACATACTTGCAAATTAACTTTTAGTTACTTTAAAACAATCAAATACATAACATTTAATAGATACTCCAAAATGGAGATTTTTATGTTCATTGTTAAATCCTAATAACTAACAGTTACTAACATAACTGCAACTGGTAAGATTAATAATTTTTTATTTTTTATTTTTATTATTTTTTATGTGTATGAATCTACTGTCCACATGTAGGTTTGTGCACCCGTGTTGTGCAATGCCGCAGAGGTCAGAAGAGGGTTTCCCTGGAACTGGAGTTAAAGACGGTTCTCAGCCACCATGTCAGTGCTGGGGATCGAACCTGGGTCCTCTGCAAGAGCAGTCAGTGCTCTTAACGGCTAGGTCATCTCTCCAGCCCCAAGATTAATAATTTGTAACTAACTATATCATCCACATATGATCAGCAGTCACAATCTGTAACAAGCATAGGTTTGACTTAAAGAGCTGTGTATATGTTTAATCTCCTCTCTTATTTCCTCTGTTAGTATCTGAAAATTGCTTTTTTTCTAAGCCTGATGCTTTTGAAAAGATTATTGGAGTACTTTGGGGGTTTTTGTAGACTGTGCTGAATATGTTTCCTTTAAATGTTACATTTCATTTTTATTTATCAAAACATATCAAGTATTTCCCTTTCAACAACAAAGTACTTGTCAAGAGGGAAGTATCACCAAACCAGTTACAACACTGTATCTGCACTTCACTCCAGCTTTAACAAATCCCATGGTTCATAGCATTCAGAAAGAGAGTTTGCTTCTGTCCATCTGCCTTCTCTTCCCCAAGATACTAGTCAGCCCAGCCCACCCTTTCTCCATGGCGTCGTTTTACTGTTTACATAACCAACAGACAAAATGTTTCTTTAGCATGTTTCCTAGAAAGGGGCTTTTTTAAGTAGTAAGAGAAAAGAATGTTAAAAAATAATAAAGGTAAAGATAAGATATTCAGAAGAGAGGAAATGAAACCACAACAGAGGAATTGCATAAAGGATGTTTGTTCAAATAATAATAATAATCATAATAATAATAATATAATAATAATAATTGAAAGAGAAAAAGAGATAAACAGAATTACGAAGGTCATAATGGTCTGAATAAAACTAGTAGCATGACCTGGAATGTGTTTTCCACTTCTATAATTTGGCACTCCAAATTATAGAATGCTGTATAAATGGAAACTCACTGGTCAGTAATCACTGTGGTTATCCTTTTGCACTTGTCAGAATGTCCTTGAGATTTGTTCACATTATTTCTTGTATCAATAGTTTGCATCTTTTAATGGCGGAGTGATAATTCATGACATGAATATTCCTGTTGAATATTCACCTGCTAGAGAACATGTGGAGAGAAGGTCTAGTTTTTAAGTCTCAAAGAAAGCTGCTGTGAAAATCTGTGCTCTGACTAAAAGAAAATACTACCGTAAGTGGGTTAAAAAGTAGAGCAACTCAGTTTTCCTAAATAAGTATTCAATCAATTAAAAGTTTCATTCCTGGGCAAATATTGTACATACATAATCTTACTATTACCCAACTTAGTCAAAAATCTGAATAACTCTTTAAAGACTTTCTAATTCACAAAACAGAACAGGTTGTATGAGGTTAATATTCAAAAAAATTTAAAGCCTTAACTACAAATGCTCTAACATAATTGCAACTTCTTTCTGCATTTGAAATTTGAAGAGCAAATCTAGACCAGGCTGGCCTTGAACTCACAAAGATCTGCCTGCCTCTGCCTCCCAAGTGCTAGGATTAAAGGCATTTTGCCACCATGCCCGGCTGACATGGAGGATTTTAATGTGAAATTGGTTAACTATCATAAGGTATTTCAAATACAATATTTGTGCACAATAAATTTTATGCTAAATCCTTCATGAGCTTTAATTAACCCATGTTCCTTTCATTTTCAGTCTTGAATGGAGTAGTGCAGGTGGGATTATGAGTAAAGGGCAGTGGTGGCTTAGCTGACTCAATGACTATTCTCCCTTGAAGCATCGTCCACATTTCAAGAGTGCTCAGGAATCTTACATTACATATCATTGGTCTCAGGCACCATCTCAGGTCTTACACTGATTTGTTCTTAATAAACAAAACTTGAACTCTTCAAATCTTTCATCTTTCAAATCATCAAACTGCTGATTCTTGCAATGATATGAAGCTTATCTCTAATTTTAAAAAATAGATTGAAATGTCAAGGCACATTAGAAATGGCACAAAACTTAAATATGGCATTAAAAACAGGATCTCCTGGGCTGACTTGATTTAGAATTCACTATATAACCCATGGAGTCCTTGAAATGGGGCTGTGATCCTCCTGTCTCTAACTCCCAAGTCCTGGGATTAGTAGTATGCATTGCTACATTTGGCTAGTTATTACATTTATAAAAGAACAGACCTAAGATTTGATCCCAAATACTCTTGCTCTGGTACCCTGGCTCCTAACAGCTATGCCACATGGTCTTTTTAGTAAGATTAAAGTATACTGCTGTATTTTTTTTTATTCATCCATAGTCTATACCAGAAGTCAGGGATGTTGTAGGACAACAGATAAAATACACAATCATGTGAAACATATTTAAAGGTTGGAATATATTTATGACAATTCACTATAAATAATGTTAGGCAATCACTTGTTAAGAACATTAACTGGTATTGAGCATCCATTTAATAAATCTTAAAAATATTTTATTTTTATTTGTTGATGTGTATGAGTGTATTGCCTGCATGCATGTAAGTGTGCCATGTGGTGCAATGCCTGCAGAGGTCGGAAGAGGTCTGATTCCCTGGAACTGGAGTTACAAGCAGTTGTTAGCCCCCATGTGGGTTCTGGGACTAGAACCTGGGTCCTCTGCAAATTAACCACTGAGCCACCTCCCCAGCTCCTATTTAATGAATCTTAAGGTGCATATGTGATCTAAAGAATGTCATGACTATTATCTATCATTTGAAATGTGCA
The DNA here is from genome assembly GCA_009823505.1 of Rhizomys pruinosus. NCBI lineage: Eukaryota > Metazoa > Chordata > Mammalia > Rodentia > Spalacidae > Rhizomys > Rhizomys pruinosus. The sequence goes on along the minus strand of VZQC01013915.1, from coordinate 215,682 downwards.
TATTGGTATATACTTTGAAATATAAATAATGTATTAAATCAACATTGATCAATAACAAGAGGTAATTTATTTATAAAAGATCATATAATAAAGAAAATATTGTATGGGGATAAAACACATTCAAGTCTAATTTTACATAGGTAAATTTAATTGAAAAAAGTTATTAGAAATGTGATAAAGTTATTCTTTATTTTGTTTTATTGAAGCATAATTTATACAATATTACAGTTCACCCACTTATGTTCCAGATGAGTTTAAAATATACAATGATTATTCACTAACAGCTTTATCTAAAAACATTGCCCCATGTAGTGGTACACGCCTATAATCCCAGCACCAAGTAGGATATATTAGGAGGATTGCAAATTTAAAGCTGGCCTGGTCAACATAAAGAGACCTTACCTTTAAAAGTATTGCATAATTAACCTACTATAATGCCTGATATTTCATGTGTATTCAATGACTTTGACATTTAAGCCATACTAATTCCTAATGCAAAGGATGTTTTCACATGGAAAACCTGGACCCCTTTCCTCTATATGATCCACATGCATCAACTCTGCTTCTTCATTTAACCACTGGCTAGAGATATTTATTGCTTTGTGTACTGTTTTTCCATAAATAGCAATACCTAGTAGGATGCTTTGGTACTACTGACTATTTTTCCTTTTCAATGAAGATGAAAAAAGAGAAGAATAGAAATAATTATCATCTTGAACAAATAAGAATTAAAAGTGAACATAACAGTAGTGAAAAAATCAGATGAGTAAACTGTTATGTCTTCTAGTAGAGCCTCAGATGCACAAATATGAAAGTATTTATCATTTCATTTGTCAATAAAATAGTAAGACAACTAGCTGGTTTTACTGTTTTCTATTAAAAGGATTAAAATAAAAATAGGGGCTGGAGGGGCTGGAGAGATAGCCTAGCGGTTAAGAGCGCCGACTGCTCTTGCAGAGGACCCGGGTTCGATCCCCAGCACCCACATGGCGGCCGAGAACCGTCTGAAACTCCAATTCCAGGAGAACTCCAGTACCAGGGGAATCTGACACCCTCTTCTGACCTCCGCGGCATTGCACGACACGGGTGCACAAACCTACATGCAGACAGTACATTCATACACATACGGAAATAAATAAAATTAAAAAAAAAAAATAAAAAAATAAAAAGACTTCTAAAAAAAAAAAAAAAATAGGGGCTGGAGAGATGGCTCAGCGGTTAAGAGCGCCGACTGCTCTTGCAGAGGACCCAGGTGTGATTCCCAGCACCCACATGGCAGCTGAGAACTGTCTTTAACTCCAGTTCCAGGGGAATAGGAAACCCTCTTCTGATCTCTGCGGCATCACACGACATGGGTGCACCTACCTACATGTGGACAGTACACTCATACACATTAAAAAAAATAAGTAAAAATTAAAAAAAATAAAATTAAAATAGAAAAGTTGTCATCTTTTGAACTGGGAGGGAGAAGTGGGAAGATTGCAAGTTTGAAGCCAGTCTGAACTACATAGAGAAACTATGTCAAAAATACTGTATGAAATGTTCATATGTTCATAGTAACAATGTTCATAATAATTAAAGCAAATTAAATAAAAATTATACCAACTGAAGAAAGTGTAAATATAATGTGGCATTCCTGTTCAGTGGAATATTATTTGCTAATAAAAATGAATGAAATAATAGCATGCTATATTATGATGAATATCAAAAATACACCAAGTAAATCACTCATAAAGACTACACATTGTATAATTCTGTTTATATGAAAAGTCCACTTAGGTAACTCCATAGAGACAGAAAATAAATTAGTGTTTGCCTAAACTGATGTTATAGGGGTGAGTGTTGAGTGTTGGGAGAAATGGGTCATGATTACTAACAGGTGTGGGGATTCTTTGTAGGGTCAGGTTACGGTCTAAGAATGATTTCATGGTTGCACAGAATTCTAAATATACTAAAAAAAATTGAGTCTTCAAATACCTGATGCAATTGTAAAATTGCAACTCATAGGTAATTTTGACTTTAGTTAAGCATGTAGAGTGAATTAAGCACTCAATTATCATAAAAAGCATAAACATCTAAATAAGTTTCCTTTATAAGCAGTACAAGAAAGAAAAAGCATGAAAATTTGGTTCTGTGTCAGTTTAAATATAATTAAAATGCACTGTAATTACCCTTCTATAGGCCAAGAAAGATTCCCAGAAGAGGCAAATCTGGAGATGGGGACTGGTCTATTTCTAAGGAGTGTTAAAGGATGTATTTAACATTAAAAGAGTGGAATCCAGGACGGGCTGGTGCTACTGATTGGAAACTGGTGGGAGCGAAAGGCTAAGGTTGTCTCATTAAGCTAAAGTAACATCTATATATGTGAAAGCCTCCCCTGCTAGAACCAGTATCCTAAACACCTGGAAGACTTGTTAGAACAGACTCCTGGTCCCAATCCTTGAGTTTCTGCTTCAGTGCTCTGGAAGGACCCAGGAATTTATATATCTAATACATTTGTAGTTGATCATGAGTCAGCTGGTCAAGGATTATGATTTTAAGAATAGTTTGTATTTATGTCTTTTTATTTTATTTATTTATGTGTATGAATGTACTTTCTGCATGTAGGTCTGTGCACCGGTGTCCTGCAATGCCGCAGACATCAGAAGAGGGTGTCGGATTCACCTGGAACTGGAGTTCTCCTGGAACTGGAGTTACAGACGGTTCTCAGCCGCCATGTGGATGCTGGGGATCGAACCCCGGTCCTCTGCAAGAGCAGTTGGTGCTCTTAACCACTAGGCCATCTCTCCAGCCCCATGTTTATGTCTTTTATATTCATAAAGTGAATGCTTATGAACAGGAGTGGTAGGTATATAGGAGAAAAGGGAATATAGTAAAAGGAAAGATATATTGAATATACATGTGTCAGCCAATAAGGTAACTTAAAGCAAAGCTTCAAGACAGGAGATCATTTAAGGGAAAGAAAAGTACCAATGTAAGTGAACTTTATTATCTGGTGTAACTGTTGGTACCAATTCCTGAGCCTGTCAGATCTATTGCTCCATTTCAAGTGTCAAGGTCAAACAAGCTCCAGCAATATGTGAGACCAAGTTGGAGCTCTGCTGGTCAATATTAAAACTGTATCAAAGACCTCATTCTTCCTAAAACAGAAATTATGTATCATGCAAGTCTGTCTTCCCCTCCCCCAACTACAGTGATCAAAGATATCCCATTAGATATGTAAAGTCCATTCAAATGCCGAAACACCCCTTCCATAAGCAACTATAAATTTTTTCGCACCAGATAAAATTTTTCTCAGATGAATTTGCTAAAACTTTGGAAGGAGAGATTTCCAGCCCTGTAAAAAAATTATTTTTGTTTTGGTAAAAAAAAAAAAAAATGAATGTGACTATGAAATTTAATGTTTAAGTCATGTTATTGAATTTATCATGAAAATAACATGAACAGTAATCAACAAGAAAGTGTTTGTAAGAGTGCTTTAATAGGTCTCAGATGTTTCCCACAGCTACTTTATGTGGCATTAAATAAAAATTTCATTAATTCTCGATACTCCTCATAAGACTTAGCTTCACAGGGGTAATGAAATCTTTTCCAAGAGAAAGAACAAAAATAAATACAAATTCTTTCTTTTGGGTGAAGAAATTGGTCTTAGTGCCTTGGGGAAAAAATTAATTTGAATATTCCAAAGAAAATGTGCTTATAGACAGAAATAACATTCACTAGAGAATGGAATTGTGATTTGGCCTTCCTCTTCATTAAATTTCTCAAGTTTTCTATGAAAATCTTATCATCTTTAGATAGAGGCTTCTAAGTTTCTTTATATTTGTTAACTAATATGAATAATTAGATAGGAACATCAGTGATTAAGAGGCTGAAGCTGGGGAATGCTCAGATTAGGCTGCTCTAAGATTAATGAGTTTAAATTCAAATGTAAAACAGGACTAGGGAGAGATGGATCAGTGGTTAAGAGCAGTGGTTGCTCTTGCAAAAGGCTTGGGTTCTGCTTCCAGCACCCACATGGTGGCTAACAACTATCTATAACTCCAGTTCCAGGGTATTAGACACTGTCTTGGCCTTTCTAGACATTTCACATCACAGGAACATTTCCCATTCATGCAGGCAAAATACTCATGCACATACAATAAAAATAATAAATAAAAGATATTTTAAATATAAAAACACACTGACTTCAAAATTACTCCCAAACCATATACATATAAAATGTCATAAGAAACAATTCTATTTAAACTGTTAATATTAGATAATTCACTATTGAATTTAGAATCTGTGTGAACCTGAAACTAATTCCTGAGCTTGAAGCATAAGAGATATTATTAGATGACTTTAATACTATAAAAGAAATTGAGTTCCTGAAATTATATATCTGCTCTAGCATAATTTAGGAAACTACTAAGTTATACTGGTATGAGATGCCTAATATTTTGGAGTACTAGCATCCACAGATTTTGGTTCTACTTATACCATTTTTTAATTTTTTAAATTATTTATTTATTTTTTATTTTTTTATGTGTATGAGTGTACTGTCTGCATGTGGGTTGTTGCGCCCGTGTCCTGCAATGCCATGGAGGTCAGAAGAGGGCATTGGATTCCCCTGGAACTGGAATTAAAGATGGTTTTTAGCCACCATGTGGGTGCTAGGAGTCAAACCTGGGTCCTCTGCAAGAGCAGTTGGCGCTCTTAACTGCTGAGCCATCTCTCCAGTCCCTACTTATACCATTTTTATCAAATAATACTGTCAACATAAGTTCATAAGTATGTATTTTTCATTCAGAAGTAAGTCCAGCTTTAGAACTGACTTCACATGATTATGTTCATACAAACCATAATAGAACCAATGCTTTTAGGAATAAATTTTGGTGGTAGACTAAGCTAAAATATATGAAACAATGTTTTTTATGTAGTCCATACTTTTTTATGTGCATGAGTGTTTGCCTGCATGTATGTACATGCACAATGTACATGCAATGCCCTATAGAGGCCAGAAGAGGGTGTCAGATTCCCCTGGAACTTGAGTTACAGTCCTTAGCCATCATGTGAGTTCCGAGCAGCAAACCCAGGTCTTCTGGAAGAATAAGTGTTCTTAGTTACTGAGCCACTCCTCCAGCCCATGTAGTTTATACCTTCATAGGAAATATTCAGCAAAATTTTCAGCAAAATGGTACTTATTAGTACCTAAATAGCTACAAATTAGTCTTGAAACCAATTATTTATGTGCTTATGCTATGGTTTTCACACTCTTTGATGAAATAGGATCAGTGATCCATTCTGAAGGGAAATAAAAGATTGGTAAATTGGACTGGGAAGATAGCTGTCAGTAAAGTGTTTTCCCGGTAAGCATGAAGACCCAAGTTTGATCCCCAGAAGCTGTGTTAAAAACCAGGTAGAGTGGCACAGATTTTAATCCCAGTACTGGGAGGTGCAACAGGAGGATCCCTGGGGCTTGCTAGCTATCCAGTGAGGCCTAATCAGTGAGTTCCAGTCCAAGTGAAACCTTGTCTCATAAACACAGTCTACAGCACCCACCACACCAGAGGTTAACCTTTTTCCTCCACATGCACATACACATACACAGATATGCATGTACATCTGTACATACACATGTACTGATATACAGACAAATATGCACAGACACACATACTCAAAATTTTTGTAAGACTGCAATTCTTCTGAATACCTAAGTAAGTCTGTTAGTTTTATTTTAATTTCTGTAACAACCCCATAAATTTTAATGGCTTAGCATAGAAGAAAATAGACCCTGCTTAATTATTAGTCCACTTCAGGCTTTCTTGTTATAAGAAGATATATCTGGCTACGTGTGGTGGCACACTTTTAATCTCAGCACTAGGGAGGCTGAGACAGGAGGATCTCTGTGAGTTCAAGGTCAGCCTGGTTTACATAGTGAATTCTAGGCCAGCTGGGGCTACAGAGAGACCCTGTCTCAAAAAGAAAAAAAAAAAAAAGATATAGCCACAGAACCAGGGTCACTCTTGTGGCTCCTTTATCTCTGTAGGGCCTAGAGTCTTTTTGCCTCCAGATAAAAAGAGTAGAAGAAGTAAGAAAAATCACATCCCTACCCAAAGTTTTGTTAGTGTCTTAGCCCAAGCTGGCCTCCAATTCACTATGGAAACCAGGCTGACCTCAGATTTGCTGAAATTGCCTTAACTCTGCCTTCTAATTACTAGGATTACAGTTTTAGTCATTTGTGATGACAGCAATAAGGAACTAAAACATTTCCATTAGGAACTACACAGTGGTTGGATCACAATGCCTGCTACTGAAAATTTGAAAGTTCCAGTACATTTTCAGGCCAGGCTCCTTTTTTCTTTGATTCTTATGGATGATAATGGATTTAATTATGACGTTTTCATATATATATATATATATATTATATATACATTTTTTTTTTTTTTTTTTTTTTTTTTTTTTTTTTTTTTTTTTTTTTCTTTTTCGCTTATTTTCTTTTTTAATTTTTTATTTTTTATTCTATGTGTACGAACTGTACTGTCCGCATGCAGTTAGTGCGATCCGTGTTGTCACATGGCCCGCAGAGGTAGGAAGAGAGGTGTTGATTTCCCTGGAAATGGAGATCTCCTGGAATTGGAGTTTACACGACTGTTCTCTAGCAACACATGTGGGTGCTGGGGTCGAACGGGTCCTCCTGTAAGAGCGGTCGGCTCTTCTTCATCCGACTAGGGCTCTCACTCTCGACTAGCCCCCATCTGAGGTCTTAATTTGAATACCACCTTCCTTCCCTCCTTCCTTTCTTCTCTCCTTCCTTCCTTCCTTCTTTCCTTTCTTTATTTGTCTATATGTTGAGAACTCAATGAGTTTCAGCCAGGTTGTTCATACAGTGTAGGTAAGGAATTATTTATAAGAGCATAGACTCCTTTCCAGTGGATACAGGACTGAAGAAAATGTATTTTCCTTTCCGAGCAACCATTAACTGTGTAAAGATACTCATCAAGAACTGGGGCCTTGTGAACCCTCTCTCTCTACCTGTCCTTATTAATCTCTACCTCCTGGGGCAGGATGATGACAGCATGTTGATAGATCCAATCTTGCAATTATTGACTGGGTAACAACAACTGCTATGAGATCAAAAGTTTGACAGCAATCTCATGAAGCTAGAATTCTACCACACTCTGCTACTCCCTCCAGCTCATTAAAAAAAAAAAAAAACAACTATTTATTCTTATTTTATGTTCATAAGGTTGTTTAGCCTACATGGATGTAAAGTGTATTCACATCATGCAATGCCTGCAGAAGCCAGAACAAGATGTCAGGTCTCCTGGAACTGGAGATTCAGATGGTTGGTATACATCATGTGGGTGCTGGGAACAGAACCCAGGTACTCTACAAGAGCAGCCAGTGCTCTTAATCACTGAAACATTTCTCTAACCCCATACCTCCAGCTCTTAAATGGATTTTTTTTTACATATATGTATATCTTTCTCTAGGCAATTACAGGTTTGGCGGCCATATAATTTGCTTATAAAGTTCTTCTGGTGATACTTTGACGAGTGTTTTATAACCTAACACAAATCTCTACCTTCCTAGTATAAGACATTGCTTTTTCCTGCATGGTGAACATTAAACTAATCTCATATACATTAGCTTTTTCTCCTTATCGCATCCACTTCAAGAAATCAACTCCTATATTAGTTTTCAGTGCTATCTGTTGTAATAACTGCTCCTGTATATTTTCAGTGGCTCATCAAAATAAGAATTTATTTCTGTGTCTTAACAGTATTATCTGGGGACTTGTCCAGATGTTCTCAGGAAAACAGGTTCTATTAATCTTGTGTCCTTCGGTTCCCTAAATCTCAGAATGATCTGCAGAAGGGGATGGTAAGAAGACATGCAGTCTTGTAAAATGATTTTGTGTAAAAGCACCTGACAGAGTTGCTGGTCCCACTTCACTTGGAGAGCAAACTGTGCAGTCCTGTCAAGCTACGTGGGTTCCTAAAATCAGGTTGAACTATAGGAGGAATTGACACATGTTTCAGGATAGTTAGCAGCTTTTGTTACCAACATATATTTGCCATACACAGAACAGGGTATTCAAAAATCTCTTTTACTTATAAAGCTTTTGTACTCTAGGTCCATATCGTAAGCCAGAATGGAAAATCTTTGCAGTAAAGGATGATACTATATACTGGGAAGTGAAATATTGAGCACAAAAAGCATGAGTGGCCATTAAGAGCACTTGCTACTCTTGTAGAGGACCCAGGTTTGGTTCCCTGTAACAACATAGCAGCTTACAATGGCCTGTAACTCCAGTTGCAGAGAATTCAATGCAATCTTCAGGCTTCCTTGGATATCTCTATGTATTGGGTACACATACATATACTTGGACACATACATACACAATAAAGCAAACAAAACCTTGCTCAGCTAGAAAACTGAGTGCTTGGGTAAATGACTAAGATAAATGTCAGGAACACATACGATCTGCTACAATGAAGAAAGAACACATGCATGCATTCGGCAATGTAATGCAAGGGGAGAAAGAGGAAGGGGAGAGACACAGAGACAGAGAGATATCCCAGGGGCTAAGATAATGATAAGAAGGAGGTTGGAAAATTATATTTAACAGATGGTTAGCTTGATAGAAGTTTCTGGAGAAGGCACAGCAAAGTGTTCAACAGTTTTACAGTGCTGGATGGATGAATAGTAAAGCCTTGGACCTCCCATGAGAAGGGCTAATATTGTATATTTATTCTTTCACTTTCTCTTTCTATCATCCTTCTTTCATTGCTTCCTTTATTTCATCTTTCTTTCCTTTCTCTTTTTAGGGGGTTAGAGAAAGTTCTCATGTAGCCAATGGTTAAAGATAACCTCATTTTTCTGCCCCCACTTCCCATATGCTGAGTTACAGAACTGCCAAGACATATATAAAAGCCTTAAGAAAGGAGAACTAGCTGAAATATTACCAAAATGCCAAACCAGAGGTCACCATATATCCAAAGTTATCATATATTAACAAGATCAGCCTCAATATAGAGCTAGGAAAAGGAAGATGCACAACCTATATTCTCTGTGGGGTTTTTTCTTATACTCAATGTCCAGTATTTAGTTATGTAGCTTATATATGCTAAAAGACAGAATGAAGCTCAAACATTTAGAAATATTTTTAAATTGGCTTTTAGCATTCCAAGTAACTGGAGATAGCAGCCAAAGATATGAACATAGTTATGAATATCAAGTTCAAAAGAAGAAAGGCCAATATGAAGAGAAAGATGAAAAAGTAGAAATTTTTTTCAGTGACGAGAAGTATACAAAACAATTAGAAAGTTTAAGGCTACAAAAATTAGTTTCATTTAACAACAAATCAAACATGCAAAAAATAAGATGAGGGACTCGCTGTGCAAATTTATGGGAAATATCCAAACTAAAGAGAAAAAAGAAAAATACAGAAAATGATATAATAGACTCAGGGCACTGAATACAAAAGTCTAATACATATGCAATTGACAGGGACAGAATGGCAAGGTCTAATACACATGTATTTGTACACATTCAAGGAGATGTGAGAAAATGGGTCAAAAGTAGAGAGAATGTAGAATTTCAAGGGTGATAAAATCAAGTCATGTCGGGTGTTTAAAAACTAAAAATGTGAATGGAACTCCATTGATATAAATAAGGAGCATATTTAGGTGTCCATTGCTAAAAAGAAGCTATAGTAATAAAAGTTTGAAGCTATTGTCTGAAACAAGGGTTAGAGAAAGGAAAGAACTGCCTAGCTCAATGAAAACTTTAAAAAAGCCGGTGTGTGGCACAGGTGGTCTGTGCCTATCCAGAGTCCAGAGTCCAGGTCTCCATAGCTTCACTTATACTCCAGGTATCTTTGCTATCACTGTTCTTCAAAGAAGAGGACTTCTTGCCTGACCTGCTTCCAGAAAGGCTTAAGTGTTGATATTTCCCCTAGACATGCTCTCTATCCTCTGATGAGCAAAGGCAACATGAGCAAGTTTGGAGGAATGTTATCAGTTCTCCCCATAGCTCTGTGCCGAGACTGACACCTCTGGTCTAGAGGCTGAAGAGCTAGCAAAGGCAACATGAGCAAGTTTGGAGGAATGTTACCAGTTCTCCCCATAGCTCTGTGCCGAGACTGACACCTCTGGTCTAGAGGCTGAAGAGCTAGCATGGTCTGGTATTTTCCCCAGGTATCTGCTCCAGTTGTCTTGTGTGTATCCAAGGCCTGTGGTCCTAGTTCCTAATGCTTTTCTTTGCATCCATGATATCTCTAATGTCTCCAACATAGTGCCAGCAGAAATTTTGGGTGGATTTGTTCTAATACTCTGAATTCTTTCTGAATTTTTTTAGGCTTGCCATCTAGAAGAACCTCTGAAGTAAAGATTGACCCTCATGTATTAAGAAAGTCAGCCAACTTCTAATGTTGATAGAAGTCAAGGAGGGTCTCAGGTGCCTTGTAGATTGATCCTCCCATATCGGCCTTAAACACACTCTCTAATTCTTTTTCTCAAACTTATAACCTATCAGTCCATATTACATTTCTTGATTGCTAGAAAGCAAGCACCATAAATGCTCATGGAGAATTCAACATTGAATGTAGGAAACCAACAGCAATCTAAAATAGGTCCTTGGCTAATGTTGAGGCAGGAACTATTGGCAGACAATCACTGCTGCAGAAGATGGAATTGGCCTTATTTAAGGGAGTGACACAAGACCGAACAGACTTCAGTGAATGAACTCACGAGGAGGGATATCTGGGTACACAAAGTTGATTCCATAGGCCTTAATATATATGACATAATGCATGAAATCCAGGTTATGGGGGTGCAGTGAGGGGGAGGGGTCTAAAATTCAATAAAACATACATTAAAAAATCTGAAATAATTCAGAAAGAGATCAGAATACTCTCTTCTCCTCCTATTGAATCGCCATTACTGGAAAGTGAAAACAACACCTTGGCCCAAGGTGAGCAGGCTTAGCAGACAAACAATATGGAACAAAGACAGAGAAAGAGCATCCTATTTCAGATACAGCCATAGCCTTTAAGGGTAGGATCTCATGAGGCCATGACGAAGTCTCCATATCCCTAGGCTAAAAGTGCCTAGAAAGACAATGAACTGAGAAGGAGGAAGAGAAAATGACAACTTTCCCACTAATTTTTGCCACTTGCATTGTACTAACAGATGAGAGCCAATTCTTCAAAGACTGTCTCCCTCTAATTCCTTGCTAGCCCGCCTCTTGAAGAAGTGGAAAAATTTATATCTTCAGATGTTCAAGAGAGAGTTCCTTGTTTTCATTGTTATCCCACAACTTAATCTCATCATAGAAGAGAAGATACTTTTTAAGTTTATCAGGCTGACTGCTTCCATTGGCAGATATAAGGCAACTGATTGTGGGTACAGGCTTTTAAGAAGTTGGTCCTCCTAAGTTTAGCCAGGCAAGATCTCAAGTTAAACACTTGTAAAGACAGATACTTCTATTAGCCTGTTCTTTGTTGAGCATGGTTCTATCATGCACCCATAATCTTATAAAGTTTAGACATGTCAGAATATGTTCCTTCAAAATAAAATGTTCTGTCTTTTATAGCACTCTGAAGCAGGAAGTGCTTTCTGTATCTTGTAATCTCCATTCCCAATGCATGGCATAGGAGATAATAAGATTCATCTAGACAAATCCATAAAGTTTATAAGGATAACAAGTGTCCATCCTGCTATCAGTGGAGTCTGAAACAAATTTTTTTCCAGCCTGAACAACTGGATTCCTTCTCTCTTCTCTGAACATTTAAAAAGTAAACATTGTCTGGGGCTGGAGAGATGGCCTAGTGGTTAAGAGTGCCAACTACTCTTGCAGAGGACCCGGGTTCGATCCCCAGCACCCACATGGCCGCTGGGAACCATCTTTGACTCCAGTTCCAGGGGAATCTTCTGACCTCCACGGCATTGCACGACACGGGTGCACAAACTTACATGCAGACAGTACATTCATACACATACAAAAATAAATTTAAAAAAAGAGAACAAAGAAACAGCCCCAAAATAAAGGCATTGCACCCTTAAGAACACCTCAGGGGTAGACTACTTCCACCAGATATTACTACTGATTGAACATAGAAAACAAAACAAAACCAACACAAATCTAAAATAGATCCTTGGCTAAGGCTGGGCCAGGAAGTATTGGCAGGCAGTCACTGCTGCAGGATGGAGAGGGGCCTTATTTAAGGATGTGTGCAAGGTAAGCTGAATAGGCTCCAGTGAATGAACTCTTCCAGAGGGATACCTGGGTAAATAAACTTGTTTATCTCTTCATAAAAAGATGCCTGTAGTGGAAACAGCTAACGGGATGCTCATCTATGGCATGGACAGAGAAGACCCTCTACCTAGAAATCCTCAGTCACTAACTGGCATCACAATTTTAACAGGACTTCCTTAGTTGATCTCTACTGGATGTTGAAGAATCAACTTGGTGCTTCGTTTTGTATCTGTTACCTCTCTATATTTGCTACTTGTACTCATTCAAAACCAGAAACACAGCTATGGTAGATCATTCTCTGAACTATACAAAAAGCATTAATTTTTTTTTTATTGTCCTGTGTTTTCTATGGGGCTTGTCTATGAACTTATAAATTCTCATAATTTAGTGTTATATGCATAGGTGATCTTAATTTACATTATCTCTATGTATGTGAGTCAACTTTCCTTTGATAAGATGGTAAATTATTTATTAATGTTACTATGTTCCATGGTATTAGGAAAGTAAACAAAATAAGTAGGAAAAAGAATGTTAAAAAGGAGGTAATAATGTCAATATTTTAGTAAAAAAGGATTTCTTGATGCAGATAAAGATGACTGGATTTTTTTTTTCAGAATAGGAAGGAAAACTGGAAACCCTAGAGCAAGTCACAAAAGTCTGAGAAAGGTATGTAAGGTATGTAAAAGTTCAGACAGAGATGCTATACATATGACATTAAAATTTATGAAGTCAAAGTTCCATATGTTAGTATCATACCTCTACTTAAATTAATGGAGTTCTCTTGAGTTTATTTTTCCTCTCTTACTTATAAGAACTGCCTTAAAATAACAAAATAAGGCTGAACATGGTGGTCCACACCTTTAATCCTAGTACTTGGAAGGCAAAGGCAGGCAGATCTCTGTGAGATCAAAGCCAGCCTGGGCTACATAGGGAGTTCTAAGCCTGGGGAGGACCTAGCTCAAAAGTTAAAAAAAATCTATATGTCTAAACAAGACTTGTTGAAAAACTGTTTGGTTTTGGCTGAAGATTTATGTAAATATTATACAGTAGTTAAAAGTACCAGACTGGTATAACTGACCTTCTGGGTATTCAATAACCCTACATTGAGACCGATATTAATGTGCCTAGAGGTACTAAAGGGGACAACATTTTGTGCCTTGCCACCAAAGGTCAACTAGGTCTCAGAGGGTTATAGGACATCTTTCAAATTGCCCTATAACTCTGGTAACTCACCTTCCTGAGAAGGAGGACCATAGTGTCTCCACAAATGGATTGTAACTAGTATCCATTCTATAAAGAGAGTTAACATAGAGAAAAGTTTTTCTCAATGGTCCAAAGTAAAGCCATGGTCAAGTAATGGCACTGACTTATTCTCAAAGGATAGAACAACTGGTAAAAGGCAAGCTAAAGGAGCAGAGGCTTCTCCTAAGCCTACATTATCTCTGAGGTCTATATCCTCAACTGGCACTGACAATGAAAAGAAAATGGCTAATCATGGTCATCTGCTTGGTCTTAAACACCCAATAGGAAAGTATAAACCAAAGTTAAAATGATTGTTATTTTTTTTTTAAAGTTCAAGGCATCACAGTCAATCCCTGCACATTAGAGTTAGTCCATATGGGGGATCATTTAGACAACTATTTCTTACTAATCATTTTCTTCTGAGTACCTTAGCACAATTCAACACCACAGTACCTCCTTGCCTCTAAGAGAGGTGGGCCCAATTACTGTTTGTTTGTTTTTTCTTATGTGTACTGTCTGCATGTGCACTTGTGTCCTGCAATCCCACGGAAGTCTGAAGAGGGTGTCAGATTCCCCTGGGACTGGAGTTAAAGATGGTTCTCAGCAGCCATGTGGGTGCTGGGGATCGAACCAGGGTCCTCTGCAAGAGCAGTTGGCTCTCTTAACTGCTAGGCCATCTCTCCAGCCCCCCCCCCATTACTGTTTTAACCTAAAAATCAAATAATGGATAAATTTCTTCCCTCTGTCTCCATCTCTAAAAGCTGTCTTGGGAGAGATCTGGCATATGATTCTAGCTATTTCAACATCTACCAAAGTTCCTGAAAGTAAATCCTCAGCTCATGAATCTTCGGTCTGGTCCTGAAGCCAAAGGAAACAGCAAGGAGTACCCCAATGGATAGAGGCTCTTGTGAGCTCAGCAATAGATTACAGTGATATTGAAGCTGTGGTTTAACAGTTATGAGTATGTACTGCTCTTCCAAGACACCAGGTTCAATCCCCAGCACCCACAATGGGCAGCTCACCACCAGTTTCTTTAGCTTCAAGAGAACTGATTTCCTCTTGTAGCTTCTAAGGGTACCTGCAAACATGTGCACCCCCCCCCCACACATACAAAAGAGATTCTAATGAAGTTTGATTTGAACATTTGAAAAATGCCATCTGTATTGGCTTCTCCTGGTTCCCTGCTTTGTAGAGCTAATAACCATTACCCTCTCTTTTCCCTGGCATCTCTTTCCAGGAAGAAGAGAAGCACCTTCTTCCTCTTTCCATCTGGGAGTTTTACAAATAAAACGCTGAAGCACTTTTCAGGATAGGCCCCCTGGAGGGCTATTCCCCAGCTTCCATACTTCACAACCTCATTCAGCTTGAAGAAGCCAGGTTGGTTATCACTCTAATTCTCTAATGGCAGTTACGGAGACAGAAACTTGACTGGGAGCTCAGGGCAGAAAGTGCAGATCCAGAAACGTCCTTGCTCTCTTCCAGGAATGCCACAAGGGTTTCTTATCTCCTTCTAAAAGAGCACCCTTGCCTGGAGGCCATATGTGAAGGTAGGTGGGAACTAAAACTCCACGACAGATAGTAATTAACCCTTCTAGTTAACAGCTTTAGAACTTTAGATTTTTCATCATAAAAATGGAATATATATTCACTAATTTCAGCCATCTGCTAAATGACTTTAAGATTCCATCTTCAGAGAAAAAGAATAATATGACAACAGCTAGGATCCATGAAAGGAAATCTTGCTCCTTTTGGTCACAAGGATGAAATCTATGGTCTAAGTGGATACTTACTGTTCTAGCATATACAAAACAAAAACAAGTTAACCCAGTTGGGCTGGGCAACAACTTATCCATGGACCACCCCTCAGGAGAGTGGGAGCATCTCTAGAAAGGCACACTCATCATAAACCTTCCCTTTCCAGAATTCCCTGAGCACGTTCCTCATAAACCAACATGAGGAGTGGTTGGGTTTCTCCAACTTTCTGAATCCTGACTCAGAAAGGCATAACTTTTTCTGCTTCTTTCTTTCTTTGTAATGTTGGCCAGAGCCTAAGTTGGCCAGAGCCTCTTTTTATTTATTTATTTTTTTTTGGGGGGGGGTACTTCCAGCTTCTTCACTCTTTCTCTAAAGCCCCTACCATGTGGCTGGCCTCCATGCTGGCTTAACTCAAACATTATGACTTTTTCTCCTTCTCTCCTCTACTCTTCTCCAGGCAGTTGCTGAGGTTTATAGCTTGCCTACCCTGGGGTCTTTTCTTTAATAAACTTTAATAAAATTGCCCACTTTTTTATTTTTTATTTTTTATAAATTTTATTTATTTTTTATGTGTATGAATGTACCGTTTGCATGTAGGTTTGTGCACCCATGTCCTGCAATGCCTTGGGTGTCAGAAGAGGGTGTCAGATTCTCCTGGAACTGGAGTTAAAGATGGTTCTCAGCTGCCATGTGGGTGCTGGGGATCAAACCCCAGTCCTCTGCAAGAGCAGTCAGTGCTCTTAACTGCTAAGCCATCTCTTCAGCCCCAAAATTGCCCACTTTAAATACAACTTTTGTTATGCTTGACTTTCAGAAAGGATCCAATGGCATTAGACTTTGATTACAAATAATAATAATTTAAAATACAAAGAGATAAGAGCTAAAGAATTACTCCAAATGTGGCTTTAAAGTGAAGAAGCAAGGAAAATAATAAAGACTGATAAGACCTTGTTAAAAATTTTAGATTTGATCTTAAGGTAATGGCATGTCTTGAAAAACCAAAGGAAATTTGCATAACCAGTAGCATACAATTCAAAGCTTAAATCTTCAGAGGGCTGAGGGTGTAGCTTACAATTAGGGGGGTTGCTTAGTATTCACAAAGCCCTGCTTCCATCCTAATACTGCAAAATGAAAGAAAAAGTTACTTCTCTACTCTTGAGGTAAACAAATTAAAAGGAGTGGAAACAAAAGCAGAGATAGTAGGAATCTGTTTCCCTTAACTTTGAGCAAAGGGGATCTGAGCAAATTGAAAGTATTTTTCTCACAATCAAGTCTCAAGCCCAGAGAATATCTAGCAAAGCTGATTTTACCCTAGGGCTCTCAGAAAGTTGTGGGTACTGGCAAGATTGAAATTAAGGAAGAGAGCCCAGTGATTAGTGATAAATTGTGTGTGTGTGTAATGGAAAGTTACCAAAATGAGTCCTTAGGGAATTTGGTACTGTTTGTATGTACTGAAACAATATTTTCTGTTCTTGTGTTTTAACTTGTGAATTTAAAAGATGTTGATGCTATATACAATCATAATGGAGAAAAAATAAGTGAGTTCATGGAAGGTGAGGGAGCTAACAATTTTAAGTATTTTCTCACATCTGGCACTGTGTTTTAAGTATTTAATTTCATTGAGTTCTCATAACAAAATTTTAGAGACATTTTATTTTCCTTATAGAGATAATAAAACTGAAGCATATTTAAAATAATTTGTTGCCAGGCGTGGTGGCACATGCCTTTAATCCTAGCACTTGGGAGTCAGAGGCAGGTGGATCTCTGTGAGTTCAAGGCCCGCCTGGTGTACAAAGTGAGCCCCAGGCCAGCTGGGAATAAAGTGAGACCCTGTCTCAAAAAGACAAAAAATAAATAAATAAATAAAATAATTTGTTGAGAGTAAAACGAAGATTAAGGAACTTGTTTAGTAAGGAATAGATATGAAATGGTAACTGGAAATAAAGGTTTTTAACTGAACTCCAGTGTTTCCACTGTACTCCTCTCTATAAAACTTGATAACTTTTCATCCTCATTCATATTTCTCACTAAGAACTGGTGTGAAAAGGGCATTTAGGTTCTACACAAAGTTGGGAAGGGAGAGATGTAACAAGTGTGGCCCTTGCTTTTGGAATTGAGGGCAGAACATAAGAAAGGCGACTCAAGTTTGATGACCATTCTGATCATATTTCTACCTTATTGAGTCATCTATAATTTTGTTTTGTGATGATTTAAATAATAAAATATTAATAAGCACATACAAGTCCACAAAGTAAGGTCCCCAGAATGATAGAAGAAATAAAAAGAGAGTTATGATACATGGCAACAATTTTAAAAGATGATAGAGCCTTACAAGTTTGTCCTTGTTGGTAGCAGTTTCTTATTGTTTCTGTGTTCAAATATCTAGGCTCCACACTACCTTCAGTGCTTTTTCAATTAACAATGTGGTGAAAGGTGCAATGTAGTGTTATCCAAATTTATTCTTTAATGAAATATTATTTAATTCATGTAAAATCCTGTGTATCATATAATATTTATTGTTTGAAAGAAAATACAGGAATATTTTAAGTGGCTCAACACCTATCTTAAACTCAGTAAGTCATAAAAGATCACTAGTCTTGAATAAAAGCAGAAAACAATTTCTTAAAAGGCGAAAATTAAACCTCGCATAGACTATTAATCTTACAGATTTTGAAAGATTAGCTGAATCCCATGAAACTCACTAATATCCCCATAAATAACATAGCTGCAATAGAAAAACCGAAGGAGGCTCATGAAGGCTTTGCCAGATAAGTTGGAAAATATTACTCATTATTTTTGACCATGTTCTTAAGCATTGTAGATAGATAGCATAGTATTAAGAAATTCTCCTGTTTGGAATGGGATTAGAGCCCTATTGTGCCACTCGCCAAATGTGTGACTTTTACAAGTTCACAAGTGTTTTACTTCTTTCAGTTTAGCAATGTAAAACATGGAAAGAATAGTGAGTTATATGCCATGGAATTCTTGTAATGTTTGAATTAGCTACTATGCATAAACTAAGATTATTATCTAGAAAAGAATGACCACTTCATAAACACTAGGTCACCACCACTACCACTGTTGCTACCACCACCACCACCATCATCTATTTTTATGGTTAATATGTGCCTACATGGACAATGTTTCCGTTTTCTACAATGTTCCCTTTGGGATAGTCTATACTTTTTTGTATGTGACAGGGTCTCACTGAGTAGCAATGGCTGGTCTAGAACTTGCTTTATAGAAGAGGCTGGCCTCAAATTTACAGCAGTTTTCCTGTCTATGCTTTCTGGTTGCTGGGATTAAAGGCGTGTACCATCATGCCTTCATTCATTTTGTTTCCTTAGGGATTTAAAAAAGTACGTATGTATATGTGTGGATTTGTGTCTGAAAATGTAGTGCCCATCTGCCCTAGAGTTGGAATTACAGTCAGTTATGAAATTCCCATTGTCAGTGCTAGGAACTGAACTCAGTTTCTCTGCAAGAGCAGTATACATTCTTAACTGGCCTGGGCCTCACAGATATATATATATTTATATATTATATATAATATAGATATATTATATATACAGATATATAGATATATAGAGCTGCTTCTGCCTCCAGAAACTGGCATTAAAGGCTTGCATCATCACACCTGGCATTATTTTCAATCATTTTAAATTTAATTTTTATGCATGCGAATAATATTTATGACATATTTTAAGACGTAACAATTTATCCAAATCACTTTTATATCCACCCCCGTGTTAGGAAATAGAACATTATCAGCATAAAGTGGAAGTTTCTGTTTGCCATGGAATTTAGAGCATAAAGGACTATAGCATTTGTCTGAAGAGTCTAAATACGTGTGTTGTTTTTCATGCACGTTTAATTTTGAAACTTCTAATCCTTTTAAAAACTTTAGTAGATGAGAATACTGGAAGTTCAAAAATATTTTGAGAAAGTTAATGTTTTAGCAACATAAATTGTCCTTTCTGGTCAAGCCCATAAAAAACATGGACTGTAAGGGATATAATACAGAACACAGTGCTCTAGTATAGCTGCACACTTGACAGTATGCCATCCCTGTTGAATGGGACTACTGTGTGAAGGTGTCAGTTAGCTTGAAGGCATTCTCTACAGAAAGATTAGGAGTCAAGGGTGCAGAAATGAAATTTTTGCATCTCGATTTGTTTGATATGGTATTTAAAATCCTACTTTCATGATATGAGAGATGACTTAGCTCAGGAAGTTTCATTCAATGGCCATATATATAACATATATGTATACAAACTTTTATGTTTATGAGTGTATTGCCTGTATGTGTATATGTACAACCATCATGTCATGCAATGCCCACAGGGGCAAGAAGAGGGTATAAGATCCCCTGGAATTGGAGTTACTATTGGTTTTTGGCTAGCATATGGGAGCTGGGAACTAAATTTACAAATCTTGTTTATTCATACTTACCTTATTTATTGTGATGTGGTCTTACTTTGTAGACCAGGCTGGCCTCAAACTCACAGAAATCTTCTTGCTTCAACTACCTGTGTTCTAGGACCATAGGTATGAGCCACCATGCCTGGCAAAGGCCATGCAATTCTAACAGCAATGTCTAAAACATTAAGCATTTGTACTTTCTTTTAAAATTACATGCGGGCTGGAGAGATAGCCTAATGGTTAAGGGCAACAACTACTCTTGCAGAGGACCCGGATTCAATCCCCAGCACGCACATGGCGGCTGAGAACCGTCTTTAGTTCCAGTTCCAGGGGAATTCGACACCCTCTTCTGACCTCCATGGCATTGCACAAACCTGCATGCAGACAGTACATTCATACACATAGAAAATAAATAAATAAAAATTTTAAAAATATATCATATGTGTATGCATGCAATTTTATTTATTTATTTTTATTTATTTATTTTCGTATTACATGCATACACATATGATATATTTTTAAAATTTTTATTTATTTATTTTCTATGTGTATCAATGTACTGTCTGCATGCAAGTTTGTGCACCCGTGTCGTGCAATGCGCGGGAGTCAGAAGAGGGTGTCGGATTCCCCTGGAACTGGCGTTCTCCTGGAACTGGAGTTACAGATGGTTCTCAGCCGCCATGTGGGTACTGGGGATCTAACCCGGGTCCTCTTCAAGAGCAGTTGGTGCTCTTAACCGCTAGGCTATCTCTCCAGCCCCACATAAGATATATTTTAAAAAATTAAATGTATAATGAAAAACAAATACATCTCACTATATTTATAATCACCATGACAGAAATTTTGTGGTTTCCCTTGTGGGAAGTACAATGTTTGTCCCTATAAGAAATATTTTAAGAGAGATTCTTGTGGTCTTTGATAATTGCAATGGAGAAGAGTTCAATGGAGAGTGCTTAAGCAATCTCCCCCAAATCTTTCTATCCATACATGTGTATACACAGATACATACAAACATATTTATATGTGCTATATATACCCTTTACTTATATATGTACACATGTATATAGATATATATGCATATATATACACACACATGTTATAGGAGTGGGAATATGAAGATTGTTTGGGAATCAAGAAGTCTTGCAAAAATTGTGAGGCCCACGGAAATTTCATTTGGATTGCCAAATTTGCATTAGTCCCGCCCACAGTTTGAAATGTCACCCCACCCTCTCTTTGCCATCTGCACCACCACCTACTGATTCCTATGTCTCTAGTCTTAGAGAACAGAAGCATCTGCCTTTGCTAGGCACATTTAGACTTGCCCCCAAACACAGATTCAAATGAAAAAAATTAAAATATTAAAGCAGAGTCAGAATATATGTGCATGTATATGTATCTATATATCCATATATAGGTATATGTGTATATATGTGTATATATTTACCATCACAAGGATTTCAGGCTCTTCCTCACCTCCAACTCTCCCTGATTTCTCCTATTTTTATAGGCACTCAAAAGGAGGTCATGTATGATGAATCCAAATTCATGTTGATGGATTACACATATGAGCTAAGTAAATGTAGTCACATGTGGCCATTCAGTGCTGTGGCTATTTTTTTGGATTATTTTCATTTACCATAATATTCATTTAATGCATATTTTTGAAGCTATACAATAATCATTAGAAAATTAAAAATATTTTTCGTCTATTCCTGAAAAAACAGTGATTTAGTAAAATGAAATTTATTAGAAATTATGTATGGCACATGCAAAATTTTAATTTTCTAGTGACAAAACAAAGACTAAACAGAGAACTGGGGATGTAGCTCAGTAGTAGAATCTCTGAGTCCCTAGGGCCAATCCCCAGCACTACTAGGATGAAGGTAAACAAAAGAACCAACAGAAAAGGAATTCTTTTTCATTCAACAAATTTTTTTATTGTTATTAAACTTTTTCCATAAGCCATACATCATTTCTCAATGATCTAGAGTCGCTTCCCTTCCCATGTCCCACACCCCACCCGAGTCCCTGCACTCTGCCCTATACTTCCTGCATCTTTTTCTGAGTCTTTCCAGAGTTTTTATTTTTCTTTCAGTTCTTTTGTTGTTGTTCTCTCCAACTTGTATTGCTACAGTATATATATACATATATATATATATGTATATATATATATATTGAATTGGAGGACTTCTTTTCCCTAAAAGATGTCATGTTTTCGAAAGTTCCTCCTTGGCAATCCCCAAAAGTATCAATCCCACACTTTTGCTCCACATTGGGGTCTTTCCCTCCTATGGTTCCCCAAAAGAAGTTCAGCAAGCATACGTCCTATCTTGATGCCCCTGTACTGGCTTCCATGATGCAGCCCAGGTAAGGAATTCTTTTAATATGGACAGGAGAGGTGAAGATGAGCCTGGTTTGGGTAACAGGCCATGCATAGAGGCTAAAAAGCCATCCTAACTGCAGTTCTAGGAGGTCCCATGCTCTCTTCTTCTATGAGCTGTGCACAAATGTTATGCACTTACATACATGCAAACAAAGCACTCATACATATAAAACAAAAATAATAAATTAAACATATTTTAAAAATTGTATTTATTACTATTAATTTATTTAATTTTAATTAAGTGCTCCTGTCTCATACAATGCCCATGGAGGTCAGAAGAGGGCATCAGATTCCCTTGAAATTGTAGGCATGGATGGTTGTTAGCTGCCATATGGGTGCTGAGAATTGAACCCTGGTTCTCTGCAACAGCATACTTAATCACTGAGCTATCTCTTTAGCCCCTTAAAAATTCTTTTAATAATATGCTTTATCTCAGTTAATCCAAGATATTAGAACTTTATCATGTAATTAATATAAAATTTATTATTGTGTACTTTACCTTCTATTGGGTACTATTTCCTTTTTATTTTGAGAATGGGTACTATTTTAAAAAAAAATCCTGCGCAAAATTTCCAGTTATAGCACACATCATTTTGGATGACCTACCTTATGTGTCTTTTAGCTAAAGTGGATAGTGGTATTGGATTTGGACAGATAATGGATACACAATATTTATTCACTATTTCAGAGTGAGTAAATAGCAAATAAGCAGACTTGTAATCAAAGTGTAATGATGGTGATAAGGGATTTACATAGAATTGTTATGAGGTGTTTACATAGACTAGCTAATCTTAGAAGCCTGGGAAGTTTTTCCTCATGAACTTTAAACCAAGGATCCATTGATGGATTGGAGCTAGGACTGCAAAATGAGAAGCTATAGATGAAAGAAGGAGTTTTCTAAACCAAGTAAATAATGTGGGCCTCTTGAGTGTCCCACGTCCAGTACAAGGAAGTGAATGCAACAGAAGAGCTAATCGCTTACCTTGGATGAATGTTCAGGATTGGACTGGATCCTAGAAAGTGGAAAGATTCTGTTTAGGAAAGAAGCCAGTTTTACCCATAACTTAAAGAACAAGTAAGACTTTGTGAAATGGGTGCATAGGACTGGGACAGAAGTGAGATTTCTCAGGTTGTTTGTGGTAGTGGGAGGAAATAAAACAAAAGACAAATTTGCCATTGTGAAAAGCTCCATTTGAGAGCAGTATATGAATAACTTCTCATCTTTGAGCTAAGAACAAGTAAGAGGATCATTAAGAACTTAATTTCAATGATGATGACTGACTATTGAAAAGGAAACAGGAGCCTCAGGTTAGTCTGGTAGACCTTCCTCAGCACTGAAGAAGCAGCCTCTGAAAGAGAAGATGGTTATATCTATAGTATTTTGTTATGAAAGCCTGAGTTATATAAAGCCACAACAAATTATTATGGGCTTAAACAAGGGAACTTTGTTTTCCCATATTCTGGAAGCTTGAAGTCTGAGATCAGCATATCAGCATGCATGGGTTTGTGTCAGGGTTGTCTTCTTACCAAGTATCCTTTACTTTGTGTTCCACACAATGCAGAGAGTGCCTTTGTCCATTTTTTCTAAAGGTACTGTCCTATTGGAACATAGTTCTACCTTTACAAACTCAACATTATCTGTGAAACAGTCACATTTGAGGGGGTCAGAAGCACAACATACAAATTGGGAGGGGAACAATTCAGTCTATAGTTAAGCCTAAGCAAACTAAGAAACTTAATCTCCATCCCTATGTCTGAACCATTGCAGGTTCTGGAACCAACCCTGTTCCTAGGTAAAAGTACTGTTGGAAAAGTCCCCCAATGAAGCATGTCAACCCAAGAGTTTACGTCTATGATTTGTCTTTATAGATATATGACTTGAATTGCTGCACTTTAAAATTTATTTGCCAAGCTGTCAGAATCTAAGTATCACAGTCTGTGAAAACAAAAAATTCTTGCTCCTTGGTCCATATGTATCTGCTGCGGTACTTCTGAACTGGCACCCTAGTACTCCTGCATAGAACTAGCATCACACCTTTTTTCACCCTTCAAGTACTGTGGAAACCTGAAAGATGAAGAACAAACACAAGATATCCTTTTACTGTTTGTACCACCCATTTATTGAGGTAAGTGGCTTTCAAGTTCCAACTGGGTCTGGTTAAGCCACAACATTCATGTGAACTCCCTAACAAAGCTCTTTCTGATTTTTATTCATTATAAATGGCTTTTCTTTGCTTTGAAATTCATTATGATTCACTAACTTTAAAAATAAACTTCCATTGCTCAAATTTTAGCATATACCTTCTGTGACAAGATTTGAAAATTACTAGTTGTTGGGCAGGGCGTGGTGGCGCATGCTTTTAATCCTAGCACTCGGGAGGCAGAGGCAGGCGGGTAGTTCAAGGCCAGCCTGTTCTACATAGAGAGCTCCAGGCCAGCTGGGACTAAAATGAGCCCCTGTCTCAAAAATACCAAAAAAAAAAAAAAAAAAAGAAAATTACTAGTTGATATAGTATAGCCTCATTATAGTGGGTAACCTGATTGAAAAGAGAAAGTTTGGTTATTAGAATAGTAAAGATATGCATTGATTTCTGATTAAAAGATACTGAATCAAAGACCAGAATGAAGTGGATGAAGAAGCCACAAAAAGTAAAGAGGCTCTGTGGGNAAAAAAAAAAAAAAAAAAAAAAAAAAAAAAAAAGAAAATTACTAGTTGATATAGTATAGCCTCATTATAGTGGGTAACCTGATTGAAAAGAGAAAGTTTGGTTATTAGAATAGTAAAGATATGCATTGATTTCTGATTAAAAGATACTGAATCAAAGACCAGAATGAAGTGGATGAAGAAGCCACAAAAAGTAAAGAGGCTCTGTGGGAAGAGTTCTTAGGCCCTGATGGAGCCTGTGCTTATTCTGGAGGAGGAGCCATGAGGAGACCAGAGGGAGTGTAGAAGAATGTGCAAGACAGAATGTAAATGGGGAGTACATAGGAGGTGCACTTAGAACTCAGATCAAGATTCTCAAATAATATTATGAATGCATTGTGAAGCCACTGTGGACTTTAAGCTTCAAAAGGACATAACTTTCTCAGAGAATTTCCTCCCAGGGGTACACATGCACATAGCATCCCACCTTGCCTCTGCCTGTTCCCTGGGTACTAGGCAAAGCAATGAGCAGATTCTCCAATCTTAATTTTGAGAAGACTAGAGTGAGTTCCATGCCAGCTGGGGCTATAGGGAGAACTTGTCTCAAACAAACAAACAAAAAAATGTAAACAGTTGATTGAGAGGAGAGTACATGGCACAGAAAGATGAAAGAGAAAATTGCATTAACATATTTCAAAGGATTGGTGTAGCTATTATGCATGTGAAAGTTTTTAAAATTCCTTTTAATATGCTATTAGCTCATTTGGATATTGATATTTGTCTTATTTATTAACTAGAAAACATCCGGGGAATATCTGATAGGCCCAAGGCATTCCTCTGATTGCTGTACAATTAGTGATCCACCATACAGTTGACATCTTTGGCTTTATGGAGGAAAGTGCTAAGAAAACAATAAGACAATGACGGGCTGTAGCACTGGCTATTTTTGCAGAGGACCTGGGGTCAATTACCAGTGCCCATGTATGTGTTGGCTAACAAGAGTTCATAACTTCAGTACTAGGGCATTCGAAACTCTCTTCTGGCTTCCACAGGTATTACAAGACAAGAGTACACTTACACACATGTAGGCTAGAAAATTTATACACATAAAATAAATAAATAATAATAAATAAATTAAAAAACCAAGACAGACACGAAAGATAGCAGTAAGGTATCCTCCTAAGTTCTAGGAAGAAAAATAAACCTAAACTTTTTTTCAGCAAGGATATTTGTTTATCTCAAATAACATAAAGTTAGAAAACTAGAAACTAGAAAAGTTTCAAGGTTATTAATCCAAGAACCCGTTTCTAAAAACCTCATCGTTTTCAGAAATTCTTTCTGCTTTTGGACATTTTCAGAATGTTAGACAGTCCATTTGGCCTGGATAGCCTCAGGACTCCAACATACATAAGGGAGTCTCGAGTGTCATTTTCAGATAATGATATCCTGGGGGAATAAAACAATATTCAATTTCCTAGTAGTGAAATGTCCTGCTTCCAAACACCTCTGAAAAATAACTTTCTCAGAACTGTGTGATAAATGTATTCCTAAAAAATAGGAATAAATAGATCACCTTAATTACCTTAAAACAATAAACAGTTATGCTTCATGCATAGAAAGAGGACCCTCTTGTTAAGATGTAAATAATATCAAGATGAAAGAATGTTCAAAGAAGAATGGCTAGAACTGAAAATGAGTAATTGTTACTGAGAGTAGCTGATTGGAAAGGAGTGGTGTAGGAATGAATTTTACTATATGCATATACTCTGGAAATAACTTTAACCTAACTTTTCAACCAAAGTGTTGCTGTGTATATTGTAAACAGTGACCTGGGCAGCTGACCTCAGTCCTTCAGCACTCTTCTTTGATCTCCAACCAAAACAGTGAATAAATACAGGTGTGCATGATTAACATGGCAAAGCACCAAAAGCAGTGAGTTACTGTGATTGAATCCACTGAGCCTAGGGATCAAAGGACAGGATACTCTGATAAGATAAAAGTGGGTTCCAGCTTTTACTTCCTGAATTCATGATGGAAATCTTGTTTCAATGAATGAATGAATGAATGAATGAATTAAGCCTGGATCTAGAGCACAATTCTATGAGACATCTCAAGGAACAGAGTTTGGTTCCTTTCTTGTCCTTAATAAATGTAAGGGTCAGGCTATTTCTTTATTTGGCATAACTGTAATATGGCTTAGAAATCTGAGAAATCTTTGATTAAAAATTAAACCAAGAGCCTACTAGTAAGAAAGGTGCAATGATGAGGGAATGTGGAAAAGGTGCATCCCCGGCATTCCTGGAAAAGCAAAGAGAAAATGCAGTGGATCCAAGGTAGAGATCAATCTGATATGTTTGTGCAATTAAGAAAGGGTGTGTGTCCAACGATGAGAGAGCATCAGAAAAAATGGCAGAGAATGGGACTGAGGGAAGTATTTGCTAAATCTATAGGATATTAACCACTCTAAGAGCCTGCGTCTTAGTTCTATTTTAAATCGGAAGTCAATGGAAGATTTTTAAGTCTGGAAAAATGTGATTTAATGAGGTTCCCCTTGATACCCTATAGGAATGAAAAAAGAGTGAAACAGGAGTAAAAGCAATTAAGAAGCTACTATGTTAGGATAGGCAAAAAAAATGACCATAGCTGTTCAAAAGAGAGATGGGATATCAGATTCTTGCTGTGGTAACATTGACATGACCTACTAATGGGTTATTCGTCCAAGACAGATAAAAGATGGCAAACAGACACAATGCCTAGCTTTGTATTCTGAGCAACTGCGTTATTTGTTATTTGTTATTGCAATGATCTAAGCTAAAGATAATGAAATCACTGACCAACTTCCATCTTTCATTTTTTTTTTTTTTGGTCTTTTCGAGACAGGGTCTCCCTGTAGCCCCAGCTGTCCTGGAACTCACTCTGTAGACCAGGCTGGACTTGAACTCACAAAGATTCACCTGCCTCTGCCTCCCAAGTGCTAGGATTAAAGGCATGTGCCACCACGCCCAGCAACTTCCATCTTTTAATATTTAGTTTCTGTAATTCATCTCTTAACTGAACTTATGAACACTTGGCACTTGGAAGACTTTTAATGATTTTGACTGTTATTTCCACTACAAAAGAACTGTTACTTATAAACGTTTAGTAAAATAAGGTATTTCATGCAGATATGAGTATATATTGTAATTGGATTCCAGAAGATCTCTGCAAATTCTATCATACTTTTAAGCTTACATTGTAATTCTTTGTTAAACTAGAAATAGAAAAGGAATTGTGGTTTAGAAAGTGATACATTACTTTCCGTCAAAGGGGAAAAGTGCTGCTGTTCTCTTGTAACAAATATTGCTAATTAATTTTATCTTTTTTCACATACCTCAAATAATAAATTGTAGAAGTAGAACTTAACATAATGTATAATTTCTACTTTTACAAATAGAGAATGAAGATTAAAACATAAATATACACAGAGGAACATGTTTCTGTTAGTTATTGTTAGCTGAATTTTCTTCACCATCACAAATACCTGAAACAGTTTAATGGAGAAAATATTATTTTGCCTCAGGGTTTCAGATATTTTCTTCTATGGTAAGTTGGTTCTATTAGGACTGTGGCAATGCAGAAGGATTGTCAGGAAGAATGATAAGCAGAGCAGCTCACCTAAAGGCGTCCAAAATGGCAGGGTAAGGAAGGCAAAAGGTAATAGGACAGGAAGGGTGAGAGAGGGCAAGGGAGTGTTAGCAGGAAGAGGAAGAGAAGACAAGAAGAGAGGAGAGAAGGAAGGAGAGGAAAAGAGGGAAAAGGAGAGGGAAGGGGAGGGAAGGGGAAGAGAGGAAAGGAGTGGAGAAAAGAGGAAGGGTGGGAAGAGATAAGAGGAGTGGGGAGAAGGAGAAAGATGGGGAAGAGAAGAGGAATGAAGAGAAAGTGAGAATAGTGAGAAGAGAGGAAAGGAGAACATGTAGGGGAAGGGGCTGTGGACAAGAGGTGCCCTTCAAAGGCACAGAGCCAGTACCTACTTCCATCAACACACCCCCAATTCCCAGTTCCCGTCACCACTCAATGATGTCATCAAATTATGATTCTATTGGATTAATCATTGCTTATGCTCAGAGCACTCATGATCTAATCACTTCTCAAAACTTCATTAGATGGCAAGCAAGCTTTTGGTACACAACCCTTGAGGGAATATTTCTGATTCAGACCATTGCAGTTAGATGAGCAGGACTGAATTTAGGTTACTGATTCTCAAGTAAGCTTCCTTTTCCAGTGCTTTAAGCACTTGTACCCACTGTTCCCCATTAGTCCTTTAGTGTTAAGGACAATGATCTTGAATAGTAATGTGTGGTGGAAACAAAATAATGTGTCAGGCAGAGAAAACCTCCCAAGTTTGTATCTTAGGCTCTCTGTCATCTATGGCTTGTTTTTGACAGTCAAGTCTTCCAATGATTCAAATAAGAATTTCTTTAAAAATAATTCTATTGGGGCTGGAGAGATGGCCTAGCGGTTAAGAGCGCCGACTGCTCTTACAGAGGACCTGGGTTCGGTCCCCAGCACCCACATGGCGGCCAAGAACCGTCTGAAACTCCAATTCCAGGAGAACTCCAGTTCCAGGCGAATCCGAGACCCTCTTCTGACCTCCGCGGCATTGCACGACACGGGTGCACAGACTTGCATGCAGACAGTACATTCATACACATACAGAAATAAATAAAAAATAAAGAACAAAAAATAATTCTATTGACCAGGAATTCAAGAAACTTAAGCAGGTCATAAATAAATTAGGCACTATTACCACCAATGTAGTATCCACTTATTTCTTTAATTCCATGGGCAAATCAACAGAGAGATTAAATCAAATGAGTTATCTGTCATTATGTAGGATAAAGGCTCAGAGTCTTGATTGTTTACATTTATGTGCAATAAGTTGCATGTATGTAATTTATACATATTATATATTTCCTCTTATCAGTATGTTCTTAAACATTATGTAGACAGAACAGAAATCTTTTTGCAACTGGAGAAGTCTCGATAGTTTTTAGAGAAATATTATTTAGATTGGATTGAATTTCTCCATATTCAGCTGTCCCTGCAGAGATGATACAAATTAAAAATTAGCTGGGCTTGGTGGTGCATGCCTTTAATCCTAGCCTTTGGGAGGCAGAGGTGGGTGGATCTCTGTGAGTTCTAGGCCAGCCTGGTCTACAGAGTTAGTTCTAGCCCAGCTGGGGCTACAGGGCGACCCTGTCTCAAAAAGACCAAAAAGAAAAAAAAAATTTTTGGAAATTTCCTTTTGAAGCCTATTAACAATCTACTCTTTAATATTCTTTAAAGTTAATTTCATTTCCCCTTCTGAATCCATTAAAAATTGCACAACAAAATTTCACAATTAGCTTTTTCTTTACTATTGTTTACAGTTTGTTAACCCAGTCTGAATCTAAGAATGATTGAGCCTACCTCAGAGCAAACTTGAGAAGTAGCTCTTAAATTAGTTCCAATGCAGTTTAAGTAGGAAGAAGTCTATTCTTCATCCAGGGCTGTAAAGCTGCACTGGATAATGAGCAACAGAAATGACACCTAGCAAGTTCTTGCTTTTGGCCCGTGACTGTATGACGTTTACCCAGTGCCATCCAAATGTGAGAGCTACTTTTTCCGATATCCATCATTTCCATGTTAAAATGAGAAGACCATTTAAAGATACTCCAAGCACAGCAGGTAACAGCTCTTAAGAATGATATATTTTCTTTAAATTAGCATCTCTATTATGTTTTATTGCTGGTTATAGCCACTTCTGGGGTTTCCTAGGATGACAAGCCTTTTAAATGTACTTAAATTGTGTAGTTAAGAAACCACTGGTAAACAGAAATTTTTCATTTTAGCAACCAATATATATTTAACTCATAGTGATTTGTATAAACAGCTGAGCTTTTTAAATATGCAGAATAAATTGTCATATTGGATCTAACAGAGATTGAGTGTATTAACAAGGCTTTTCCTAAACATGTCAATAGATGCCAGTTATTATTTAATATGTGGGATTCAATTTCATGGAACAGCTAAATTTAGATGCAGCTGCATTAGTCACAAAGAGACAAACAAGTGAAATGGATTTCTTGAAAAGAAGTAGCCAGTTTAAAGTTAATTTCCTGTGAAGTCACCATCCATTATCTTTATGCTTTAGATGCTGGGACACAAAGCTCCATCTTCTGTCCTATGCAGATACCGTGAGTTTTAGGCAAAAGCTTGCTTGTGCTGCCCCATTGGTCTGGTCATAGCTCTTGCTTCCTTCATGTTATTTTGGGGCTTTTCTCACTCTCTCAAATAGCATTTCCTGTATATCATTCTTTGATACTGAATTTAAGTGAGAATACTCTAATATTGCTCATTTTAAGTAAATTTTGATTCACTGCTTTTTATACCCTAATCCTTTCTCAGCTTCTGTGATAAGCGCATGCTCATTTCATACCATAGTAATAAGAAATAGATGATGCTATTGCCAGTAATCAATTATACATTTGTATATTTATATTTTAGTATGCCCTGAAATTACTGGTCATTGTTGTAATGAAGTCAAGTCAATAAGGGTTAATCAATATTATATTGTTAAACTAGAGTTAATTATTTTCCTAAAATGTTCCTTAATGAATGAGTATATAGCAGTTAATCAAAGCATTGTTATTCACTGATGGAAATTTATGTAAATGCTTTTTCAAAATTAAATGATCAAACAAATTCATTGAAATGGAAGTAAAGAAGTTATCTTAGCAAACTTGCTTACAATTTAATAGGATCTCTTGCCATGTTATTAGACAACTTGGTCTATAAACAGCTTGGATTATTTACAATAATCTAAAATACAAATAAATATAACATTTACCTATTTTATTTAAATTTTTATAAAACATTTTCTTTGAAGTTTGAAGAAAATTATGAGAAGCTATGCTGCATGCTTTGCATGTAGAAATTCTGTTATCTGTTACCTATTGTGCAATAATTGGCTTTTTTCTCTTCAATTTTCACCTGTCATAAGCATAGTTGTACAGTTAATTTCCTAATATTTCACATTTTGTATTTTCTACTGTGAAACATTCAGTACTTCCAATTTCCTCTTAGAATAAAAACAACTATTTCACACAAGAATCAGAATCATTATAACATTTAGTAGAACTAAGCTGTACTGTATGTATTGTTTCATTTTTTTTTTTTGACAAAACATATTCAACCATTTTATCAGGAATTCATTTTATTTAAACATTAACTTTTTTTTATGTGTATGAATGTACTGTTTGCATGTAGGTTTGTGCGCCCATGTCCTGCAATGCCATGGTGGTCAGAAGAGGTTATCAGATACCCCTGGAACTGGAGCTAAAGACAGTTCTCAGCCTCCATGTAGGTGCAGGGGATCGAACCTGGGTCCTCTGCAAGAGCAGTCGTCACTCTTAACCACTAAGCCATCTCTCCAGCACCTAAACATTAACTTTTAAATTCTAGACTGACTTATAGTCAGTCACATGTTCTTTTTTTAAATTTTCATTTATTTATTTATGTGTATGAATGTACTGTCTGCATGTAGGTTTGTGTACTCATGTCGTGCAATGCCGCGGAGGTCAGAAGAGGGTGTCGGATTCCCCTGGAACTGGAGTTCTCCTGGAAATGGAGTTACAGACAGTTCTCAGCCGCCATGTGGGTGCTGGGGATCAAACCCGGGTCCTCTGCAAGAGCAGTTGGAGCTCTTAACAGCTAGGCCATCTCTCCAGCCCCACATGTTCTTTTTAAATCTCTAGCTTTAGAAAGACTTTTGATCTTTGGCTTGGAGTTGACACTAGTCATGATCATGGTAATGAACACACGGTTTCATGTTTCACATTCCAAAAAACTTTCATTATTTTCATTTTTCAGACAATTCTGTAATGTGTCTATCACAATTAATAATACATTATAATAAAATATTTGTCTTATAATAAAATTAAATTATATATATTTATCAATTAAACTTTTCTTTACAGTTCTGGCATGAAGCTGGTGCCTTTTTGCATACTTGGCAAATGTTCTGCAGCTGAACCACTGAGATACAGTGCCAGTTCATTACTCTTCATTTCTTTTATTTGTATGTGTATGAGTTTGTGTGTGTGTGTGTGTGTGTGTGTAGGCATATGTATACATGTTGTTTGTGGTGTAGGCATATATATACATGTTGTTTGTGGTGTAGGCATATGTATACATGTTGAGGCCAGAGTAGAAATTTTTTATCCTCTACAACTCTCTGTCGTATTTCCTTGAGACAGGGTCTCTGACTGATCTTGGAGCTCAGTGTTTTTCATCTGGAGAGCCAGCCAGCAAAGCACAGCAATCCACCTGCCTCTGCCACTACCCTTTACAACCCACCAGTAATGGGGTTACATGCACACATACCACACACAGCTTTTTCCATGGGTTCTAGGGATCTGAACTCAGGTCCTCACATGTGCACAGCAAGTACTTTTACATTCTAGCCCCATCATCCTCATTCTGAAACTAAACCTGAGGAGCTTGTCACTCTATTGATAGCACACACATGATAGAATCAGGAAGAAGACCTACATTTTCTAATACTAACTCAGTGGAGCCTGTTCCTCTACTACAAGACTGTTTAAGTGTCATATTAACATATAGGCATGTCTTCAGTATTATCAACATCATTTTAATTACATAAAAAGGAAAAGACAGTCAATAAATAATAATTGGTACCTAACATTAAATCAGTAGGAATTAATAATTAAATAAGAGTAATATGCCCTTTACAGAATAACAAAAGCAAGCATCAAAAGCAAACAGGTTTTAAAATGTCAGTTCTTTTGAGACTTAACACATCATACTATTCAGTCATGGAAACGGGCATTTATTTTAAGATTGGATGTTAATAGATGAGGGCATGGTAATAACCATCTGTTGTTTCCAGGTAAAATAATGTGGTCACTGTGAAATAATCAAATCCAAAGCCAAGTGATATACATGCTGTTGGATACCTGGGTTGAAATCTTGACCTCACCACTCATGAGATGTTGAGCAAGGCACTAAAACATTCTTCTATTCAGTTTCTTCATCTATAGATTAAGACTAAACCCAATTCCACAGGTATGCTTTAAGGCCTGATGATTTAGTTCATGCTCATTCCTTACAATTATTTGTGTTCCACTTGATGGATTTATTTATGTGCTATGCATTCTGAACAGTACTGGTTTAATGCCATTAGATGTTGTCATCATCAGTGTTCAGCATCGAGAATAATATAAAGTATACACATGGTAAAAGTGTAAAATTTAAAAAGAAAGCATATGCTCCAAGAACACACTTTCTAACAACAGTTTCAGGTCACAAGCAAGAGAACTAAATAATATACAAATAGATTGTTTTCATCAGGTTGATTTCAATGACTCTAATTTATGGCTAACATGACATACCTTGAAAAAGCAGATATTTCTTTGTGACACTTAAAAATTAAACTTGGAATTTATTTTGAATAACGATCAAATTAAGTGTTCTTTGAGTAACAGACATCTTATATTTAAAACAGTTTTGGTTTGTTTTGGATTTATGTAAGCAATACTCATAGTAACTGACATGTGAAGTAGTCTTAGTTTTGTGCTATTTTCAAACAAATCCCTTTAAGTGTAGGTAGAAAATGCAGTAAAGTCGTAGAACTGTGAATTCTCATGTGTCAGTTTAAGTGAAACCATCAAGTCATTTATAAATAATCCTCAAGTATAAGTATGGATATTTTTCTTATAATGTAATTCCGTGAATATAAATAATGCTTTTTTAATTTTTAATTTATTTTTATGTGTATGAATGTACTGTCTGCATGTAGGTTTGTGCACCCGTGTCGTGCAATGCTGCGGAGGTCAGAAGAGGGAGTCCGATTCCGCTGGAACTGGAATTAAAGACGGTTCTCAGCCACCATGTGGGTGCTGGGGATCGAACCTGGGGCCTCTGCAAGAGCAGTCTTCACTCTTAACTGCTAGGCCAGCTCTCCAGCCCCAAATAATGCTTTTAAATATATGAATTGACACATACGGATTAAACGAAATGTTCACCTGAAATGTGTTCATGTGGAATTGTGGCTGTGGTTTTCATTTCCCCCTCTAGTGGCCTCATGCCAATACTGCAGTTTCCCTTTTCAGTTATTTTATGGTTAATGTCTTTCTTTGGTCAACATTTCTATAATACATGCTCCGTGACTTAAGTATATCTTTGAACTGATACACCGAGTCTGTGCTGAAATAATACTTACACAGTCTTGGAAAGAAATGTGTTTATCTTATTATCTTCATGATGGTTATGGACTAAAGTCACATGTTTGAACTCTGTTTTCTATTAGGGTAATCTTTTGATTGTTTTACATCTCCAA
This sequence comes from Rhizomys pruinosus, assembly GCA_009823505.1. Classification (NCBI taxonomy): domain Eukaryota; kingdom Metazoa; phylum Chordata; class Mammalia; order Rodentia; family Spalacidae; genus Rhizomys; species Rhizomys pruinosus. The sequence goes on along the minus strand of VZQC01013915.1, from coordinate 180,612 downwards.
CATAGGGTATAAAGCTCCTCATGGAGGGGAAAAAGGATAACTGATGTTTTTCTGCATGTTCCACATCTCTAAATCAATCTTAAAAATCAATAAAGTGCTTATTTTGTATACTACCTATTAATATATAATCATAATTTTAATATTTTTGTAAAAGAGGAATCAAGCCAGGTGCGGTACTGCCCACCTTATATTTCAGCAGCCAAGATGCAGAGAAAGGAGGGTCTCTGTGAGACTGCAATCCAGCTTGTTCTACACAGCAAATTCCAAAACAAGAAAAGCAAGAAGAGATAAAATAATGGGATGGCTCAGTGCTTAAGAGCACTGGCTGCTCTTGTAGAGGATTCAGATTTCAGCACCTACATGGTGACTAGTAACCTTCTATAACCCCAGTTCCAGGAGATCTGTCACCCTGTTCTGGTCTCCAAGGGCATTACATGACATGAGTGTATTTACATACATGTAGGCAAAACACTCATACACATAAAATAAAAATAAGTAAGTAAAAACATTTTAAGAAGAGGAATAAACACACATGTTACTAACTTTATCTGGAAGTCTGAATATGATTTTGGTTTCTAAAACAAAAAGGAAAGAAGACAAAAAGCCTGCTATTTTTCTGTACTTAATTTTTTGTTCCAATATTTAATCATCTATGTTAGTATAGTACAATATTTTTTTCTGAAATGTAACATAAGCAAATGGATAAGACTTTCCAGAACAGTATGGATCTGAAAATGGTGTGGCTTGCTTGTAAAGTGGAGCATTTGCCAACAACTCAAATAATGTTTCACTAAAAACTCATTGAAGAGAATATCACTGTCTGTGGGAAGATTTCTGTTTCAAAAATTTATTCTTCCCCTCAATAAAATTTGTCACAGATTGGAGATCTCCCAAGACCACCTGAAGCACAGCTCTCTTCACAATAGCAAGGAGCTGGAACCAACCCAAATACCCCTCAACTGACTAGTGGATAGAGAAAATGTGGTACATCTACACAATGGAGCTCTATGCAGCAGTAAAGAAAGACGACATCATGAGCTTTGCAGGAAAATGGCTGGAGCTAGATGATATCATGCTGAGTGAAGTAACACAGTCCCCAGAAAAACAAACAATGAATGGTATCCCTCATCTGTGGATGCTAGTGCCAATTACCTGGTTGTAAGTATTTCTTGTGTAGGGCCCCTTGAGCTTTTGTCCAAAGCAGTTGGGCATAATGCATATTGGAAACAACAACAACAGAAAGGACTGCATCAAAGAACTGACTGAAACAGTGAACTTCTGCTCAAAACAGTCAACTTCCTCATGGAGAATATTGAGAAAGACAGAAAGAGATGAAAACCATGTTTGGCAGAATACATGAGCTCTAGTGGGGTGGGGGGATAGGGTGCGGGACACGGGTCTAGATTTGATAATCTTGTACAAAATATATATTAAAAAATAACCATGCTACAGATTCAAAAAAATAAAAAATGTCACCTTAGAATTTAAGCATTTACTTACTTGTAGTCTCAATGAGAGCAGCATTTTCAGGTCACAATGTATCTACTAAACATGTTTTCAGCTGTTCAATAAATAAATTTATTCTGATTTCAGCTAACAGATGATGACAGGTAGATTCTTGTGGTTGATTTGTTTCCTCAGTTAACTTCTTTGGTATTTTGATTGAAGGGAAATTAAATACTGTTTATATGCCATGCAGTTCCTATGTAGTGATAGTAGTTGGAAGCAGTATACATTCTTGAAGTAATTTTAAACAAATGGAACGTTAACCTCACTTCATCTTTGCATGTTTGCTGTTCACACAAAATTAACATATGCCCCCCCACCAAAAGAAACAGGCAGTTTTGGAAATCACTTAGATATTTTATTCCTTTATATGAACAGCTAATGAGACTCAAAAAAAGAGACCGGCAAGGTGGTGCACATCTTTAATCCCCGAACTTGGGTGGTAGGGCCAGGTGGATCTCTGTGAGTTCAAGATATACATATCAAGTTTCAGACCAGATTTTACTACAGGGAGAGCCTATCTCAAAACGACCCCCCAAAAGATATGATTAAATAAATAATAATACAAATAAATATGTGATTATAAACAATGGAAGCAAAGAAAAATCAAGGATATAATGGAGATTAAAACAGTATTTGATTTAGGTTTGGGGCGATAGGGAAGGTTTTGTTAAAGACATAATCACAAAACTCTAAATTGTCTTCCAGGATTTTCACCTGAAAGCTGGAAGACAAGTTTGGGATAGATAGGTTGTAGGTGGAGAGGAAGCTTCCCAGGTAGCAGAAGTGCATGCTAAAATGTCTTAAAGGGGCAAGACCTTCCCAGCCCCTGCGTCTTCATTGCAGGTTCCAGTACCATCAGAGCTCTGTTGCTTCCAGCCCAGGGTTCCAGGACCATCCCAGCCTAGTTTCTTCCAGTGCAGGGTGGGTTCCAGGACCATTCGCTTCAGGGTCTCTAGAGCTGCTCCAACTTCTAGACAAGATCAGGTAAGCCCCTATGGTCACATTGGCAGTGACAGGCCCAGGCAGGCAAAAACCAGTGCCAACCACCCCCCCACCCCCTTGCGGCCATCCAGGTGGGAACAGAGAAGGTGACTCGGAGCACAAAGTAACAGAAGAGACAACCTTCCAACCTAGAGAATCAGGCCTTCAGCCAAAAGAAGAAGCACTTGAATTCCACATCAGACTATAAACAACAAATCAAATCCACATGCCGAGAACACAAAGGAAAATCGACAACATGGAAAAAGCAAATAATAAGTCCCCAACAAAATCTAACAGTCCTATAGAAGACCCCAACAATGAGTTCTCCCTGGAGATAACCCAGGACACAGATCATAAAAGAACAATAATAGACATACTCAAAGAAACGAAGGGAGAGAATGACAAACTCAGGAATGAAATGAAAACACTTAAAAGAACCCATGCTGAAATGAAACAGGAAACCCACCAGCGAATCAAGGATCTAGAAGGAGAGAATGACAAACTCCTAAGGGAACTGGAAATACTGAAAAAGTCACAGGATGAAGTGAAAAGGGAAATTGCACACTCATCCAATCAGCAGGAAAAGATGGAAGAAAGCTTCAGTAACAGATTGGATGAAGCAGAAAGTAGAATATCAACAGTGGAAGACCAGGTAGAAGAACTGCAATGCTCAAACAAAGAGTATGACAAATTTAAAAAATCATAAGAGTGGAACAATCAGGAAATATGGGACACTATGAAAAGATCAAAACTCCCCATCATAGGGATAGAGGAAGGAGAAGAATCTCAGGACAAAGGTATTGATCAGTTTTTCAGCAGAATAATAGAAGAAAATTTCCCCAAACTGAAAAATGACAAACCCACACAAATACAAGAAGCACATAGAACACCAAATAGACAAGATCAGAAAAGGAATACCATATGCTATATCACAGTTAAAACACTAGACACCCAAAACAAAGAGAAATTACTGAAGGCCACAAGAGAAAAACAAGTTACATATGAAGGAAACCCCATCAGAATTATAGCTGACTATCCACTGCAAATGATGAAAGCCAGAACTTGGACCAAAGTATTCCTGGTACTAAATGACTATAGATGCCAACCCAGATTTCTGTACCCAACAAAAATATCAATTATAGTTGAAGAAGAAAGAAAAATCTTTCATGGGATAAACAAGATGCAAGAATTCATGTCAAGGAAACCAATCCTTCAGAAAATACTCGAAGCAATTCAAAGGTCAGAGGAAAGGAGAAACTATCCCCAAGCACCTAGAGAGAATAATAAATGAAAGAATGACTGCAGAAATACAAACCTAGACCAAAAATGCTAACAGAAAATGAGGGAAAAGGAAGCAGTACACATCTTTCAATAATAACTTTAAATATCAATGGGCTTTGAATTCCCCAATCAGAAGACATAGACTGTGAGAATGGATTAGGAAACAGAACCCATTTATATGCTGTCTACAAGAAACCCATCTTACCCTCAAGGATAGGTACCAACTTAAAGTGAAAGGATGGAAAAATATTCCAAGCAAATGATACCAAAAAGAAAGCTGAATTGCTATTCTAATATCAGATAAAATAGCTTCAAAGTAAAACTAATCAGAAGACACAGAGAAGGCCACTACATCCTTATCAAATGATCATTAACCATGAAGTTTTCACAATCATGAATATATATTCTGGTGCACCGAACTTTATAAACACAATTTCTACAGGACCTCAAGACACAGAATGACCCCAGCATACTAACAGTGGGGGATTTCAATACCCCACTGAGCCCATTAGATAGGTAAACTGGAAAAAAGAATAAACATAGAGATATCTGAAATGAACAATACAATACACCAAATGGTCTTCATGGATATCTACAGAATATTCCACCCAAACACCCGAGAATATACTTTCTACTCAGCACCCGATGGGACATTCTCTAAGATCGACCACATACTGGGATGCAGAAAAAAAAACTCTACAAATAAAAAACATTGAAATAATTTCATGCATTCTATCAGACCACAATGCAATAAAGCTTGATATCAACACTAGAATCAGCCCAACTATCTACAAGAACACATTGACACTAAACAACACACTCCTGAATAATGAATGGGTCAAGGAAGAAATAAAGAAAGAAATAAAAACATTCCTGGAACTAAATGAAAAAGAAAGCACAACACAGCAGAACCTATGGGATACTTTAAAAGCAGTCCTAAGAGGGAAGTTTATAGCCCTCAATGCCTATATTTAAAAAGCAGACAAAGGACAAATAAACGAGTTAACACTGCAGTTAAAAACACTTGAAAGACAACAATAAATGAAAACTAAACCCAACAGACAGGAAGAAGTCACAAAAATCAGAGCAGAAATCAATGAAATAGAAACAAAGAAAACAAAACAAAGAATCAATGAATCTAAAAGCTGATTCTTTGAAAGGATAAACAAGATACATAACCAAAAGGAAGAAAGAGCAACTCTAAGTGAATAGTATTCATGATGAAAAAGGAAACATCACAACAGATAGAGAAAAGATCCAGGCAATCATAGCAGAATACTTCAAAAACCTATACTCTACTAAATTTGAAAACCTAAGAGAAATGGATAAATATTTGAAATCCTGGAATTCACCAAAGCTTAACCAAGAAGAGATTGACAGCTTAAACAGACCCATAATATATGAGGAAGTTGAAAATGTAACAGTAAACCTCCCAACTAAAAAAAGCCCAGGCCCAGATTGTTTCACAACAGAATTCTATAAAACATTTAAAGAGCACTTACAACCATTATTACTAAAACTGTTCAGAAGGATACAAGCAGAGGGAAACCTCTCAAATTCCTTCTACAAAGCCAGTATCACTCTAATACAAATATCAGGCAAAGATACAACCAAAAAAGAAAACTATAGACCCATGTTGTTAATGAACATGGATGCAAAAATTCTCAACAAAATACTTGCAAACCACATACAGACCCACATCAAAAAGATCATCCATTCTGATCAAGTTGGATTCATACCAGAGATAAGGGATAGATAATTCAACATAAGTAAATCAATAAATATCATAAAACACATAGACTGAAAGACAAAAACACATAATTATCTCAATTGATGCAGAAAAATCCTTAGACAAAATTCAGCATCCTCTCTTGCTTAAAGTAATGGAGGGAATATTCCTCAACATAATCAAAGCCATATACAACAAACCCACAGCCAACATCATCCTAAATAGAGAAAAGTTAGAATAAACAAGATGCATTCCCCTTAAAGGCCAGAACACAGCAAGGCTGTCCTCTATCACCACTCCTCTTCATTATAGGGCTTGAAACACTTGCCAGGACAACATGGCAAGAAAGGGAAATTAAAGGAGTACTCATTGGAAAAGAGGAAGTCAAACTACCCCTCTTTGCAGATGATATCATAGTTTATCTAAAGGATGCTAAAAATTCTACCTAGAAATGATTAAGAGTTTCAGTAAAGTGGCAGTATACAAAAATAACCTAGAAAAAAATCAGTACACCAACAACAAGCAACTAGAGATGGAATACAAGAAGACCTTCCCACTCACAATAGCCACAAAAACAATAAAATACCTAAGAACAAACTTAACCAAAGACACTGTATTAGTCACTTTTCTGTTGCTGTGATAAAACCATCATGAGCAAGGGAACTTATAAAAGGAAGAGTTTATTTGAGCTTATGATTGATGGGTCCAGGGAACTAGAGTTCATTGTGGTGGGATGCATGGCTGCTGGAGCTGGAGCTGGAGCAGAAAGCCGAGGTTCACATCTCACTATGAGCACAGGAAGCAGAGAGAGAGACTGGAGAGTGCAAGGCTTGTTAAACTCACTAAGCCTGCCCCCAATGATGTACTTCCTCCAGCACAGCCACACTTTCTAAGACCTCCAAAGAACAGTGCCACTAACTGGAGACAAAATGTCTGAATACTTAAAGCCTATGGGGGACACTCATTCAAATCACCACATTCCACTTCCTGGCCCCCATAGGCTCATGACCATATAAAAATGCAAAATGCATTTAGTCCAACCTTAAAAGTCCCCATAGATTTTACCAGTCTCAATTCTATTCAAAAGTCTATCATCCAAAATCTCTTGAGACACAGGCCAATCTCTTAACTATAAGCTCCTGTAAAATCAAAAGGCAAATTACATACTCCCAACATACAGTGGAACTGAATACACATTCCCATTCCAAAAGGGAGGAATAGAGGCATAGTGAGGAAATATAAGACCAAAACAAGACTGAAAACCAGCAGGGCAAACACCAAGTCCAGTAGCTCCATGTGCAACTTCTGGGACTTGACTTCCAAACGGTTTAGATTGCTCAGCTCTTCCAGCTTTGCTTGCAACATATATCTCTTTCTTAGGCTGGTACCACTCCCTGTATGCAGCTCTCCTTGGCAAATATCTCACAGGTCTGGCATCTCGAATGTCTTCTTGGGGTCTCCGATGCCAACCAGACTTTACATTCACAGCTTCATGAAATGGCCTACCAGGGCTTTCTTTATTCAGTGATGCCCCTGCTGCACTCTGCCTGGCCTTAGCTGCTCTCTGAAACTGTGGAGGAAGAACTGAAGACCCCTTCACTCTTGCAAACTTCATTCCTCTAAAGCCAGCACCACGTGAATTAAACTTCCAAGTTTGGCTGCAAGTTGGGATGGACCCTTGCCTATTTCGACCACATTTGCAACTTTTCTCTGCCTTGAACTTGTTGGAGCAGAAAACCCTTTCAGTATTTTCCTTTCAAAAGTTGGAGGATTAGCTGGGTGTGGTCTTGCCCTAAAGGTACTATTTCTGTTGTTTACTTGTAAATCTCAAGTCCCCTCCTTAATCACTTTAATGTCACTTTTTCCATTGTTTACTTGTAAATAGCTAGGCCTCTCCTTAATCACTTTAATCTCCTTATCAAAAGGAACCTCTCCTTCACATGCCTTGGCTACATCTTTAATCTTCCTACTGCAGTTTTCAGATCCAAACTGTACATTCTGCATTTCTTTCTGCCCCATCTGCTCTTCTTCACTGTAGATCTGTACAATAGTCACCATTAATAGCCATGCCACCATTTCTACATTAGGCTGTCTTGAAATATCCTCTGCCAAAGACATTAGTCCATTGCTTTTCTTTTTTTTTTTAAGCAGTTTTTTAAATTTTTGAAATTTTCTTTTCTTTTCTTTCTTTTTTTTTTTTTTATTTTTGAGACAGGGTCTCCCTTTAGTCCCAGCTGGCCTGGAGCTCACTTTGTAGACCAGGCGTGCCTTGAACTCTCAGAGATCCACCTGCCTCTGCCTCCCAAGTGCTAGGATTAAAGGCGCGCGCCACCACGCCCGGCTTATTTTATTTTCATATGTGTGTGAATGTACTGTCTGCATGTAGGTCTGTGCATCCGTGTCATGCAATGCCATGGAGGTCAGAAGTGGGTGTCAGATTCTCCTGGAACTGGAGCTAAAGATGGTTTTCAGCCATCATGTGGGTGCTGGATTCGAATCTGGTTCCTCTGCAAGAGCAGTCAGTGCTCTTAACCACTAGGCCATCTCTCCAGCCCCAGTCCATTGCTTTTCAACTTCGCATCAGGCAAGCATTTGGGCTGTGGGCAAACTGCTGCCAGACTCTTTATCAAAATATCTCAGTTGCTGCCTAAGTCTTTATTTTCTTCTGGAACTACATTTTTTGCAGCAATGTTTTCTTCTAGGCTTCTACTAGAATGGCCCCTTAAGCTCTGCTTATAGTAGTCAACAGCTTTTCTAGCCCAAAGTTCCAAAGTCTTCCACATTTCTCCAAACATCCACATAGTCAGGTTCTTCATAGCCAACAGCCCACTCTCTGGTACCAAATAACTGTATTAGTCACTTTTCTGTTGCTGAGATAAAACCACCATGAGCATGGGAACTTATAAAAGGAAGAGTTTATTGATGGTTCCAGGGAATCAGAGTCCACTGTGGCGGGAAGCATGGTGGCTGGGGTTGGAGCAGCAAGCCGAGGGTCACATCTTGCAATGAGCACAGGAAGCAGAGAGAGGGAAACTGGAGACTGCAAGGCTTGTTAAACTCACTAAGCCTGCCCCCAATGTTGTATTTCCTCCAGCACGGCCACACCTTCTAAGACCTCCAAGAACAGTGCCACCAACTAGAGACAAAATGTCTGAATACTTAAAGCTTTTGGGGGACACTCATTCAAACCACCACAGACACCAAAGATCTCTACAACAAATATTTTAAACCCCTGACGAAGGAGATTGAAGAAGACATCAGAAGATTGAAAGACCTCCCATGCTCATGGATTGGAAAAATTAATATAGTGAAAATGTCCATTCTACTCAAATTTATATACAGATTCAATGCAATCTCAATTAAAATCCCCAAGAGTTTCTTCACAGACTTGGAAAAAAATTATTAAATTCATATGGGGAAACAAAAGACCCTGAATAGCCAAAGTGACCCTGAGCAAAAAGTGCAATATAGGGGGATCACTATATCAGACTTCAAACTATGTTACAGGGATATAGTCATAAAAACAGCCTGGTACTGGCATAAAAACAGACCCATAGACCAATGGAACAAAATTGATGATCCAAACTTGAGCATATACAATTTCAGCTACCTCATATTTGACAAAGGGGCCAAAAAGACTCAATGGAGGAAAGACAGCATCTTCACCAAACGGTGCTGGCAAAACTGGATCTCTATTTGTAGAAGAATAAAATTAAGTCCCTACCTCTCACCCTGTACAAAAATCAACTCCAAATGGATCAAAGACCTCAACATGAAACATGAAACTCTGAAGGTGATAGAAGAAAATGTTGGCAGCAACCTACAAGACATAGGTGTAGGAACAGACTTTCTAAATCAAACAGCAGTTGCACTGGAAAGGTGCAAAGGTCAACAATTGACAAGTGGGATCTCATTAAACTCAAAAGCTTCTGTACAGGAAAAGAAACAGTCAATGAAGTGAAGAGAAAACCCACAGAGCTGTAGGAAACCGTCACCGGTGATACATCTGACAGAGCATTAACATCCAGAATATATAAACTATTCAAAAAACAAAGATGTAAGAAAACAAATGACTCACTCAAAAGATGTAGTAAAGAGCTGAAAAGAGAATTCACAAGTGAGGAAATAAAGATGGCTGAGAAAAATCTTAAAAAGTGTTTCATGTCATTAATAATTAAGGAAATTCAAATTAAAATCATTTTAAGATATCATCTCACTCCAATCACACTGGCTAAGATCATGAAAACAAAAGACACCAAATGCTGGAGAGGACGTGGAGAAAGGGGAACACTCATCCACTGCTGGTGGGAATATAAACTTGTGCAACCACTATGGAAAGCAGTGTGGAAAACCCTTAAAAGACTCAAAATGGGGCTGGAGAGATGGCTCAGCATTTAAGAGTGCCGACTGCTCCTGCAGAGGAGCCAGGTTCAATTCCCAGCCCTCCCCCCGTCTTTAACTCCAGTTCCAGGGGAATCTGACACCCTCTTCTGACCTCCACGGCATTGCAAGACATGGGTGCACCAACCTACGTGCACCAACCTACATGCAGACAGTACACTCAAACACGTAAAAAAAAATGAATAAATAAATTTAAAAAAATATATTTTTTTTAAAAAGACTCAAAATGAGTCTATCACCTGACCCAGTCATACCACTTCTGGGTATATACCCACCAGACTCATCCTACTATAAAGATACATGCACATCTGTTTATTGCAGCTCTCTTCACAATAGCAAAGAGCTGGAACCAACCCAAATGTCCCTCAACCAATGAGTGGATACAGAAAATATTGTATATATACACAATGGAGTTCTATTCAGCAGTAAAGAAAAATGACATCACAAACTTTGCAGGTAAATGGATGGAACTAGAAGAACTTATGCTATGTGAAGTAACACAATCCCAGAAAAACAAATGACATATGATATCCCTCATTTGTGGATGCTAGCACCAAATACCTAGCATTAAGGCAAAGTGAGTGTATTAGTTACGGTTTTCTAAAGAAACGGAATCAAAGGGTAGAGTCCAAGGAGTCCAACAATAGCCATGCCACACTGGAGAGGCTGAGAATCCAGGGAACTGCTCAGTACACAAGGCTGGATGTCTCAGTAGTCCCAATCTGGTGCTGAAGGCCCAATGGATTCCAGGAGATCTGCCTGTCTCAGTACACGCTGGGATCCAAAGAGTTGAACACAGCAGCAAGACAAACTCACCACTGAAAGAGAAGGCAAGCCACTGGAAAAAAGGGACCAGCTCCCACTGCCATGGCCTTTTATACTGGCTGCCTGCAGAAGGTAATGCCTACATTTAGGGTGGGCCATCCGGCTTGAGGTAGTCCAATCTGAAAGTCTCTTTCTCATATTTGTTCATCTCTAGTCCAGTTAAGTTGACACCCAAGATTAATCATCACACTGAGCAATATTTTCTTTTACCTGAAAGCAACTGTACCATTATAATGTGAATACCTTAATGGGATCTAGATTTATCCTACCACTTATCTTCAGACTTTGCAATTGTAGAATTGTGGTATATGGGGGGGGCAGGGTATGCATGGATACTTTAGAGTAATCTCAAATTAAAGGGGAAAAATGTGAATTTCAAAAATGGTTTCCCACATTTGTGGACGCCAACACCAAATCCCAGTTGAAAGGCAAGATGAACAACATTATTTTATATTTATTTTTATCTGAAAGCAAATGTGCTGTCATAATATGTATCTCTTCATGGGCTCTAGAATTGACCTACCACTTATTTTTAGACTCTGTAATTACTGTATATGGGTGGAAGGTACATATTCATATCTTAGAGTAATATAAAATTAAAGGGGAAAAATTTGAATGCTTAAACATATTTTGGAATTAACATACAGCTTATTCTCAGAGGTCATAATTTTCATACATATGTGATGGTTATATAGGCATATGTTGGAGCAATACAAAGGGAGGGAACAACAACATAAAGACTGGGTCACCGGGCGTGGTGGCGCATACCTTTAATCCTAGCACTTAGGAGGCAAAGGCAGGTGGATCTTTGTGAGTTCAAGGCCAGCCTGGTCTACAGAGTGAGTTCCAGGACAGCTGGGGCTACAGGGAGACCGTGTCTCAAAAAGACAAAAAAAA
>VZQC01013915.1:111872-152367 GCA_009823505.1 Rhizomys pruinosus | reverse complement strand
ATCCATGTTTATTGCAGCTCTCTTCACAATAGCAAAGAGCTGGAACCAACCCAAATGCCCCTCAACAGATGAGTGGATGACAAAAATGTGGTACATCTACACAATGGAGTACTATTCAGTGGTAAAGAAAGATGGCATTATGAACTTTGCAAGTAAATGGATGGAGCTCGAAGCCATTATGCTGAGTGAAGTAACACAGTCCTAGAAAGACTAACGGAGAATGCTTTCTCTCATTTGTGGATGCTAACACCAAATCCCCCAGATGAAAGGCAAGCTGAATGACGTTATTTTTATATTTCTGTTTACCTGAAAGCAATTATGTTGTTATGTGTGAATCTCTCAACAGGCTCTAGAATCCACCCACCAATTATTCTGACTCTGTAATTACTGTATATGGATGAAGAGTATGCATCTGTATTTTAGAGTAATATAAAATTAATAGAGGAAAATGTGAATTCCTAAGCATGAAAAAATAAAAGACTGAGAGAAAGATGCAGGACAGTTATGGCAGAATGCATGATCTGGGGTGGGGGGAAGGGAAAGAGGAATATTCCTGAACTCAATTGTAAAATGAGGTATGAAATAAAAAAATAAATAAAAAAGAAAAGTGTATAGTACTAAGAAAGCTGTAGCTTTGCATCTCTAAAAAATCAGCTATTGGGGCTGGAGAGATGGCCTAGCGGTTAAGAGCACTGACCACTCTTACAGAGGACCTGGGTTCAATCCCCAGCACCCACATGGCGGCCGAGAACCATCCGAAACTCCAATTCCAGGCCAACTCCAGTTCCGGGGAATCCGACACCCTCTTCTGACCTCCGTGGCATTGCACGACATGGGTGCACAAACCAGCATACAGACAGTACATTCATACACATACAGAAATAAATAAAATTAAAAAATCAGCTATTATAAACTTTTACTCATAAAAACCCTTATGAGAGCACAACTCACACCAGGCATGTCATGGCACATTGGCACATAGGACTAGTTCTTATGTTAGCACTCCAGACAGTTTTCTGCATTTAGCAAGTGCATGCCCACCATCTTTCTCTTGATCTGATATGTTGGTTAATTTTAGTTCTGATTGTCACATAGGGAGGAGTCTCATCTGAAGTGAATGTTTGTTTCATTCTGATCTGACAAACCTGGAATCTTTCATCCTTCAGTGGTTAATATTTATTTAAATATTCAAAGAACAATAGAAGACTCCATTTCTCACATCATGACCAGTGTATCTGTATCTGAAATGAAAGTGAGTGGAACTGGATTGCCATTGTGGCTCAGCTTGGGCTCCCCACACTCGGGCTCAGGGCCTCCTGGGTCTCCCATCCTTCCTTACCCACTTTGCCTCAGGATGAATACTACTGCTGACCTCTTTCCCAATGCAGTGCTCACAGGGTTTTTGATGTATATAAGCTTCCTAAATGTTGTTATTGATTGGCAATCAATCCTAGGTTGGGATATGAGGACACAAAAAAGAAAACTGCCACTTGAAGGCTAGATTTAATTGTTTCTGGACATCTAATTAGCCACGTCCTACAGTGGAATGTCTTCCTGGTCAAGGCTGTCTGTACATGAAGCGTTTTGTATGTGCCTGGGGCTTGTTCTTTTTCCTGGCAACTGTACTTTCCCTGGTTTTAAGGAGCCTGTCTTTACCCGAAGTCCCTTGAGGCATAATTAAACAATTTCTCTTACTTTCCTCACTAGAGCAACAGCTTGTTCTTTACTTTGTCCATCCTTTCTGAAAATATTGTTAGTGCTTCTTAGTTCTCAAGGCCAAAGAATCTCTTCTCTTTAAATAGAAAATCAGAGTATTTCTTCAAGTTAAATTCATACAGGTCCCTCCCTTATGCACCAATCAAAATTTGTCCAATGTTTTTTATGAAGAAAATATTGTAATTTTTCTATTTTTACAATTCACAGTTTGGGGTGATCTGAAAAACATCTATTGATTAAAAATATACTTGTTAAGAATAAAAATGCAGAAAATAACAATGGATACTATTATTATCCACAAGATAAAATATATGCAATACAAAGATATGCATATACATTCTAGACATATGTGTATAGATGTATATACAAAATAAGTTGTTGAACACATTCAAGACTATATGAAATTTAATCATTGTGGATAAATAGTGGAAAACCTTTCAAAGAGAAAGATGTTCAATTTTTTTAATTTGTCACAAGTATTTTCTACTAATGCTGGAAAATTTTGTATATATAATTGTATATGTAAATTTCATTAGCATTATATACTGTGTAACATGTACATATAAATATAACATATAGAGAAAAATAGAGATATTTATTTAGAGATGCTGATGTATATGTACAAAAATATTTATAAATATTTGTAGAAAGCATTGATCATCTTGCTTCCCTAAGAGGGTGGTGTGAAGAGATCCAAGAGCTCCTCCATACCCAGCACCAATGCGGCCACCCCTTCTTCCCAGCTATTAAAGGAGGCTGAACTCCTACCCCACTCAGCAGGAAGCAAGCATGGCACCCCTCCTCGTCAGTGAGTTATTAGCAGAGACATATAAAGGACTTAGAATTCCACTCCTACCAGCAGAAGAGGGGACTACTCCCTCCCATTTCCAATAGGGGCCACACAGGAACTGAGGTTCTCTCTCATCTGGTAGTAACAGTATCAGAGAATGTCCACTCTGAAACAGAGATTTTTCTACATCCAGTACCCCGGTCAACTGGGATTTACTAATTTTTGTATATTTTTATTGAATTTTGCATACATAATATCTCAGTCTTCTTTGTAACTATTTCTCCATCAGCACACTGCCATAGCCCCCCACTCACTTTCATGGATTTTGTCATTTGTGTTAAGGTCTATCAAGTCAACTTAGTGTCCCCAGATGTCCCTCAGTTCAAATTCATCCACTGGCATCTAGTCACCCTATCAAGAGTCAGTACCATAAAAAGACCAGCTCTTCTTCACCCAGCAGTAACCAGGTACCCAATAGATCTTCAGAAAAGATTATGCCTGTTGCCTATTTCCACAATTCTGTGCTGGGTTTTTGTCTGCTTGAGTTTTCGTGGGTCTTCTGCATGCTGTAAAAATTGCTATAAGTTCTTATGAGCAAGGTCCCAGGAGCCTCTAAGGTTATTTCCATATGGTCATACACCTCCTTCACTGGCCCTTACAATCTTCCCATCCCCAGTCTACAATGGACAATGAACCCTGGGTGGGTAAGGAGTCCTATCTTAGAACCTGCACTATGCAGACTCTTACTCTCTATGCTTTTAATAGTCACACATCATAATAAGAAAATTTGAAACCATGATTGAATTAAAAAGATATTAAGCTCTTCTTGAGATAAGAAATAAAGATAAATAAGATAAAAATTTCAAAGCACCTGGGCCATGCTAAGCGGGTCGCACGTTGCTTTTGGCCTCTCCCTGAGTTGGCCTAGCGATGGCGGCGGTGAAGACCCTGAACCCTGAGGCCGAGGTGGTCAGGGCACAGGCAGCGCTGGCGGTGAACATCAGTGCAGCTCGGGGCCTGCAGTACGTGCTGAGGACCAACTTGGAGCCTAAGAGCACCATGAAGATGCTTGTTTCTGGTGCTGGAAACATTAAACTTACTAAAGATGGCAATGTACAGCTTCATGAAATGCAAATTCAACACCCAACAGCCTCCTTAATAGTAAAAGTGGCCACAGCCCAGGATGACATAACTGGTGATAGTACTACTTTCATTGTCCTTACTATTGGGGAGCTGCTGAAACAGGCCGACTTCTACATCTCTGAGGGTCTTCATCCCAGAATAATAACCGAAGGTTTTGAAGCTGCAAAGGAAAAGGCCCTCCAGTTTTTGGAACAAATTAAAGTAAGCAGAGAGATAGACAGAGAAACACTTATGGATGTGGCCGGAACATCTCTAAGAACTACAGTTCATGCTGAGCTTGCAGATATCTTAACAGAGGCTGTAGTAGACTCCATTTGGGCCATTAAGAAAAAAGACGAGTCCATGGACCTCTTCATGGTTGAAATCATGGAGATGAAGCATAAGTCTGAAACTGATACAAGCTTAATCAAAGGGCTGGTTTTGGATCATGGAGCACAGCATCCTGATATGAAGAAAAGAGTAGAAAATGCATACATCCTCACATGCAACGTGTCCTTAGAATATGAGAAAACAGAAGTGAATTCTGGGTCTTTTTACAAGAGAGCAGAAGAAAAACTAGTAAAAGCTGAATGAGAATTCATTGAAGACAAAGTTAAAACAATAGTAGAATTAAAGAAGAAAGTCTGTGGTGATTTAGATAAAGAATTTGTTGTTATTAATCAAAAGGGAATTGACTCCTTTTCCTTAGGTGCCCTTGCTAAAGAAGGCATAGTGGCTCTGCGTAGAGTGAAGAGGAGAAATATGGAGAGGCTCACTTTTGCTTGTGGTGGGGTAGCTCTGAATTTCCTTTGATGACCTGAATCCTGATTGTCTGGGACATGCAGGGCTTGAATATGAATATACACTGGGAGAAGAGAAGTTCGCCTTTATTGAGAAATGTAACAATCCATGTTCCTTCACATTACTGGTCAAAGGACCAAATAAGCACACACTGACTCAAATCAAGGATGCAATAAGAGATGGCTTGAGAGCCATCAAAAATGCTATTGATGACGGTTCTGTTGTCCCAGTTGCTGGTGCAGTAGAAGTGGCTATGGAAGAAGCCCTGATTAAATACAGCCCAGTGTGAAGGGCAGGGTGCAGCTTGGAGTCCAGGCATTTGCAGATGCCTTGCTCATTATTCCCAAGGTTCTTGCACAGAGCTCTGGTTTTGACCTTCAGGAAACATTGGTTAAAGTTCAAGCTGAACATTCAGAATCTGGTCAGCTTGTCGGTGTGGATTTGAACACAGGTGAGCCAATGGTAGCAGTAGAAGTAGGCATATGGGGTAACTATTGCGTGAAGAAACAGCTTCTTCATTCCTGCGCTGCGATTGCCACCAACGTTCTCCTGGTAGATGAGATCCCGAGAGCTGGAATGTCCTCTCTGAAAGGCTGAACTCTCCTTGTATCTCAGTCTGGAAGGCGACAGAATGATCTGGGGGTTGGGAGGAAGTGGTCATTTTTGACCAGGCTTCAAGTGATTTTCAAAGGATTTTCCCATCTGAAGAAAGGAGAAAACACTTGGCACTATTCAAATTACAATACTGTAAAATCATAATTACAGTATTTTTATTACACTGTGTACACACGTATTAGTAGGCCCTTTTAACCCCCTGAATAAGATGTCTTAGCTGCAGTGATGATTACCTGTTGAGGTGAGCATGTTGTCTACCTTGTTCCTTAACTGCTCTTGAAAAATTGTGATGGTTTAACTTTCCTAAGCTGGGTATGGCAGTGTATGTCTGTAATCCCAGCATTTGGGAAGTAAAGTCAGGAAGATGAAGTTTGAAGGCAACTTGGACTACATGAGAGCCTGTCTCAAAAGAAAAATAACAATTTTTTTTTCTTATGAACGTATTTTAAATTAGTAGTTCCCTGTTAAACATTTAAGTTTTGCTAATGTAAATCAAAATTGGGTAATTTATGTTTTCAAAAACATCTCCAATACTTATGAAAAATTAATGGATCTTACACACTTATCTCTGCTTAAAATGGTTAAAATCCCAGGCTTCACTTGGAGGCTGGGAAAGGAGACCACAAGTCTGAAACCCAACACTACAAAGCCGTGAGTGTGAACTAGAGGCTGAGGAATGGCCACCAGTGAGAACAGCCAGAAGGGCGGCAGGAGACAGGAAGCTCCCTCGGCTGCTTTCAAGCCTGTGTGCATTTAGGCTTTGGCAGAATGGGGGTTATAAACCCTCCTGTATTATCTTCTCTCCCAAACTACTATCCTGGTTTCCATGTGTTTGTTTTTTACATTTGATAATTTCTTCACTCCTTGTAACAGAAGTGCTTACACCTTTGTGTTTGGGTGGTATTCAGTATTCTGCAGTGAATGAAATAAAAAATTGAAACAAAAAAAAATCAAAGCAGAAAATTGAAAATACCTCAATATACATTACAAACGTACTTGAGAAAAGTATAAGTAAAAATGTTTCAGGCTGGAGAGATGGCCTAGCAGTTAAGAGCACTGAATGCTCTTGCTGAGGACCTGAGTTCGATCCCCAGCACCCACATGGCTGCTGAGAACAGATTTTAACTCCAGTTCCAGGGGAATCCGACACCCTCTTCTGACCTCTGCGGCATTGCACGGCATGGGTGCACAAACCTGCATGCAGACAGTACATTCATACACATACAAAATAAATAAAGTTTTAAAAATGTAAAAAAGGTTTCAGGAAAGAAATATAGAAAGTCACAGCAAGAAATTAGAAGAACCGAGAGAAATATTTAGAACTAATACATACAATGGAATCCAACAGCACAATGGAGGGTAACTGCAAAGGAAAGAACCAGTGAATTGTAAGACTGATCATCAAAAGTTATGGGTTTAAATAAAATAGAGAAATTGAATTTAAATTTAACAAATGTTCAGAGACTTATAGCACAACAAAAAATTTCCAACAGTCATGTCATCACTATCAAAGAAGTTGAAATGTCTCAAGTTATTGAAAATTAGTATATGGCCAGGAACTTTCAAATATTCAACAGGAAAAAAAAACAAGCCAAGAAAAGAAGCAGCATCAGCAGCAAAAAACAAACAAACAAACAAACAAACAAACAAACAAAAAACCCAACTCAGTTTGTAAGTGGACAGAAGATGTGAAGACAAAATTCAAGCAAATTTTAAGGTTAAAGTCTCAACTCTGTTGTAAGTCAATAGTGGCCAAGAGTGAAGAAAACACTTTTATGTCCTCTAGAGAACTTGGAATTTTTTGAGCTCAGAGACAATTGCTCGAACCACCTCCATAGGGCAACTCATAAAGGGACGGAACCCATGATTCAAATGGATACACTTCAAAAATTATTTTTGACGCAGTATATTTAGAAGGTGTGTTTCCCCTTGGGAACTGTTCCTTTCAGAGGATTGTTATTTTTTGAACAGAAAAAGCAATGACAATAGAACAGTCACTCCAGGCGTCAGATTTTGACAGAACACATTGCAGAAAATATTATAGCAAATACTTAGTTTTTACATAAACTTCCAAGTCTGCATAGAGCAATTCTAGTTTTGTAACTTCCACCCATCAATATAAATGCATACCACTGCTAAGGGCTACATGGCTGAATATCCTTATGGGGGACAGCAGTAATGTATTATTTAACACAGATTTCTTTAGTTAAATTCAGCCATATATTTATTTCTACTGACAGCTCAGTGTGTAGCAGCCTTAACAAGAGTCTGTGGGGGATAATTATTTGAATTTTCAAATCCATATACACCAAGGTAAATAATTCTACAAAGTTTCTTTTGAAAATGTTCTCAAAGTTATCACATGATTCTTTAGAATTCAGTTTTAAACAAAGACTTGGTTAATAAACACCCTGAGAGTTTTTCTGCATTTATAATCAATGATAGAAATATGAAATATCTATCTAGTACTTGATCAAAGTGTAGATTTTTTTTATTCACTTTTATTTCATGTCTTGAGTGTTTTCCCTGCCTGCAAGCACACCCAAGCATGCAATGCCTGCAGAGGGCAGAAGAGGGCACTGGATCCCCTAGAACTGGAATGCAGCATGGTTGTTAGCCACCATGTAGATTCTGGGAACTGAACCTAGATCTTCTGTGAAAACACCCATTGTTCTTGACCTCTGAGCCATGACGCCAGCCACTCAGTGTAAATTTTAAGAAGGTAACAATTTTCTCTCACTCAACTTGAGTTTCCTCTTAGGGGTATTCAGAGGACCCTTTGAGAATTTTCTCCTAGGACTATTCAGAAGTCATTGTCCTTACAAATGGTAGCTGAGACTGGGCAAACATTTAAAGGAAATGGGTAAATAATATTCATTTCCTTTAAATGTTTGCCCAGTCTCAGCTACCATTTGTAAGGACAATGTTCAGTGTTAATATTTATCCCTGGAGTTGAATTTTACTCATTTCTTACTGTGTTTGGAGCTTTGATTTAAAATAAAAACCAAGAAAGCTAAAAACAGCCATCATCCTGGAAAACTGCTCTGTTATCCACAGTAAAGCCTCAGTGCATTCAGAGCTGGCCTGGAGCTCCCAGCCGGGCTGTGTGGCTGTCTGCAAGAATATCAATACAAGACAAGTCAGTCTGAGATCATAACAGAGTGAGACAAAAAAAGGTCTCTTCAGAATTTTATCTAAGCAGAAAAAAACAAGGTCACTACGTCTCCTTCAAACCATCAGACACCTTCTTTTCCAGCAAATAAAAGTGACGACTTTCATTTGAAAAATAAATCCATGACAACTTCATGGAAGGGGGTGCTCAGACAGCTCCACTCCTCCCTGAGGATTTAGACTCAGCTAATATTTGGTGAGGGAAGGAGAGTCATTTTCTTCAATGGAGTAGTCATTAGTAAGGGTGCCCAGGCTCCAGGAAACAAATTCACACCCACACTCATGTAAGCACCCCTAATAACTCATTAGGTCATTAAAAATGAAAGTAGACACAGAACTGGTTGAAAAGAGGAAGGGAACCAGCAAGAGTAGGATGGGAACAAGGGAGAATAGAGGAAAGGGAATGAATAAGATCAAATACAGTGCCTGGAAGACAGTTAAGTGCTCTTGTAGAGGACCAGGGTTCGATTCCTAGCACTCACATGGAAGCTAACAACCATCCATAACTCCAGTTCCAAAGGAATCCAATGCCTTCTTCTGACTTCCTTGAACATTGCATCACAAATGTAGGTAATACATCATACACATAAAATAATTTTTTGTTGTTTTTTGTTTGTTTGTTTGTTTTTGAGTCAGGGTCTCCCTATAACCCCAGCTGGCCTGGAACTCACTCTGTAGACCAGGATGGTCTTGAACTCACAGAAATCCACCTGCCTCTGCCTCCTGAGTGCTAGGATTAAAGGCGTGCACCACCACGCACAGCATAAAATACTTTTTAAAAGACCAAAGTTAAAGATGGTGAACACCTTTAATCCCAGCACTTGAGAGGCAGAGGCAAGTGGTCTCCATGAGTTCATGGTCGGCCTGGTCTATAGAGCGAGTTCCAGGCCGGCTGGGACTACAACAGGGAGACTCTGTCTCAAAAAGACAAAAAACAAAAATCAAATACATTATGTACATGTATGAAAATGCCATTATGAAACCTATTATATAAAATTAACATATGCTAATAACACACTAAAAATATAAGAACAAAACCAAAAAAAGAAAAACAGGACAGCTTTATGTTTATTTTACCCATCTTTCTCTGTAGGAAAGATTTATTGAGCTGCTTGCTTTATTTTCCCTCTAAAAATCATGTCTAAGTACATGGGTCATTTGTTGTCTGAAAGGGAAGAGTTCAATATCATTTCATTTTTTTTCAGTTTTCAATTTTTTTCAGTGCAGAGGATAGGCCCAAACATCTTTTTGTTTGTTTGTTTGTTTGTTTGTTTTGGTCTTTTCGAGACAGGGTCTCCCTGTAGCCCCAGCTGTCCTGGAACTCACTCTGTAGACCAGGCTGGCCTTGAACTCACAAAGATCCATCTGTCTCTGCCTCCCGAGTGCTAGGATTAAAGGTGTGGGCCTTTAACGTTCGGCTGATAGGCCCAAACATTTTATGCATACTAAGCAAGTATTCTATTATCCAGCCACATGCCCATCTTCTAAAACTTTTAAACTTGGGTAAAGCTGGAAAAAAAATCCTTGATCTAGATTCAGCTTTATTAACATTTTTATATTTTAGGTTATTACATGAACAGTTATTTATCTTTTAAGATAAATATTTACTTCTAAATCATTAAATGCTTCTCCCAAGAATAAAAATAATTTCCTGAATAAGAACAATACTTTTGAGGTAGACAGAATAAAGTTTCTTTTCCCCAAAAATCCCATGTCCTAATAACCAGGACCTGGGAGTAATTAACTCATATGGCAAAGATGGGGAAATAATCCTGATTATTAGGACTAGCCCAGCTTAATGCATGCTCCTTCAAAGAAGAAAACTGGTTCAGCTGCGGTCAGACCAAGGGTGGAATATATGATTGCTAACTTACAAGACAGGAAAAGACCCTCCCAGTACCATGGACATTAGTGGTCCTAAAAGGTGAAAGAGGTAAGGGGAATTAGTTTTCCTTGAGAATATTCTGGAGTGAAGGTAGCCCTGCCAGTACTTCACTATGTCATGTTGCCAAGCTCCAAGACTGTCTCCAAAACTGTGAAACAATGAATTTGTATTGTTACAAGCCAAATTGGGGATAGTTAAAAACAAGTGTTAAAAAATACAAGCATTTTTACTTGTAAGAAAATTCTAAATAAATCAAATTACAAAAATTTGTAACTCCAAAATGTCTTTTGCAGCTATTTTCTTTTTCCCCAGATCCAGCATCCAGTGAAGGCTCATACGTGGCACTGGGCTGTCTTGATTCATTTGTCTCTTTTAGTCTATATTGCCGTTGCTTTCATGACATTGAGTGTTTTATTGAAGAGTCCAAGGCAGCTGTCTGAAAGAATTTCTCATGTTTTGGATTCGTCTGTGTGCTTTCCACATGATTAGATTCAAGTCAGATAATTTTTTGGCAAAGACACTTCTCAGGCAGTGATGTATGCTTCTTATGGCTTCAGAGTTTGAGGGACACAATGTCAGATTGCCCAGCTCTTGGTCAGGCTAAATTTGATCACTTGTTTGAAATGGTGATGGTCCGATTATTTCAGTGTAAAAACCTATGATTTGGGGGGGGAGAATCTGCTAATAATATTGCACTAAATGGACAAAGTACTAAAATGACTCCTAATGACTTACCTTATATTCATAATTAGTGCATTTCTTAAACCTTTATCAAAGAAGCTTTTTCTTGAAAAGATCCACAGTGGGTGAAGAATCAGTGAATGGGACAGTACAGTGTTCAGTCTTAAAGGGGACACCAATATCACATCCTTTTTGCAGATGGTTTTAAGAGCTGGAGGTGGTGGATAATTATAAGGACAAACAGCATTTTCCAGGCAGCAGAATAGTTGCACATAAGAACTCAAAGCAATTGTGACATAACACACAAGACCTGTTCAAACTCAAAGTACACAAAAATCCCAGCATGGGGGACACTAAGGGTAACCCCTAGTTGACGAGCTATGGCATTTGATAGCTGCCAAGAGAGGAAAAGTCCACTTTATTTAAGGCAGTGATGCCAGGTAGGTCAACCACAATCCAGGGCAGGTTCCATACCTAAGACTATTTGGACAACACATATTGAACTTGATGAGAAAATAGGAAAGAACAGAATGCTGGGTGGGTAGGGAGGTGGTGGTGGATTTGGGAGGAATTGGAGAGGAGTGGGTGGGAGAAAGAACATGATGAAAATATATTGTATGAAGTTCTCAAAGAATTAATAAAAGATTTAGAAGAACCATTACTTTGATAGGCTAATGGACTAATATTTAGATAATTGTGAATGATTTGTCCCCAATAACTTTTCATGCAATGGTTTATGTTGTTATATTCCAAAATGGGTTATTTTTCCTTCTACATTTATGAAATGGCACTTCTCTCTAAATATAAGCTTTTTCACTGCCCACATTTTCCTCTCTCTTTCCTGTCTCTGTTGCATAAATAAATTTGCTTGGGAAACATCGCTCAAGATCCCAAACCCTTCTCTACACTGAGCTTTGGAATCTCACGGGTTGTAGAAACTCTCACACCTGGGCACAGTAGGAGAATCCACATTTCTTTTGCATTTTTTCCTGCTCTACTCTAGGAATTGAGCTTCTCTGTAAGGAGAAATACTTTCTTTTAATGAAAAATCAAATTTAGAATCCAAGATCTGGATGGCTTGTGCCCTCCTTGCTCCCGGAACTGGGGCACCAGTCAAATGAAGTACTGATAGGAAGTAGTACTGTCCAAAATATTTTCCAAATTTCGTTTGTGACTTTTCTTTTGAGATACAGATTTTTTAGATGATTTCTCAATTTACAAATCCGTGGGTATTTTCCTTTTGTCTCTGATTTCTAGATCCACAGCTTTGTATTCAGGAATAACTGTTACTTCAGTCTCTCTGAAGAACAGTCACCCTTCCTTACCCCAGAATATGGCTTATTTTGTTTGATGCTCTGTGAGCTTGAAAAGAATATGAGCTCTCATTTAGATGTAATGCTTATTAATATGTTAGTCGGATTCATTTTGTAACTAGTGTTCGCTAATTTCTCTCTACTCTTTCTGACTTTTGTCTCTTCTGTTAACAGAGAGATAGATATGTGATCCACTGTTTCTTTAGACATGTTTTATATGTCTTGAGACAATGTTAGTAGGTCCATAAAAGTCTGGAATTGATGTCATTCTAGTAACTCCAAGCATTAATTGTGAAAGGTTGCTCTTGTTGGCTGTACTGCTTTTTGCTGTAAATATAGAAATTTGACCATATCAGCTTTTTTTTTTTTTTTAATTTTATTTATTTCTGTATGTGTACGAATGTATTGTCTGCATGCAAGTCTGTGCACCCGTGTCGTGCAATGCCGCGGAGGTCAGAAGTGGGCGTCGGATTCCCCTGGAGCTGGAGTTCTCCTGGAGTTGGAGTTTCAGACGGTTCTCAGCCGCCATGTGGGTGCTGGGGATCGAACCCGGGTCCTCTGCAAGACCGGGCGCGTGTCGGCGGCTCTACCGCGCCATCTCTCCACCCCCATATCAGCTTTTTTTTAAAACAAAACCATTTGGCATCGGTTTTGCACCAGTTGGTTTGTCCTCTCTTACTTCAATATTCTTTTCGTCTATTTTTGTGCTTTTTTTGCAGTTCTGGGAATCCAAATCAGGGGGGCCTTCTGCTTGAGTTAAAAAATTAAGTCCTATAAACTTCAGCTACATCTTCAGCCCCTAATCATTTCTTTTTTTAATTACAGAATATTAAAGTTGTAATAACAGGCTCTAAGTTTTCTAAACTTACATTTTTTTTCATCCACTCTGAGGTGATTATATTAATCAGTGCTTAGCCATCCGGTGACTGGTGGGGACTACGTCTCTTCCATTTGAATCTTTTTTTCCATTGAATGCCACTTGCATTGCTCGCCTCTATCCTGTATTCAACTTTGCTTTTGTGTGTTACTCCCCCCTCTCCTTTTTTAAAAAGCCTTTAACAAATGTGTTTAAAGCTATATGTGTTTTTCTTCTATTTTTCTGGTCATTGCTTAGAATGTCTTGCTTTTTTCTTGGTGTGACATACTTAACACGACTATCAAGCCTGTCTGGATGTGCATTAAGCGCTCAGCAGTTACAGGAGCAACTGCCCGCTCTTGCAGAGGACAACCTGTTGATAACCTCCTTTGCACCCCACTGCTGGCAGAAGCCGTTTGTACTCCAAATTCCAGTGGAAGAGCGGTAAAGGTCCGAACGTTGCCAGAACGCGGACCTCTCGATATCTGCCACGAGACACAGGTGCACAAAAAAAATGCATCACTACGGAAGTGTTCATATGGAACAAACAAAACAAAAAAATAAAAAAATTACAAAAAAAAATAAACGTGTACCTACACAGCTGTCTTTGTGTACATTGGCACTGTTCAACATCAGACAGGACAGGACCATTCAAATGTTCCATACCAATGTCATCCAAAATTATGGCTTATGGTGTCATCCGAACAGCTCACCATTGAAACTCTGAATGACCAAGTTTTCTGATTATTTTGGATGAGGTCAGTTTTGCCTCAGATTTTACCTTTCCTACGCACTCTGAAAGCTCTCTTTTGTTTATTGAATAATTAATAAAAGTATTGTGGTCGTTTGTCACAGCAGCAATAGAAACCCAATACAAAGATCAGGATGATAGTGTAAGGCACTGGTAACGGTTCACAACTGGAATACAGACCAATTCTCCATATTAGGTATTGTTCGAGTTTGCTGTCTGGTGCTGTGATTAAAACACTGACCAGAAGCACACAACTGAGAAGGATAAAAAAAACACCGCCGTTTATTCTCTACCAACCCCACAGGTCACAGTCCACCACAAGATATGAAAGCCCAGCGGCAAGAGGAGCTTCAAGGTTTAAGAACCTAGAGGCAGGAACTGAAGCAGGAGACCATGGAGGAACCACTGGCTTATGCTTCTTCGCCTAGCTTGCTCAGCGCAACAGCATTTTCATACTACGACCCAGGCCCACCTGGCATGGGATGGTGTGGCTTCACCCATGGGGCTGGCCTCCCAATAATTCTAAATACAAAAATACTCTTACAGATATTCTTATAGCCATCTTTTGTCTTAATTCTACCAAAATATTGAGGGTTAGATGATGGCACGATGTCATTGAACCCACATTCCACCAACTTGATGTGTGCCTGCTCTGCCGGTAGAATTATTACAGCTGAGCTTGACTATCAAGAAAGAGAGGCAGGGAGAGTCAGTAACACTTCCCAACCAATCAGTTGGCTTTAGTTGCCTGTGGTATAGGGGGAGGGCTAAGAGTGTATAAGCTGAGGAGCCCTAGGAGAGGCTTTCTAGCTATTTCATGCAGCGTAGGGAACAAAACAGTCAATTGCTTGGAGGACCAACGCTTTTCCAGTGTGGCCTTGCTATTGTTCTTAGTTAGCAAACATTTCTACTAATATAAATCTGAGGAAGGTAGCCCTACTGAACGAAAATTTAAGTCGTTTGCAGTTAACGTAGTAACGTGGAAGAAAATTGAGATTCCCTTTTTTTTTTTTTTTTTGGTCTTTTCCAGACAGTGTCTCCCTGTAGTCCCAGCTGTCCTGGAAACCAGGCTTGCCTTGAACTCACAAAGATCCGCCTGCTTCTGCCTTCCAAGTGCTAGGATTAAAGGCGTGAGCCACCACTCCCGGCGAGATTCCATTTTTGTATTAACAAGGATTGATATGCTTTAACTTATTCTTAGCACAAGAATGACAATCTCTTCCTACTCATTAAGCCATTTGATTGTACCTTTTGTACAAATTCCTAAATGTCACATAATTTTAATGTGATATTTGTTTGTGTGAGTGTATATATATTTTGGGAAAGGTGTGCTTGCTAATAAATTTAAGACAGCATGGCTGCATTTTATGTGTCACCTAACCTCGGTGCTGTGGAAATATTGTCATGGTTACCTGCAAAGCAGCAGGATGTATGTGGGTGAAAGAAAGGTTCAAGCTGTATAAGAATAGGTTCTTCAATAGAAGCCAACGATATGGACAAAGAGAAGAAGGTAGAAATGGTAGGAGGATGTGTGAGCAGACCAGTGCTCAATTGTTCTAAATAAAGCAATGGCTAAATAATTGGTGGAGTTTTGTTATGATCGGATAATTATTAGCTTCAACTGCCTGGATCTCAGAAATTGTTTTCCTGTAAAGAAAGCCCCAAAGCAAATTTGAAGAAAATGAAAACAAAACATTATTATGAAAGTAATAAAAATATTTAAGGGGTTTCAAAGGGACATGGTATTGTCCCCTTACTATAGGCATTTTGAGATTATTGAAACATCTAATCATCTAGCTTGCAAACATTATTACATTTACCTAGATTATTTAGCCACTTTCATGTTTAAAGGGCTCTGATCATTTATTCTATCTGCCCTCTCCTAAACATAAAATATCTTTCTATAGTTATTGAGTCTTCTTATTGCTTAGATTTGTCAAAAAAATCTGATTTTTTATTTCACTTATTTGTGGCAATTTAATCATTACCTTTTGTTTCCTACTTTTCATCACTTTATTTAAAAAAGTAATATTGTCTGAAGATGAACTTTAAAAACTAGATAATTAAAAGTTATTCTTTGTAATGCTTTTTTTTTTTTTTTTTGAGACAGGGTCTCCCTTTAGTTCCAGCTGGCCTGGAGCTCCCTATGTAGACCAGAATGTCCTTGAACTCACAGAGATCCACCTGCCTCTGCCTCCTGAGTGCTGGGATCAAAGGCATGCACCACCACACCCACCCCTATTCTTTGTAATTCTTGACAGCTTAGTGAAGGAACAAGGACTAATAGAATGTGGATCTGGAGAGATGGATCAGTGATTAAGAGCACTTGTTACATCAGCATGAATACTGGAATTGGAATTCCAGCATTTATGCAAAAGTCAAACATGGTTTCATATACTCTTGCAACTCCAGCACTGAGAAAGGCACAGATAGGAGGATTGCTGAGATAGCTGGCTCCCACCCAAAATGAGAACAACAGCAACAACAAAACACAGTTCCAGGTTCAGCAGGATATTCTGCCTCAAAGAAATAAGGCAGAGAGTAACAGAGGGGAACACTGACCTGCACTGCATGGGCATGTCTGCACATACACCACATACATACACCCATGCACACCACACACATGCACATATGAAAAAGAACTAACAGAATATAATTTTTGTCATTAGAATTCTCACAAGAGTGAGCAAAATGTCACACAAAGAAAACAAATGAACAGACCAATATGATGAGCCTTAGGCTAAGGAACAAGGAGATCTGAAAACTTTGGAAGAAAGAGCAATTCAAAAGAAGCAAAGCTCATCAACAAAGAATATTAAAACTACGACATAATGGGGCTGGACAGATAGCTTAGCAGTTAAGAGCACCGAATGCTCTTGCAGAGGACCCGGGGTTAGATCCCCAGCACCCACATGGTGGCTTAGAACCGTCTGTAACTCCAATTCCAGGAAAACTCCAGTTCCAGGGGAATCTGAGACCCTCTTCTGACCTCCGCAGCATTGCACGACAGGGGTGCAGACAGTAAACTCATACACATACAAAACTATGGCCGGGCGTGGTGGCGCACACCTTTAATCCTAGCACTTAGGAGGCAGAGGCAGGCGGATCTTTGTGAATTCAAGGCCAGCCTGGTCTACAGAGTGAGTTGCAGGACAGCTGGGGCTACAGGGAGAAAAGACAAAAAAAAAAAAAAAAAAAGCCACGACATAAGCTCATTTACTCTTCTTTTTAATATAATATTTTTTAAGATTTTTTTGAGAATTTCATACTTGAGTACTATATTTCTACCCCTCCCTCCCCATATCCAACTCTTCTTGTATGTCCCCACTCATTTCCTCTCAAATTCATGATCCTAATTATTGTCACACACACACACACATACACACACACACACACACACACACACACACGAGACCTACTCAGTCCATTTAGTGTTGCTCATATACATGTATGTGTTTAGGACTGACCACTTGACATCAGATAATCTATCAGGGAGTTTCTCCCTAGAGAAAAAATGATTCACCATCTCTCAGCAACTATTGATTACCTATAGTTCTTCATCTAAGTATTAGTCCTTCTGAAATTTCTCTTATCCATGCTGGAATGTGTATTAGTTACTTTTTCTTCGTATGATAAAACACCATGACCAAGGCAACTTAGAGAAAGAAGAGTATTTGGCTTGTGGTTCTAGGTTAATGAATTCACCATGAATGATGGTGGAGAGGCATGGTGGGAGAAAGGGCTGCAGCAGAAAGCTGAGAACTCCCATCTTCAAGCAGACACAGGAGAGAGAGAGAAAGAGAAAGAGAGAGAGAGAGAGAAGAGAGAGAGAGACAGAGAGAGAGAGAAAGAGTGGGTGAGCAATATATTCTCAAAGTCCACCCCCAGAAACATGCTCCCTCCACCAAGGCCACACCTCCTAAAACCTTCCAAAACAGTGCCAACCAACTGGTGACAAAATATTCAAATACATGGAAGTCAATAGAAGACACTTTTTCAAAACATTACATTCCACACCCTGGTCTGCATAAAGATCATATTATAATATAATTTATGTTAGTTCTATTTTAAAAATCCCCATAGTCTTTTAGTTTCAATATTATTTAAAAGATCAAAGTCAGGGCTAGAGAGATGGCCTAGTGGTTAAGAGTTCCAACTGCTCTTGGACCCGGGTTCGATCCCTAGCACCTACATGGTGGCTGAAAACTGTGTTACTCCAATTCCAGGAGAACTCCAGTTCCAGGGGAATCCAACACCCATAAAAATAAATAAAAGTCCAAATTCTGGGGGCTGGAGAGATGGCTTAGCAGTTAAGAGTACAGACTGCTCTTACAGAGGTTACAGAGGACCTGGGGTTCAATTTCCAGCACCCACGTGGCTGCTAAAAACCATCTTTAACTCCAGTTCCAGGGGAATCCTACATCTTTTTCTGACCTCCGCAGCATTGCATGACATGGGTGCACCTACCTACATGCAGATGGTACACTAATACACATAAAAAAATTGTCCAAAGTCTCTTGTAAAGCTTTAAAGCACTCTTAACTGCAAACCACTGTTCAATCAAAAGACAATTTCTATACTTTCAACATACAATGGAGCTAAGTACATATTCCTATTCCAAAAGGGAGGAATTAGGGGTGGGGGCACAATGAGTAAATACTGGAACACAACAAGTCCGAAACCCTTCAGGGAAAACACCAAACCCAGTAGCTTCATGTCTGATATCGGAGATTTTACCTCCAGAGGGCTTAGATGGTTTAGGCCTCCAGCTTTGCTGCGCCCGACATAAACCTCTCTTTTGTGCTGGTACCCTTCCCTGTACACAGCTCTCCTTGCCAGAGGTCTCCCAGCTCTCACATCACCAACATCTTGAGGCCTCCACTGCTAATTAGGCCTCACACTTTTTTTTTTTCTAATTTATTTCTGTATGTGTAGGAATGTACTGTCTGCATGCAAGTTTGTGCACCCATGTCGTGCAATGCTGCAGAGGTCAGAAGAAGGTGTCTGACTCCCCTGGAACTGGAGTTCTCCTGGAATTGGAGTTTCAGACGGTTCTCGGCCGCCATGTGGGTGCTGGGGACTGAACCTGGGTCCTCTGTAAGAGCGATCGGAGCTCTTAACCGCTAGGCCATCTCTCCAGCCCCTAGGCCTCACACTTTATGCAATGTCCTCTCATAACTTCTTGGCCTTTCTGCACATTCTTTATGTAGGGATTCTTTACTGTCTAGACTCCAAAGTGCTCTGAAACTGCAGAGGAAGAACCAGTGACCCCTTCGCTCTTTCGTCTTTCCTGTCTCTAATACCAACAGCTCTTGTAGGATGCTGCCAGCTTTGGCTACCAGCTAGGGATTGTCCTTTGCTTGCTTCATCCACATTTGCAGCTTTTGTCTATTGCAGTTTTCAGGTGTAGTACACGCTATCTCACTTCAGACATCCTTGTCTTCTGACCTTTACAATTTTTCTTTTTTTTTTTAAAGTATTTTTTTATTAATTTTTTTTATTTATTTCTGTATGTGTATGAATGTACTGTCTGCATGCAAGTTTGTGCACCCGTGTTGTGCAATGCCGCGGAGGTCAGAAGAGGGTCTCGGATTCCCCTGGAACTGGAGTTCTCCTGGAATTGGAGTTTCAGACGGTTCTCAGCCGCCATGTGGGTGCTGGGGATCAAACCCGGGTCCTCTGTAAGAGCGGTCGGTGCTCCTAACCGCTAGGCCATCTACAATTTTTCTATCCCCTCTTCCACAAGGTTCCCTGAGCCTAGGGGTTATTTGTAGATGTGATAGTTTGGGTTGTGCTGCAGCATATGGTCACTTATTTGCTATATTTTGAACAGTTGTGAATCTCTTTAGTAGTCACCTTTTGCTTCAAAGAGAAGATTCTTTGATAAGGGGTGAGAGCTATACTTATCTGTAGGAGAACTAAGTATTTAGAATACAGTAGGAAATTATATTGGTTTAGGAAAATGACAGTAATAGGTTCTCCTCTAGTGTCTATGACCTTTCTAATCACTGTTACTTGATTAGGATTGAATTGCTTCAATCAGACATGAATTCCTTCTTAGTGGGCAAGCTTTAAGCCCAATTAAACAACTGTTGTTTAAGAATGAAATAAAAGTACCACTATTTCAGCATTAGATAGGTCTTTGTTGTGGTTCATAGGCTTTATGGCTCGGTGGGAATATTGGGTAGGACTACTGATTGATTGACAGCTTGCGTTACACCATTACACCATCTGATGCTATCAGACTTAGTCTTAAGAGAGGAAGCTACCAGGTCAGTTCTAGTTTTGTTCCCCTAAGTCCTATGTCTAAAACATATGGTATCTTCAGCAATAGGGTCTTCAAGTTCTGGGAGGCAACCAAAGGCAATGACAATCATTTATACTTTTGTGAGGTCCCTTGGACCTCCTTGAGCAAATACTTGAAGAGAGGTTTCCAATGCCTGGTATAGGAGTTTTTGTTAGTCTACGGCTCTTGAGGGGATCATTATCACCCTATGTGATATTACTCCATATATGTATGCATGTGGAAAAAATAGATATATTTTATAGTAAGCTCATAAAGTAATGTTTTTATAGATTTTACAAGCATCTTCGTGTTATTTATCTTACAATGACTGCGATAATTGATAGTTAAAACAATTTTCTAAACATCTAACATTAGTGAAAATTAGGAACATTGTTTTACACAAAGTAAGGAACACATTTTGCACAAAAAATTTAGATTGCCAAATCTGGTGATTCCAGTTTAACATGCTTACTCATAGAAATTATGTTGGATTAATATTCTATAATTGGGAATTATTTTACTTCTCTTGCTATATATCTAAATTCCCTTTTAAAATATTACATAATATCATGATTGGTCAAATTACTCAATAAAATAAATACAACCTTGACAAATATTATCCAACTTCCTAAAATAGAATCAGATTTATGAAAATACTATTTCTATAATATTTAACTTAAAAAAATAAGTACTGATTACTATCATATGTGAAGATTAAGTTGATGCTAAAGACATACATAGGAATGAAACCAGTAAGAATGGAGCCAAATTTCGCTATTCTCAGAAGAAAAAGTGCAAGCTGTAGTGGGATGGTTTTTCTATAGGGCCCAATTATAACAGAGCCAATGTGTTGTGAGGTGGTTATGCCTCCTTACAATTCTCCAGCATACCCGCTGAATAAAACTCTGCACATGTGTATGTCAGAATTTAGCAATACAGATTCTGAATGTTGCTCCATCCATCAACAGCACTTCATGTCCAAAGGGGAAATGAGAATTAATATGTGCTTGTTAGCTTTTCAAATCATGTCAAATTTTCAGACATGCTACAAAGCAAAATTCTTATTTTGCAGTAAAAAGAATTTCAATTAATGTTTCAGTTTTGTTCTTTAAAAACATTACAGGGGCTGGAGAGATGGCCTAGCGGTTGAGTGCGCCGACTGCTCTTGCAGAGGACCCAGGTTCAATCCCCAGCACCCACATGGCAGCTGAGAACCGTCTTTAACTCCAGTTCCAGGGGAATCTGATGCCCTCTTCTGACCTCTGTGGCATTACATGACATGGGTACACAAACCTACATGCAGACAGTACATTCATACATATAAAAATAAATAAATACATAAATAAATTAAAAATATTTAAAAACATTACAATTGCTTTTTTGTTTCCCTTTATTTCATGACCACAGATAGGAAGGAAGGAAGGAAGGAAGGAAGGAAGGAAGGAAGGAAGGAAGGAAGGGAAGGAAGGAAGGAAGGAAATGTACAGAGGGAGAAGAGGAAGAAGGAAATCTTTCAAGCATTGGGTTTTAAGATCTCATTTGCAGTCTATTGACCCCAAATTGATAGCACTGTTGTGAACATGCTGTGAATGAAGCAAATATTTCCCTGTACACTGTATGCTCTCTACATCCAGTGACTGGAAAATGGTTCAGAGAGAAATATGAACAAATACCTCCCTGTACACTGTATGCTCTCTACATCCAGTGACTGGAAAACGATTCAGAGAGAAATATGAACAAATACCTCCTTGTACACTGTATGCTCTCTGCATCCAGTGACTGGAAAATGGTTCAGAGAGAAATATGAACAAATACTTCTCTGTACGCTGTATGCTCTCTACATCCAGTGATGGGAAAAAGATTCAGAGAGAAATATGAACATTTGCAAAAGAGAAAATTTTCTCTCATGAACAATTGGCCTGTTTCTCTTTAAAATAAATTGAACGGTCATCTTTTTCCCTATAAACAAAACCTTACTGTTTAATTCCAGCTGGTTACCCCTCCCCAGAATACAAAGACAATTCTTTTGTACGAATAGGGAGATTTGTGTGTGTTGTTGTTTAATAACACTAAGACTTCTAATTTTTGTTTATTAAAGAATGTTTTAAAATTTAATAATAATAATTTGAATAATTGTTGAGGTGAAACCTCTGTGTTAAATGCATTTGCACAGGGCCCCAAAGTCACAGCTTCAGGCTTCCTCTCAGGCTCAGAAATGACAGTAATACTGAGATCTGAGAGATTTTATGGAAAAGTATCTTAATCAAATATTTGGTCCAGTTTCAAAAACCAGCGGCATTACTTTAGCTATTCAGGATAAGCAGGGTAGAACAGAACCTTAAGCTTATCTCCCTCAAGGACATTAAAATAAAAGTGATGGGATTCATAGTGAGTTCCAGGACAGCTGGGGCTACAGGGAAACTCTATCTCAAAAAAGGCCAAAGAAAGCGATGGAATTATTAAAAATGAGTATGTCTATCCAGATAAGCAGAAGTGGAAGGCAAAGTATTGACAGATGAGAAACTTCTTCAAATTTGTGTAAGACAGAAAGTGACCTTAGAATGTCAACAACTTGGGCTGTGGGAATCTACTACACAATCATGACAGAAGAAATGTAGACAAAGGAGTCCAGAACTGCACATGGAAATGGCATGCATTACTGAGCACTAGCCACTTGTCACCCCACCCCCAACCTCCATCTACAGAGCAGCCTGCGCTGAGCATGCACCCAGAAAAACCTCCTAGAGAACACAATGCTCTAAATAACTCAATAGAATTCTCTGGTAAGAAATAAAAAGCAGCTGAATTAGATGTTGGCACCTCGGTGTAAATCTTTTCTAATTTTGGAATTTAAAGCAAACTCGCCTAAAAGCTGGGTGCCTGACTCATTACCTTTAAGAGTCAACCAACATGTTATACTTACAGAAAGAAATCTTTCCTGTTATTTATGAACCAATAACTGAGGTGTTAGTCAAATTATCTTTATGAACTGATAATCAACATATTTGAAACCAAAAAGCCAATATAGAATTTAAAATTGTTATCCCAATTGGAAAAACAAGGTCTATCCAGAAAACAATATAGCATTAAAGTAAATTGTGTATTGTCTTTAGATATTCAGGAAGAGATTCCAGCCATGAGAAATAACTGTATGTTAGGTGAAAGTAGTAATTAGAAAAGAGAAAAGTCCACTAGAAAGATAATGTATAATTTATGAAAACAAAGCTATATGAAGTTTGGAAGGAGAGAGGGTAAAATCACCTAGGATACAGAGCAAGAAAAAATATTAAAAAAAAAAAAAAGTTAAATCTGCCGGACGTGGTGGTGCACGCCTTTAATCCTAGCCCTTGGGAGGCAGAGGCAGGTGGATCTTTGTGAGTTCAAGGCCAACCTGGTCTACAGAGTGAGTTCCAGGACAGCTGGGGCTTCAGGAAGACCCTGTCTCAAAAAGACCAACAACAACAAAAAGTAAAATCTAAGAGAGAAATGACTAAGAGTCTTGATGATTTACTGGAGTCCAAGTAAAGATTGAAGTAGAAAAAATAGAAAGGGTTAGGGGATGAATTATCAAAGGAAAACAAGAAAGCAAACAAGATGAATAATCACGTATTCATGGAAGGCTGGGGCCGATCACCCAAGAACGTCATAAAAACAGAAAGACTGTTGAAAGTAAGAGAGGAACACACATGCACGTAGGAACACAGGCATGAGCTTGAGAACAGGAGAGACTGATTTGACCAATTTGGGCAAAATGAAGGATTTTCCTAGAACTTCTTGAAATATTCCATCAATAAAAGGTTTAAACTTGAGACAAAATAGAAATAAGGGAATATCTCAATGTGACATTCATATAGCAGAGAGAGCAGTCTGTCCAGAACTCAAAGAATTTTGCTCGAGATGAGAAGTTTGTTCCCATCAAAAGAGCAAAGCTCTAACACCATAACCCCATAAACTGTCCCACCAAATTCTCCTTTCAGAAATACAAATCTATGTGTAAGAGTTAAAATTAATGCTAAACTAAATATATGAACAAATTATGTAGTTTAAATATGCAGATGTAGGTCTGAAATAGAGTTCAAAAACTGAAGCTTCAATAAAAATGAAATTAAGAAATTCATATTAAAATTGATAAATAAATGGAATATTACTATTAAAGATGCTAGTAATGATGTGAGGTAGACTAGTAGCTCCTTCCAAAGACAGAGAAAGGATGCAATTAGGCTTAAAGGAACTAAACAATGTGAATTATGCATATCAATATAAAACAAATCAAAATGTGGTAACGGTGTGAACCCATTCATTTATTTATATATTAATGAACCACAATTTAATTATCAAAAACTGTAAACAAAAGATATTATCTATTATAACCCTTTTATATAGAGGAAATAGATAATAATCAGGAGATATGTTTTATAGGAAAAGTACACTGCAGTAAGGAAAAGTACAGTTGAAAATAAGAGTGCTGAATAACATACCTTTAAACATATTTGCCCCAGCCAGGCATGGTGGATCCCAGCACTCTGGAGGCAGAGGCAGGTGGATCTCTGTGAGTTCAAGGCCAGCTTGGTTTACATAGCAAGCTCCAGGCCAGCTGGGACTAAAGGGAGATCCTGTCTCAAAAAGACCAAAAAAAAATTTTTTTTTTGCTCTGACCCTAGCAGAGGAACTATTGGTAACTGATTATTGCTGGGTGTGAGAGAATAGATCTTTAAGGAAGTGACTCTAGATAGGCTGACTAAACTACAGTGGATAAATTTACACTGAGGGACCATCTAGGTACAAATGCTTGACCAGATAGGTCTTAACATATATGACAGAATGCATGAAATCTGGTGGGGATGATATGGGTGGAATGCAGATAGGGGAAAGGACCTATTTGATTAAGATCTACTATATAAAATGTATGAAAACCCAATAAAAATATGAAAAAGTTTGTTAAGAAAGTTTTCCTTGAGAAAATGACATTTCAGCACAGATATGAATAAAGTAAGGATAGAGTGTTCTACATATATAAAATGTTTCCTCCAGAAAACGCAAATGTCCTTATGCAGGATGCCTCATGAGCACAAGGAAACATGCGTGACTAGAGATGAGTAGAAGGGCATGTAGGAATTGAAGGAAGAGGTGGAGCCACATCAGGCAATGACTTTTTCTATTCTGAATAGGATAAGCTCATGAGGAGTTCCCAGAAGGGAAACAATATATGTTCTACATTCTGAAAAACATTGTTGAGTGGAAAAATCTGTATGGATAGACATAAATGTAAAAATAGGTCTGTAGGATACTCTACTATCGTGTGAAAATTGGGGTTTGAGAAACCAAAACAGGAAAGCAAGTTTCTCTAGTGCTCGTGTGAGTAATAAAAGGTGTTGTGTATACAACCCAGGAATCTCCTGTCATGTGCCAACATCTATGATATTGTGGCAGCCTATCTGGTTAGCTTGCTAATAGGACTAATTGTCAATTGTTGCAAGTTATACACTTGGATACAGATAGCACAAAAATCCAAATAACTGAACTAGATATCTAATTAAAAGTCATGAGCTAGTTGACCTACTAATGGTGGAATACTGATGTGTCACCAAGTACTGAGACTTTTTCTGTTTTTCTGCTTTGCACGGGTTATTCTCATGGTATAAGCTTCATGACCATGTGCCACATAAGAAAGGAAAATCCAATGGTCAAGAGGAACAAAAGGACAGAAACAATATTTCTGTATATTTCTAAACAGCTATTACCACTCAGTGTCTGTTATGTATATCATGGGGACTGTCCCAGGCATAAACACATACATCTGAGGATGTATCATATCAGGTCAGCCAACAAACTGTGTCTGCTACCAGCCCTAGGTTTGTATTTCATCCCGTTTATGTTGTACAGCTTTTGACTTCATGTTTTATCTGATTTAATTTGAACAGGCTTACCAAATATCTATTGGCTATTTTTATTTCAGCTTATGTTAAAAATTAGTAGAAAAGACTTCTGGTTTTGGCTATGATGGAATAATGGAGCTGGATGTATTATTTCATCTGAAACAGCTAAAGCCAATGAAAAATATTAAGCAATGATTTTTAGACATCTGACATGTGGCAGCACAAGAGACAATACCAGGGAGGAGGTCACATGGTCAAGCAGTTCTGAAGCAGCACCATGGTGGCAGCTATGAGGCTGGTGGGTCACACTGTCAGTTTGGGGGCTAGAAAGGTTCTACACAATTTTTCAATTATGCTGAATTTCTGAACCTCAGCTCCCACAGAGTGATGTTATATTGGACAGGTGTAGCCTTTGGACATTTGGGGATACAT
Source organism: Rhizomys pruinosus (assembly GCA_009823505.1). Taxonomy (NCBI): domain Eukaryota; kingdom Metazoa; phylum Chordata; class Mammalia; order Rodentia; family Spalacidae; genus Rhizomys; species Rhizomys pruinosus. Next base: position 126,072 of record VZQC01013915.1, on the reverse strand, counting down.
TGCACAAGATCTACCATGTACTCGGGATACCACGCTACTCTCATTAGGAAACTACTATCAAGCCAGGTCAATTTTTGTCCCAGTGGAAGAAATTGTATGTATTATCTAGTCAGTAAACAAAACTACAACTGGTCCCAGAAGGAAACAATATCTCTATGTTCTAAGACTAATATATAAATGTCCTTGTAAAGAGAGTCCAGGACTAAAACTGTCAGAGAAATGGTAAACTCTACAACTGCCCCCTTTATACCTGGAAAGAATTACCAGATGCAGTGCTAGATTTTCTCACATATTCCCCTGTTTTATTTTTTGAGAGGCAGACAAGCCCATAGGAGAGGATGGCATCTATAAAGGAACCTGTTCTTAAATACATGATTGCTTAAACCTATCTTGAGTGCTTGGTGGAGGCAGGCCAGACCTAAGATTTTTATCTTTTACACTAAAACCAATTTGTGCTAAAAAAAACCCCAACCATTAGGTAATAATAAGTAATAAGTAATTAATACAAGCCCCCTTCATGTAAAACCAATTTGCAAGCAGCTATGGCCAAACTTATGCAGCCCAAGGTTCCCATTGTCTAGCTGGAGGGGCTTGTATGTACAAGCATGTTGATCAAATAAGAGTCCAGTCTATATAGCTGTAGTTACACAATTTCCCCCAATCACAACCCTTACATTCTACCACGCCCCCTCTTCTGCAGATTGTTCCCTAGGCTATAGAAAAGGGGCACAAGTGGATGAGAAGTAAAACAGTCTACTTTCTCTGGAGATGTCGTTTTGGACTCTGACCAGTTCAGACTATTTCCTTTCATGGGTTGGCAGTTTATCCAGGAATAACCTTTTAATCCTACTAAAGAAGCACAAGCAATTAGAAATACAGGCATTTAAACAGTATAATTATTATGGTAGGTTATGTTGGTATAGACACAGATGTTTGGATAGTATGCTAATCTATTAACTATACCTTTTCTGTAAAAAGATGATAAGGTCCTACTGTGGCTTATAACATCTAACCACTAGAGGACATAAGCTTGTGGCATCAGACGTGAATTATTCCTCCAAGGAGAGAGCTAATAGCCAATTAGATTTGGGATATAGAGACATAAGGCTGCTACTGCTGCATAGTATTTCCAGGCAGGTGAGATATAGCTGATGCTGATGGAGGAGTCTTGCTTGACTCAAGGAGACCAATATTTGCTTTGTTGATTTAGTGGCCTTGGTAACACTCTCAGCATTTCAGAGGCGAATTGTACACTAGAAAGTGTGGTCTCAATACATCTTTCCCATGCTTTCACCAGGTCTTCGACAGCAGGGCCTTATCGCCTCTCTTCTTGCAGGTATCCCAGTTTACAGGCAAAAAGCCTTTACCTTTTGGGGGCTTGGATCCCCTAGCCAACATCTTCTTGGAAGAATAATCTACTGCTGATACCAGAGATTTCCTGTAAAAATATATTTTGCTTAATTACACAGCTTATAATGGTTTTACTATTTGGCTTTGAATAGAGAATTATCTTTTCACAGTTCTTATGCCTATCGGTCAATTAAAGAATTTCTGCTTTATAAGAAATTACTACTATAACAGTTGGCTCTAATTTACAGTTAGGGAATGACATCATGTTTTTCTTTGTTCTATGAAAAGGAGGTAACAAAGTCTCTCATATTAAAACTTTGAGGCACCTGAAAGGTAAAGTTCATTAGGACACATTATAAACAGTTGTTTCAAATAGGATCCACAGAGATGTTTGATGCCTGTAGCTAAGACAGTCTGAGGCTTTCCTTCCTTTTAATGTTTAGATGGGTCAACTTCTCTGCTGGTATTTCTTGGTACATCCTGCACAATGCAAAGCCATATCTTTTCTTTCTCAGCCATTAAGTTGATGATGTTCTGACCTGTGGGAACATGCAAATCTTTTCCCATAGTTAGTTTTAAGATTTAAATTGAAAAATTTGACAAAAGATTTAATATATAACTGTATTCCCCCCTTTTTTATTTTAGGTTTCTATTTTTTTGACCCATAAATCTCTAAAAGGCAGTTGTACTATGCATACCTATAGGCAGGAATCAAGGTGTAAATTTTCATTAAATTTACCCAAGCTATTTATCATTGACTGTATGTTTTTAATTGGGGAAGCAAATTTAATTCCTTTAGTTAAATTATCCTACAAGTAAAAGAAAATGTTACAAGATAATACTGTACAATATAAAAATTGCTGGGTGTGCTGGCACATGCCTTTAATCCTTGCACTTGGGAGACAGAGGCAGGTGGATCTTTGTGAGTTCAAGGCCAGCCTGGTCTACATAGTGAGTTCCAGGCCAGCTGGGGCTACAGGGAGACCCTGTCTTGAAAAGACCAAAAAAAATTATAGAGAACATTTGTATGCATTAACCCCAAAGTTGTTGTTATACAAATTATAAGTAAAACAAATGTGGACAACAATTTATATTTCCAATTAGCTTAAACGTACTACCATTTTTATTAAAACCTTTTAAACAATGTTGTTTAATGTAGACATTTTTACTTTTACTAAGTCCTAAAATACCATATAATATGTCAACAAAGTTTGGGCAAATTTGGATACCTGTTAAACATGCATCAATTAGATATACATTGTTCCTTAAAATTATTTTGCTAGACTGTGACTTCAGAGAAATCAAGTCCATTAACTTATATTTATTTGTATTTCTGTATAAATCTCTACTGAAATACCTCTATATAAATGTATAATATTTATTTTAAACATATAAGTCTTATAAAGTGGATTTATACCAATAATTTTTCTTTTAGTCCTTGGAGGTTGTTTCTCCAGGCCTGGCACAAAACCCTGTTTTAAAGATGTTTTACCTAGTCGTTAAATGTTTTACAATACACACTTAACCATACTTTAAATTATATCTAAAATAAAATAAGATTATTTCTTAACACCAATTTATTTCCTACAACACTTTAAGAACTTATTGGAGTTTTTATCTTGGGCATTGAAGGAGTGTAGCCAGTAGGTGATAGCACACACCAGTAAAGTAGCTAACTGTTACAGCACTTATACAATTTATTAGTAATTTTTTAACCAAGACAAGTAAATTATACAAATGACCATAGAAGTTTAACTATACTAGTAGAACTGCATCTAAACTGAAGGGGCCAGTTCCAGCTCAGAGGCTTTTTAGAATTGTACAAATGCATATTAACATTTACATAAACCCAATTAAAGATTGTTAACACCAAAAAGTATAAACCAAGTTTTGTATAGGTTGAATCTGTTAACAGTGATTTATAGTCAACTTTTTAAAACACAGGAGTTTAGAAAGTTATAGGGATTAAAACAAGTACTCATACATCCATACACACATGTTTGTTCACATACATACATACAAGCATACACCTACATATGTACAAAGGAAAAAAGGTTGTGAGACCAATCTGTGGGGGAACAAGTTAAATTATTGTTTTATACTCAATGAAAAAAGGTCATTTCCACAATTAAGGTTGGGTTCAAGTCTTCACAGAAGTCCACCTTCTGTCTCCTGAGTATTGGAATCAAAGCTGCACCTTCAAAACACAATGAATGATGAGCCACTGCTCCAGGGAAAGAGTGCCTAGAGCAGCTTTCCCAGTCACAAACAGAACACTGTAAAGCCAGCCCTTCCCCCACCAGAAATCTGCTGTTGCTGTTTCTGGAGCAGGATAGGGGCATAGAACAACAAACATTGGACTAGATTAACCAGAGTATTTACAAACAGCTACAAGCTAAAAAGTGTAACAGCTTCATATTTTGCTTTTGGTCTTTTCAAGGCAGGGCCTCCCCACAGTCACAGTTGGCCTGGAGCTCACTCTGTAGACCAGGCTGTCCTTGAAATCACAGACATTTGCTCTGGCTTCCTGAGTGCTAGGATTAAGGGCGTGTGCCACCAAGCCTGGCTCCACAAACCTGGAATTTACTAACTCAATTTGCATCACAGATGACTGGCCTCTAGAAGAGATTTTAGAGGAAGTTTAGCAGACAAAAAGAAGACCCCAGCTGAATTACACACTGCAAAGACACTATTTAACTCTATTTACCGAAAAAATGTTTAAGGAGGACATTTAAACCAAGAATGCATACTGAAAATAAGGTGAAAGGAAGCAACACACATTTCTAAATAATAACCTTAAGTCTTAATGGTCTAAACTTCCCAATCAAAAGACATAGATTGGAAGAATGGATTAGGAAACAGAAGCCATCTGTATGCTGTCTATAAGAAACCCATCTCACCCTCAAGAATAGGCATCCACTTAAATTGAAAGGATGGAAAAAAATATTCCAAGAAAATGGTACCAAAAAGGAAACAGAAGTTGCTATTCTAATATCAGACAAAATAGACTTCAAAGTAAATCTAAATCAGAAGAGACAAAGAAGGCCATTATATCCTTATCAATGGAACAATTAACCATGAACATTTCACAATCATGAATATATATGCACCAAACTCTGGAGCAACAAACTTCATAAGCACAAGTCTGCAGGACCTCAAGACACAGATTAATCCCAGCACACTAATAGTAGGGGATTTCAATACTCCACAGGCCCTTTGGACAGGTCAACTGGACAAAGAATAAACAGAGACACCACTTTAAGATAGCATCTTACTCCATAAGACTGGCTAGGATCAAGAAAGCAAATTATACCAAGTGCTGGAGAGGTTGTGGGGAAAGGGGAACACTCATCCACTGCTGGAGGGAATGTAAAGTCCTATGGAAATCAGCGTGGAGAACCCTTGGAAGATTTGGAATGAACTTGCCACCTGACCCAGCCATACCACTCCTAGGCATGTACCCTCAAGACTCACCCCACCGCAGAGATACATGCATGGCCATGTTTATTTCAGCTCTCTTCACAATAGCAAGGAGCTGGAACCAATTCAATTGCCCCTCAACTGATGAGTGGATAGAGAAAATGTGGTACATCTACACAATGGAGTTCTGTGCAGCAGTAAAGAAAGACGACATCATGAGATTTGCAGAAAAATGGCTGGAGCTAGAGGACATCATGCTGAGTGAAGTAACACAGTCCCAGAAAAACAAAGGATGAATGGTATCCCTCATCTGTGGATACTAATGCCAATTATCCTGTTGTAAGTATTTCTTGTGCACGGGTCCTTGAGCTTTTGTCCAAGCAGTTGGGAGTGATGCATATTGGAAACAACAACAACAACAGAAAGGACTGCATCAAAGAACTGACCAACTGAAACAGTGAACTTCTGCTCAAGACAGTCAACTTCCACATGGAGAATATTGAGAAAGACTGAGAAAGAGATGAAAAGCATGTTTGGCAGAATACATGAGCTCTGGTGGGGTGGGGGGATAGGGTGGGGAACACAGGTCTAGATTGATAATCTTGTACAAAATATATATTTAAAAAACAGAGATATCTGAACTGAACAATACCATACACCAAATGAACCTCACAGATATCTACTGAATATTCCACCCAAACACCAGAGAATACACTTTCTACTCAGTACTCCACGGAACATTCTCCAAAATCGACCACATACTGGGACACAGAAAAAAAAAAAAAACCCTCAAGAAATATAAATGGATCGGAATAATCATGAATTCTGGTTTTTTTTTTTTTTTTTGGTCTTTTCGAGACAGGGTCTCCTTGTAGCCACAGTGCAATAAAACTCAGTATCAATACCAGAATAAGCCCTAATGTCTACAGGAACACACGGAGACTAAACAACACACTCCTAAACAATGAATGGGTCAAGGAAGAAATAAGGAAAGAAATAAAAGTACTCCTGGAACTAAATAAAAAGGACAATACAACACAACAAATCCTATGGGGTGGAGTACTTTAAAAGCAGTCCTAAGAGAAAAATTTATAATATTTAGTGTCTACATTAAAAATAAAAAACAGGAAGAGCACAAATAAATGATGTAACACTGCAGCTGAAAACACTTGAGAGGCAACAAGAACTGAATTCTAAACCCAAAAGGCAAGAGGAAATAACAAAAATTAAAACAGAGATCAATGAAATAGAAACAAAGAAAATGATAAAAAGAATTGATGACTCCAAAAGCTGGTTCTTTGAAAGGATAAACAAAATAGAGAGAACTCTAGCCCAGTTAACCAAAAGAAAGAAAGAGCAGCTCCAAATTGATAAAATTCAATATGAAAAGGGAAACATCATGGAAGACATCGAAAGGATTCATACAATTAATACAAGAATATTTTAAAAACTTATACTCTACTAAATTTGAAATCCTAAGAGAAATGGATGACTATTTCAAATCCTGCAATTCACCAAGCTTACTCAAGAATATATTGACAGCTTAAACAGACCCATAACACATGAGGAAATTGAAACAGTAATTTAAAACACCCCAACTAAAAAAAGCCCAGGCACAGATGGATTTACAGCAGAGTTTTGTAAAACCATTAAAGAGGATATACTGTAAGAGAGGCCCACACTGACTCCATTTTGAGTATAGCCACCATTTTAAGTAATTACTGGAACCTGCCCAATTCAGGGACAAGGTAAATTGTTCAAGGTCAGTTGCTAGAGGCCTCAAGAACAGCTAATAAAATTTAAACTTGTCTAAAGATAACTGTTGATACTGTTAAAATGTGAGGGCAGGCAGACTGACTTAACATTTCCTCATTCTAGTTGCAAGATTGTGTCTAAAGATAACTTTTGGTATGTGGGGGAAGGTGGGTTGGCCTAACCATGAGCTGTAACTCTACTTTTATCCAATAAGGCTAGAAGTTACCCAAACCCCACTAAAATTCCTCTAGGCCCTGTATAAAAGGCCTGCAAGCCAAGTTATCAGGGTCAGAGCCTTTTCTCTCCCACCCCAGTATGCTGGTTTACTTTTCCCCCTGAAATAAAGTCTTGGTTTTCCATCCTTTGGTGTGTTTGGTGTGGATTCTCAGGCCCTAACATCTTGGAGGTCCCACCGAGATCCCTCAAAGACCACCAGAGGGACTAGAGACTTTTGGCCAGCTGTGTCTTTTGGGTAAGAGTGAGCTCAATTATTTTTTCTTTTTACTTTACTTTGGTTTTGGTTATTTTGGTTAAACTCGAGTTTCTGGTTTGGAGCCCTAGGATAGGAGAAACTGGATGCTCCTTGAGCACAGAGACAGGGGATGCCCTAGCTCTCCACTGGTAGAGTGCGAACGGGGTTCGCCTCAGAATTTAGGTGTGAATAGTGTGTTAACCTCAGCAATTTGGAATTCATGCAAGGGGTCTGGATTTCTGGCTCTGGGACCAACAGGGGGTCAGCTCCCTGTGCGCCGTGTTTCTTCTCTTCCTGTCTGCATAGTCTTTATTGTTGGGCCCTTATTCTGTCATCTGTTGCTTTCACCTTTGTTCTCTGATATTGCTTTCATTCTCATTCTCTGGGATCTCAGGATGGGAAATTATAAATCTACCCTGATTTAAAGGAGGTATCTATGTCTTGTGTTTATGGTAACCATGTGCCTAAGAGTCATGTAGCTTGTTATGCGTCTAAGTTTTTGTGTGTGTTTTAATTCAGTTATTATTGTATTTATCTCATGTTGATTCTGTCAAACAAGGCCACTTCAATTTTCAATCCTTTCTGTGCACAGAATTATTTCATTTTGGCATTCCAGACTAGATATGCATGCACAACGTTTAAAAATTGTTATTTAGCCGGGTGTGGTGGCACACGCCTTTATTCTTAGCACTTGGGAGGCAGAGGCAGGTGGATCTTTGTGAGTTCAAGGCCAGTATGGTCTACAGAGTGAGTTCCAGGACAGCTGGGACTACAGGAAGACCCTGTCTCGAAAAGACAAAAAAATGTTTATTTATTTATATTTTTTAATGTTTATTTATTTTGTATGTATATGGATGTACTTTCTGCATGTAGGTTTGTGCACCCGTGTCATGCAATGCCATGGAGGTCAGAAGAGGGCTATGGATTCCCCTCGAACTAAAGTTAAAGATGGTTCTCAGCCTCCATGTGGGTGCTGGGCCTCAAACCTGGGTCCTCTGCAAGAGCACTCAGCACTCTTAACCACTAGGCCTAAAAATTGCTATTTAAAAATGCATTTAAATGCCTAAAATTTGGACACTGTAGACATCTCTAAATTTATTGTCTCTGAGTCTATCAAATCTTCACAACAGGTGGTAATTGTTTATACGAATCAGCCTCAGAGTTGGCTGTTTAAAGGTCCCATTTTGGTTTGTTTACTTTCAAAAAGGTAACTCACTTGCTTTGGAATTATCTATTTTTTTGAGACCTCTGTGGACTAGATTCAGGGCTGGAAATGAATTCATGAACTGGCTTTTGTTTTGGGTGGGGCAGTTTCGTTGCCCCTTTTGACAGTGTGTGGTGGCACACACCTTTAATCCCAGTCCTTGGGAGGCAGAGGCAGGCAGTCCTTTGTGAGCTCAAGGCCAGCCTAGTCTACAGAGCAAGTTCTAGGCCAGCTGATACTAAAGGGAGACCCTGTCTCAAAAAGACCAAAAGACCAAAATAAATAAATAAATAAATATGAATAAATAAATCAAAGAAAAGAAAGCATGTGTGTGAGTGTTGGTAATTCCTACATGCCTGGAAATTACACATGTGTATGTGACTACTGGTAATTTTCCACCTGAAGTAAATAACATGGGGTTAGAGAAAATAAATACCAGATACCTGTCTCCATTGAAATAGTTCTTGGCATTGGGCAGGTCCTCAAGGGACTCACAGCTCCTGGCCACAAAGGTGTGTACCATGCACACAACTCTGGCTAGAGAGTGGGACCCCCTGGTGTCTTACTCCCAATCCCATCTGGTCAGTGGCCTGGGCCTTAGGTGTGAGTAAGAGTTGTTTTTGAGTAAAATGATGCATCAAGCATATTGGAGCCAGTAAGAGGGAGGTGGGCAAGATGCATGTGCATGTTTGAGGTGGCTGGAGCTTACCATCCCTGCACTGGGAGGAGGTGTTGATGTTTTCTAGGCAGAGGAGTATGGAAAGGCTGAACAAGGGACTGGAATTGTATTGTTTTTGTTGATGGAAGAAGGGAGAAGACTATTCTGAGTCTCTGATGAGGAAAAAGGCAGGTTTATAGGGATCTTTGTGATGCATCAGCCATGGATGGAGGTTGGGTGGAGGAAACTCACTCACTGGATCATAGCTGGGCCATTTTACCTCTCACCACCTGCATTTGCACTAGACTCATCATATGACCTCTCTGGTAGATGATTGAAACACAGAGATCTCTGTGAGGCTGGAGCTATGCAGTGCAGTGACACAGCTACAAGCTGAGTAGACCAGGCACTGCCAGCAGAGAGCTGGATTCTCCCAGAGGCCCACCAGAACCAGCACTGCCCAAAACTCAGTTTTAGACTTCTGAAGAATATTTGTACTTTGGTGAAGCTACCTAGTTGATCATTGATTGACTTAGATGGAAGAGAGACAATGCAAGCCACAAGCAAGGTATTGGGTTTAGAGACACACCTCCAGAGGACATACATCTATCCCCAGATTTCTAGGTGATTTTCCTAATGCTTTTTTGTACAAATCAGAGACCAACGGCTGTGACAGGCCATACAGCAGGGGCTCAAGAACATCACACTAGACTCTGGGTCAGGACTCCTGCAGGCTTATCTGGGAAGGTGACCTCCCTTGTCTCTAATGACCCAGTAGGGTGCCTATCAGTAGCTGTGAGAAACAGACCACTTCATGAGCAGCACCTTGGTTAGAACATGTGTTTACAAAAATCTACCCAGTTGGTTTTAAAAACGTAAAGATCATTACTGTAGAATTCCTGAGTCAGAAACAAATAACTGACCCAAGAATCCAACTAATCCTAAATTAAAGATAGGAAGATTTACCTCACAGCTAGAAAACCACAGTAATATATAAATTGTGAGGTTTTGGGTTTGAAACTACTTAAACATATTTGTTTTATGGAGCTGTTTAGATGAATAGGCTTGCATCTAATGCTAATGATTTACTTGATATCAAGTTGATTCACGAGTAAACTGCCATGTGTGCTAAAACTGTTAAACATTCCCTCTTAATAATGCACTCTGCAGATGTTTCACTTCTTTTCCATTGAGTTTGAGTTAGGAGTTGTTACGTTGTAGCAGATCAGTATTAACATCTAATTGGATACAGAGGATGACCATGGTGCTCTCCATGTGTATGCTGGTCACACTAACTGATGGAAAAAGGGTATTTTTTGTGGCATTGAGGTGGCAACATCAACGACATATAAAAACTGAATTGAATTTTAAGCTAATGTGAAATCTTGACAGAGAACCTTTTAATAAATAAATGCCTTAAAAGTATTTAAAATATTCTTCCATATTCCAAAATGTAAAATGTAACATAACAGATTTTATGTGTCTGATATTGTATCTGGGAAGGAAGGGCAGATTTTAGGCCCTTCACAATCTGCTGTTGGAGGACTGACAGGGCTACTTGAATCCTCATAGACATCGACTTTGGCCCAGAAATAAAGTTTAAAAAGTTGCTGTGTGAAGCTGTTTGTCATTGACCATTTACATCCCTGCCATAAAGCAAGCAGCATGTTTGCCTGGGTGGATATAGAGGGTGTTTAGTCCTGAGATGTTTGAAACTAAGAGCTCAATTTTTATTGAGCATTTCTGTGATTTTTCAAACTATTGTGTGTGAGTTAACTGTCCCATCTCATCATATGGGAAATAAATACTAATTACTTAATAAATCTGCACAATTAAGGGATAGTATGTTTATGAATGTTATGTCTCATGGTATTAAAAAGGAACACAAAAAGTGGAAAATGTTAAAAAGGTATTTTTAGTAAGGATTTATGTGACGATGTTGAAAAAACTCTATGCAAGTGATAAAGTCTGAGGAGGTTTCTTATGGCAAGTAAAAGGTGAGACTATATGAGTAAGCTTAATTTTCTAAGGTTCAGTCAACTAGTTTAAGACTCAAAATGTAAATATAGTCAAGATTTGTTTAAGAGTGTTCAGTTTTTGTCCAAGCTTTATATGCATATCACATGGCACTTCAAGGTTTAGTAAAAGGATAAGATACCTGTATTAAGTTAAATTGGTATAAACACTCAAGCTAGTTTACTAGAGGCCTGAACAGGATTGTGAATATACAGAGTTGTTAATTTTCAGTCCTCTCCTGGCTTGAACCTGACTCCTTGTTACAGGTTTGGATTAAATGGGCAGAGGCAAATGGTAGGTTATCTATGGCTACTGAAAAATGTACTTTATGTTTCTTGCAAGAGTTGTTTTTTATATTTCCTTTGACCTAACCAGATGATTTGGCTCAAAAAGTTAGATTCTATCTTCCTGAACCAACTGCATGCAGTCCAAGAGAAGAGAGTTTGGATGGATTTGGTAATCCTTATCAGTTTATTTCCAGTCTTCTGGTATGTGTTACACTCCTGTCTTTCTGGGAAAACTATAAATCAGGATAAAGTGTCTGAAAAAGAAAAAGGATTGTTTCTGTTTCTTGAAATTGGTTAATTCAATCTTGCCAGTTATGTTGGCTTTTTGAACTTTTGTCCAAGTCTTATCTAGAATATTATACAGTAATTAAAAGTGTTAGCCTGGTGTAACTTAGCCTTTCTGGATGGATAACTACTGTACTTAAATGCCCATACGAATTTGGCTGAGGGACCTAAGGAACAACTTTGTTCCTTGCCCTCTGAAGTCAACCAGTCCCAAGGGACTATGTCTGGGGACATCTCTTGAAATGTCCTGCAATTGTGAGTCATCAGTCATCCTACGCAGGGAGGTCTTGGAGACCCACTAATAGGACTCTAGCCAGTGTCCAGCCTGTAAAAAGGAAAGTCTTCAAAAAGGGAAGCCTGGTCTAGCAAAACCTGACTTTGTCCTCATGTGGATATAACTGGTAAATGAAAAGCCAAGAGGAGCCAGAGGCCTCTCCCCCCAAAGGCCCAAGTTGCCCCTGAGGACAAGATCCTCAACTGACGTTGAGAAAACAAAAGTTGGTTAATCTGGGCTAACTGTATGGATTTAGACACCCAAGAGGAAAAGTATAACCAAAAGATAAGTAATCATGATTTTTCCTTTAAAGTCTGAGAGATTGTGCCTCAAAACACTAGATTTGAAGTAATTTAAAATCATATGGGATCTGCTGTTACCAAATAATAAAGTTTCCTCTTTCTCTTTAAGCAACCACCTAAGGGAAACTCACACCATGACTATTGAAACTTCCTGGAAAGCAGATCCTGAGTCCAGACACCATAGCCAAATGAACAAAAGGAGAAGCTCAATAATGGATGCTTCAGAACCCCTCACTGAGAAATTCTAAAGGACTTTTAAGTTGGACATTTAAATCACCCTGTTTCTTTCCTGGTTCCCTGTCTAGAAAAATGTACCTAGCTACTCTTGCCTTCACAGGCACTAGCCAAGGATTTTGTTCTCTCTAACTATACTTTTGGGGGTCTTTTAGATAGATCCACTGATTAGGGGTACCTCAGTTGCCACCTCCTGCACCCCTTTTCAGCATGGAATAAGTCAGAGCGGTCAGCGCTCCGATTCCCTCTTGGCAATTGGGGTAACCACAAGAGGGTAATGTGATAAAAGTAGGAGCTAAAAATTGGCTAGGCAGTTTAGGATCAAGACCCCCCCCAAGAGCCAGTTTATTTCTCAGCTGAGAGCTGAAGACTTCCTGGATCTGCCAGTAAACTTATCCTTCTGGTTGCTCTGACTTATGGACCATGCATCCTTAAGTCACTTGTCGGATTTATTAACCAGTAGGTAAAATCCATTAAAATCATGGTATTCAGGACCAGGTATGTGCCCATATATGACTCCCCTGAGGAATAAAATAATGGAGTCTAATATTAGTCTCCCAGTATACAGCTCAAGGGGGGAATGTAAGAGAGGGCGATCCTGACTCCATTTTGAGTATAGCGACCATTTTAAGCAATTACTGGAACCTTCCCAATTCAGGGACAAGGTCAATTGCTAGCAGTTAAGAACACCAACTGCTCTTGCAGAGGACCCGGGTTCGATCCCCAGCACCCACATAGCGGCTAAGAACCATCTTTAACTCCAGTTCCAGGGGAATCTGATGCCCTCTTCTGACCTCTGCGGCATTGCATGACAAGGGTTCACAAACCTACATGCAGACAGTACATTCATACACATACAAAATAAATAAAATTAAAAATAATTAAAAAAATAAAATGAAATTTAAACTTGTCTAAAGTTAGCTGTTGATACTGTTGAAATGTGAGGGCAGGTGGACTGACTTAACATTTCCTCATTCTAGTTGCAAGATTGTGTCTAAAGATAACTTTTGGTGTGTGGGGGCAGGTGGGCTGACCTAACCATGAGCTGTAACTCTGCTCTTATCCAATAAGGCTATAAGTTACCCAAACCCCACTAAAATTCCTCTAGACCCTGTATAAAAGGCCTGTGAGCCAAGTTATCAGGGTCAGAGCCTTTTCTCTCCCACCCCAGCATGCTGGTTTACTTTTTCCCCTGAAATAAAGTCTTGGTTTTCTATCCTTTGGTGTGTTTGGTGTGGATTCTCAGACCCTAACAATACAACCACTATTACTCAAATTGTTCAAAAGAATAAAACAGAGGGAATTATCCCAAATTCTTTCTATGAATCCAGTATCACTCTAATACACAAACCAGGCATACAACCAAAAAAGGAAACTATACGCCCATTTCATTAATGAACATAGATGCAAAAATTCTCAACAAAATACTTGCAAACTGCATACAGGCATACATCAAAGAGATCATTCACCATGACCAACTCTGATTTATACCTGAGATGCAGGGATGGTTCAACATATGCAAATCAATAAATATCATAAAACACCTAAATGGGCTGTGCGGGGGTCGTAGAGAGGTGGTAGGCAAAGACCACCCTCTCCAGTTTCCTCGCCGCCGAAGATCTTCACTCTGTCGGCCCGCGACGGAGTGGAGCTGGGGAGAGTAAGTGTGCTGCTGAACCGAAAGTAACCATGGCAGGGAGTCGAGTCAGGGTGTTACAGCTCAAGCTCACTCTATTGCAGGTTTACAGAGGTTTATAAGCCGTGCCGGCTTCCCTACTGGGGTATGTGTCTCTTCCTAATTGGTCCTTTTAGGAGGCTTAATTTACAAGTCCCTAATTGATCCAATCCCTTCCCTTCCTAGCATAGTCCCTAATTATCATGTTAGTACGCAGAAGTAAAGAAGTGAAACTAGCCTTCCTTGCTCGATGGGCGGGGGTGAGTTC
>VZQC01013915.1:91728-103593 GCA_009823505.1 Rhizomys pruinosus | reverse complement strand
AATTAATACAGAAAAATGTTCATCCTACCAAACTAAATATAGAGATTCATGCAACGCAATCCAATATCAAAACTCCCCATGAGTTTCTTCTCCAGACTTAGAAAAAAACCCTTAATTCATATGTAAAAACAAAAGACCCCGAATAGCAAAGCAACCCTGAGCAAAAAATAGCAACACAGGGGAGGGATAACCATACCTGACTTATATATTACAGGGCTATTGTAAATAAACAAGCCTGTGTAGGTAATGGCACAAAAACAGGACAGGGTAGATCAATGGGAACCAATGGAACAAAACTGAAGATCCAAACCTGAGCACATGCAGTTTCAGCCACTTCATATTTGACAAGGGGGCCAAGAAGACCCAATGGAGGAAAGACAGCATCTTCAGCAAATGGTGCTGGCAAAACAAAATTGCCACTTGTAGAAAGATGAAGCTGAACCCCTACCTTTCACCGTGCACAAAAATCAACTCCGAATGGATCAAAGACCTCAATGTGAAACCAGAAACTCTGAAAAGGATAGAAGAAACCTACAAGACATAGGCCTATGAAAAGACTTTCTAAATCAGACAGCCACCATGTTGGAAACAAGGTCAATAATAGACAAATGGGATCATTAAACTTAAAAGCTTCTGTACAGCAAAAGAAATAATCAACAAAGTGAAGAGAAACACCACAGAGTGGAAAGAAATCTTCACAAGTGATACTTCAGATAAAGCATTAACATCCAGAATATATAAATTACTTGAAAACCAAAGGATCAAGAAAAGAAAACAACACTATCAAAAGATGGAGTAAAGAGCTGAATAGAAAATTCACAAATGAAGAAGTGAAGATGGCTGAGAAACATCTCAGAAAGTGTTCAACATTGCTAATAATTAAGGAGATGCAGATTAAAACCAGCTTAAGATTTCACTTTACCCTGGTAAGTATGGGCAAGCTTAGGAAAACAAATGACACCAAATTCCAGAGAGGTTGTGGAGAAAGGGGAACACTTTTCCCCATTGGTGGTAATGCAAACTCATGCAACCCTATGGAAAGCAATGTTGAGAATTCTTGAAAGACTGAAAACAAGCCTGCCACCTGACCCAGTCATACCAGTCCCAGGTACATACCCACAAGACTTATCCTATTGGAAAGACACATGCAGATCTATGTTTATTGCAGCTCTCTTCACAATAGCAAAAAGCTGGAACCAACCCAAATGTCCCTCAACCAATGAGTGGATACAGAAAATGTGGTACATGTACACAATGGAGTTCTAAGCAACAGTAAAGATGACATCATGAATTTTGCAAGTAAATGGATGGAACTAGAAGCCATTGTGGCAAGTGAAGTAACAGTCCCAGAAAAACAAATGACATATGGTGTCCCTCATTTATGGATGCTAGCACTAAATCCCTAGTTGCAAAGCAAAATGAGCATCGCCTATGTTATTTTTCTTTTTTATATGAAAGCAGCAGTATGGTTAAAACGTGAATCCCTTAATGGGCTTGAAAATCAACCTACCACTTTTGTTCAGATTTTGTAATAGTGGTATATGGGTGGAGGATTTGTATGCATATTTTGAAGTAATACAAAATTAAAGGGGAAAATGTGAAAAAAAGACTGAGAGAAAGATGCAAGACATGTATTGCAGAATGCAGGAACAAGGGTGGGGTGCAGGGCATAGAAAGGGGAATGTATCTAAATTGAACTGAGAAATGATGTATGAAATACGTAAAATGTCAATTAAAAAGATTGCAAAATAAAACAGATCAAACATTCAAAAGTCCCATAGTCTTTAATCCCAGCACTCAGGAGGTAGAGACAGGCAGATGTCTGTGAGTTCAAGGCCAGCCTGGTTTACATAACGAATTCCAGGCCTGCATTCAGGAGGCAGAGGCAGGTGTATCTTTGTGAGTTTGGCACCAGGCTGGTTTACATAATGAGTCCTGGGCCATCCAGAGCTATATCATAAGACCCTGAAAAAAAAGAAAGAAAAAAGAAAAGAAAAGAAAAGAAAAGAAGAGAAGAGAAGAGAAAAGAAAAGAAAAGAAAAGAAAAGAAAAGAAAAGAAAAGAAAAGAAAAGAAAAGAAAAGAAAAGAAAAGGAAAGGAAAGGCAGCCAACATGAGCCTGGGAGCAAGCTAATAAGCAGCATTCCTCCGTGGTCTCTGCTTCGCCTGCCTCCAGGTTCCTTGAGCTTCCCTCAGTGATGGACTGTACACTTTAAGATTAAATGAACCCTTTCCTCCACTCCTAAAAAAGAGATTTTTATGAATGTTGATAATGTGAAATATTTCCTGTAAGGAATAATCAGGATGTAAGAATTTTATTAATAATCTGAGTCACACAAAGAAGAGTTTTATTTTTATTTACCCATAACTGAAAATTTACGAACTAAGTTTCATGTTGCACCTATAATAAAAGGACTGTATTGCAGAAAAAAATCATATACTAAATCTACTTGCCTTCCAAATCATTTAATTAAAAGTATAAGTCAAAGCTGCTTCTCTGCTTATCTAATTGTTTCTACAGAGAGACAGATGCTACAAAATTAACTTGAATCTCCCATTATTCCAGCCACCACCCCCCTACAGGTCCACTGATCTTCAATTAAAGAGTATGTCTTGAGAACGTAATTTCTGCATCCTTTTGTCTAGAGGAAAATAAATACATGAACGTCTATATTCTGTACCATTTTTAACTAGTTTTCAATAAACATTTTTCAAATAAAAAAAAAAAAAGGAAAAGGGAATCACCACCAGTGAGAGAAAATTTGAAGTCATGTTTCACCTGAAAGGATGCAAAAAGGAGAACACAGACACCACGGTCATATTCCCGGCAAACATATCAGACAAATACAAACTGAGTAGTGCAAAATAATTACAATTCTAGCAATGAAAAACTGACAAAATCAAAGTGTAAGGAGCTTTTCCAGGCTAAGGGCAATTAAAGACAGAAGCCAAGCATGGTCACTAAGTGCAAATATAAACATTCTACAGAAAAGACATTTTAAAATCTGATCCTTGAATAGTGTCTAGGCATAAAATGGAAACATTTATCAGTAATAATTACCTGATTTTTATTCTTGTAGTTTATACAAGGGAAATCCTTGCTTATTAGAATTACATAGTCAAATATTTGAGTGTAAGCTAGCTTTTATATTACTCATTAAAATATACTCCTCTGTAAATTTGTGATATACTTATTTGTGGTATATATGTATATACATACTCCAACTATATTCTCAAACTGTTTCTGAAAGCAGTGTGATTCCACACTTTCATGATACATGTTTCATCTTACAAGGATATATAATCTCCACCCTATAAAGTAGTTCAGAATCTAGACAAAGAGGAATAACATTTCAATTTGTTTTATGAAGCTATCATCACTCTGACACCCAAATGCCAAAATTTAGTATGTATGAAATAGAGAGCCATCATTTCTTTGAGCATCATTCAAATCCAAAGATGAAATACCACCATTGCTAATTATATAGTAAATCTTGAGCATTTAAAGTTGAGGCTAGGAATAGATCTATTTCAAATATAATGATTAGGGGCTGGAGAGATGGCCTAGCAGTTAAGAGCGCCGACTGCTCTTGCAGAGGACCGGGGTTCGATCCCCAGCACCCACATGGCAGCTGAGAACCATCTTTAACTCCAATTCCAGGAGAACTCCAGTTCCAGGGGAATCCGACACCCTCTTCTGACCTCTGTGGCATTGCACGACACGGGTGCACATGCATGCAGATAGTACATTCATACACATAAAAAAATTAAAATAATGATTAAAAACATGGGCACTGTAACAAAAAGAAATGATCTTGAGTTCCTAGGCTGTCATTTCCAAGTTAGATAAGTTTGCATAGTCTTTATAATTTATTTAAGCTTCAGTTTCTTCCTTAATAACCTGCTTCATTTAGTTGGTGGGAAAGAATTAAATATGATTATATAAGTACTTGCTAATTATTATCAAGTGTAAGAGCTATATCAGTAATTATCCAGTCCAAAAAACTAAAATGTGACTTATGTTGATCCTAAAAGAATACTTAAAAATTATAATACCTTTGGGAATTGTGGATCATGCCTTTAATCACAGCACTCAGGAGGCAGAGGCTAGCAGATCTCTGTGCGTTTCAAGCTAGCCAAGGCTACATAGTGAGACCCTGTCTCAAAAATTCTATATAATACCCAATATAGAAGAAAAATTATACATTTTTACACATATATCCACATTCAGAAACAAGAAGTTTCTTCATAGAGTTGGTTATACTGAGGGTAAACATCAGGAATCAAGGATAATTGGGAGCCATCTTGGAACCTGGCTATCACACTGTTTAATCTAGTAGAAAATAACCTGTAGGGAAACCTGGCCTGTTCAATGATTGTTTGCTATGCATTCTTTCCTAAAACTCATTTGTTTGGAGCTAGATCCAGTTACCACAAACCCAATGGCTGCGCGATCTACCTGCCACATATAGAACATGGATCAAGGTCATAGTCACAGTTTTTGGTTTTATGACTCAGATTAGGAAAGGCAGAAAGTATCCCTTTCCTATAGATTTACCTTGGAACAAAGAGTTTGCAATATACATGTAGCTATTCTCTGAAAAGAACGCTATTTTTTTTTAATTTTTTTTTATTATTTATTTTTGTATGTGTATGAATGTCATGTCTGCATGACAGGAAAACAGGGCCGAACCATGAGCACCCGTGTCGTGGCAATGCGCGGAGGTCACAGAGTGTGTCGGATTGACCCCTGGAACTGGAGTTCTCCTGGAATTGGAGTTACAGATGGTTCTTAGCCGCCATGTGGGTGCTGGGGATCGAACCCGGGTCCTCTGCAAGAGCGTCGGTGCTCTTAACTGCTAGGCTATCTCTCCAGCCCCTGAAAAGAATGCTATTAACCTCAGAAATGCCACCCAGTAGTCACCTTGCAGTGATCAAAACAAAAAGGAAAATCTGGCAAGATAATACACTGCAGTGGTTAGCAGTGAGTTGCCTACACTGTCTCTGTTTTTTTCTTCTGAAGTACCTAGCCTAACTGAGCTTTCTTTGGATGGTATCAGAGATGTTGATCCCACTCCTGACCAGTGGAGAAAGCCACATGATGAAGGCACAGATGCCCATCGCATTCCGTACTCTGCACATACCTAAGGCCTGGGGCCTATATGCACAGTGAACATTTGGTGTCAGCAAACCTCAGTCATCTGATTTTCATAAGGAAAGTAAAATAAGGTAGCCGTGGGACCCAATGGATGCAATTTGGAAGCAGGGTTGAGATAAAGTAGGACTGGAAAGGGGAGAAAGAAAAAAATCCTTCAAATTTATACTTGCTAAATTAAAAACATTATTGCCAACTTTGCATGAAGCCATACACACCTGGCCTTTCAGTTATATGAGACAATAAAGTACTTTAACTTTGTTTTCTTGAAATCTAGAGATATTTTTATTTCACAATTATAAAATCATAAGTGACTTTTTTCTCAAAGTTTTACTGAGAGGAAATAACAATAATTTCCACATCTATGGAAATAGTCTAATGTGAGAATATTTCTCGTCCTGGTAATGTTTTCGCATTTCTTTTGTTTACAGAACTTTTATTTCTCTCTCTTCTTATAGTTTAGAAGAGAAGGTCTCTCCACATCAGTGAAGGCCTCTAATTTCTAGCTTCATCCATAGCAGGGCCATTTTTGTGGCTACTTTATATAATCATTGCTCTAATAAGAAATATCAGGATTTTTTCTCTGGCTTGCATAGAACAGTGAATTCATGTTTATGTTACATATAAGGTAATTTTCTGTGTTTATGGAGATTTTTCACTTTAAATTTTAAATGTAAACTAATTCAGACCCATAGAAATGTTGAAAGAGTGCTGCAAAGACACCCATTTTCCTAGATTGATCAACTGTCAATATTTTGCATTTACTCTCCTCCCACTCCCATGCCTGTAGATACACATTTATAATACTCACATGTAGATTCCTAGTGCTGGGATTTGTTCATCAAATATGGTTTATTATCTTCATGATTCTGTGGGTGACTGGCTCAACAGGATGGTTTATGCTTAGAGTCACCCATAGTTCCTTTCGTGGCACCTGTGGCTGACGTCAGCTCAGGTTTCAGTGAACAGTACTGCTAAGATGATGCACTGCGATCTTCGCTGCTACTGTAACATGGGATTCTCTTTCTGTGTTTGTGACGATTCTCTTTGCATAAGATCATCCATTTTATCAGAATAGTATACAGCTTAATGACCACATTTTGATTTTATTTGTAAAGAATTGTTTTCAAATGAGGTGATGTACTTGTGGGTAGGGATTCAATATACACATATATTTTAGGGGGCACAATTCAACCTAAATCAAACAAGTAGAAATCAGCTTCCATTTTAGAGTCTTCGCATTGGCAAGCTCATTGCCAATTATTGCAGGTGCAGTACTGCACTGTACACTCCAAAAAAAGATGTTTTTCCTCTTAAACTGGCATTTTCAGAACTCTATCTTCTTTTTAAAAAATATTTTATTTACCCAGAGATTGTGGCACACATGTTTAAGCCCAACACTTGGGAGGCAGAAGCAGGAGGATCTCTTTGAGTTCAAGGCCAGCCTTGTCTACATAGTGAGTTCCAAGCTAGCTGGGGCTACACGGAGACCCTGTCTCAAAAAAGACCAAAATTTATTTTATATATTATTTTTTTATGTGCATGAGTATAGGGCCTGCATGTATGTAAGAATACCCGTGTTGGGGGCTGGAGAGATGGCCTAGCGGTTAAGAGCGCCGACCGCTCTTGCAGAGGACCCGGGTTCGATCTCCAGCACCCACATGGCGGCTGAGAACCGTCTATAACTCCAATTCCAGGAGGACTCCAGTTCCAGGGGAATCCGACGCCCTCTTCTGACCTCCGCAGCATTGCACGACACGGGTGCACAAACCTACACGCAGACAATACATTCATACACATAAATAAATAAAATTAAAAAAAAAAAAAAGAATACCCGTGTCATGTAATGCCCACAGAGGTCAGGAGAGGGTGTTACATTCCCTGGAACTGGAGTTATAGATGNCTTTTATAAGTATGTTTTTGTTGAATTTTTGTGATTTTTATACAATATAATTTGATGATATTTAGAGCTGCTCCCCTCCCTGCACCTCTCCTAACTTTCCCCTGCCCAATTTAATGTACTCTT
Organism: Rhizomys pruinosus; assembly: GCA_009823505.1. NCBI lineage: Eukaryota > Metazoa > Chordata > Mammalia > Rodentia > Spalacidae > Rhizomys > Rhizomys pruinosus. The sequence continues at coordinate 96,413 of VZQC01013915.1, read as the reverse complement.
TTATATATACATATATATACATATATATATACACATGTTTATATATATATATATATATATATATATCCATACATACATTCATTCATACATATTTGCATATTTACAAGATGTATGTGCATATGCATGTAAAGATATAAGATTTCATTCAGACTTCTTGACAGTATGCATTATCCTTTATCCCTTTGGCAAATCTCTACCAAGAATTAGGGCTGTCTCTTCCCATAATATAATTTTAATACAATTTTAACTTGCATATAATACTTTTGCTTAATGTATGCTTTATCTTCAAACTTCTCCAGTTTCATAATTAGGTCTTTAAAAATCCAGAATCAAATTAAGGATTTTATGTATTGATGAGTCACTGTCATTTTAGTCTAATTAGTAAGTGTTTGGCTTTGTATATTTTTATTCAGAATGTTAATGGAAGAGTCTAGGACAGTTATTCTGTAGACTGTCAACACTCCCACGTACACATACAAATCTAAATAAACCATATAAATTTCTGTTATTTGTTCAATTTTCACCTGTAAAAATGACACTTTGTGTGGTTCAATATTGTAAATAGCAGGCACATAACAGAAGGTACATAATATAAGTCTCATCAATTCTAATTTCGATACATTTGGTAATCAGGTGAAGTTAATATCTATGAGAGCTTTCCACTGATTTGTCATTTTACTTTCTAGTCAATAAATTCTGATTTTCTCTTCAAAAAATTTTATTGAGCTTTCATAATACCATATAACAGTTTTTAACCAAGTTTAGACCCCTCCCCCATCCATGCCCCTCCAACTCCCAACCAGACCCCATGTATTCTATCATGCATGCTAAGTCCTATCCAGTCAAATATTTGTATCCAGATGTCCTTAAGTGGAAATTCATCCACTGGAGTCCAGTCATCCCATCAAGAGATCATAAGGCATACTCTCCCTCACCCACTAGTAATCAGTCTCTAATATTTTTCAGTCTAGGGCTGGTCCACCACCCACTTCTCTCCTCCTCTTTGTGCCCTTGTTCAGCTGAGTTGGCATGGGCCCTGTGTTCAATGCCATCCTTGCCACAAGTTTGTATGTGTATGCCTCCAGTGGTGTGAAAGCCTCTGCTTCCCTGTGCTCATGAACCAGCCTCAGTGCTTACAATCTTTCTGCTCCCCCTTCCGTCATAGTTCCTAAGCCATGGATGGGTGAATTTCAACATAGGGGCCCTACTCAGGAATACACACTCTGCAGTCTCTTATTATTTAAAACTTGGCCAGTTGTATCCTTCTATGTGCATTATACTCTGTTGTATAAGAAATCTTCATGGGTGAGGGTTGAGGGATGCATTATATTTGTCTCTGCCCCCAGTTGACTATGTTTCATGAACCTTAGTGTAGAAGTTCAATTGTATTTGTGTCACCTAGGACTGGGCATCTCTCAGAGGTGTATTCTCTGTGTCTATGCAGTTGTGGAAGTCTGCAGTAGCCTCCATCTGCTGAAAAAATAAGTTTCCTTGATGAGTGGTATACGCTTGTCTGTACATATAAGGACCTATATTCAGGTTACGCTAAGAAATATCATTTGTCTAGAGATAGGACCAAACCAGGATTTCTCTAGGATCTATGCCCTCTCTAGCTATGTGTATTTGGCTAAGTTTACACACATGCCACCCATAACTTCACTCCAATTGATTAAATCCAGTTAGGTAGCTGTTGATTACTTCCTCCCACCCAGATAACAGTGCCACTCTTGCACCAGTAGGGGTAACTTCCTGTGCTTGTTGTTATGGATCTTGGGCTTTAGGACTGGGTTGGACCATTCGTTGATCTTCTCCCTTAGCAGTTTGCATATTATTATCTAGGTTTATGTGAACTAAACTGCAGAGAGAAGGCTTCTAGGTCAGCTCCTGCCCCATTGCTCCAAGTCCTGTATCCAAAGTATGTTCTGTCTTCAGCAGTAGTGTTTTATCTATTAGTTCTTGGAGGTAAGCAAGAGCTTTGGCAATAGCCTGTGTTATTTGGGGAGTTTCCTGGGCAACTCTTACCAAACACTGAAAGGAAGGTCTCTTCTTCTGTTGGGTACAAGTTCATTGCCAAACAACCCCCAGGGAAGTGTGTGCATGTGTGCGTGTGTGTGTGTGTGTGTGTGTGTGCGTATGTGTGTGTGTAAATGTTAAGACATTGTATGTATATTTCTCATGGGGTTACAGAGGAATCGCATTTACCTCTGGGATCCCTAGTCCCCCAGGATTCATTCATGTCTATTCCTTTTCCCTCCCATCTGACCTCCCTCGTCCCAGCACCCCCAGTTATTCCACTCCTTGGCATTTACCCGAAGAAGTCACCATACTGTAGAGATGACTGTACATCCAAGTTTGTTGCTGCTCTCTTCACAAGAAATAGAAACAGCCTAAATGCCCCTCCACTTACGGACACTGAATATGTGATGTATTTACACAATGGAGTTCTACTCAGCAGTAAGACAAGATGAAATTATGAAATTTTCAGGTAAATGGATGAACTAGAGTGTTACACTAAATGAAGTAACACAAATGCAGAAAAGCAAGCAATGTATGTTCTCCCTCATTTGCAGATTGTACCACCAATCCCTTATATATGAATGTACATCCTGATGCAATACCAGGAGCCAGGAGAATAAGGATACAGGGAGGTAAAGGAAAAGAAGGAACCCAGAAGATTTGGAACTCACAGACATCCCTCTGCCTCTGTTTCCCGAGTGATGGGATTAAAGGCTTGCACAAATGGCCTCAGTTTAGCACCCTTAAAAGACATTTGGGGATGTCCCTGGGGTGACAAACTCTCTCTCCTTGATGTAGTGGTGGGGCCCATACAACAAGACACTGCAGGTAGACTCTAGGAAGACAAGTAGCTTTTAGGAAATCCAGGTGACCTGTATCAGATGAAGGCAGTATTAGCAGCCAGCCAGCAGAAGTGGTGGCCTTCAGTTTTATAGCCATACAGAAATGAACATTGCCAAAATTCTGAATGTCCCAAGAAGCCTGTTTTTTTTCCTTTCCCAAGCCTCCATATGTGGCCTAGTTAAGACACTGGCCTCCTAAGACTCTCTATAGAGAATCCACTTCAATCATATCTTTACCATCCCCCAAAGATAATGAGATACATATATATTTAAGGCTATTATTTTGTGATAATTTATTACGCAGCAACAGAAATCTAATGTGCTTATTGTAGCACAATTAAACAGTAAAGAAAATATACCAATTATACTGCTTCATTTCTGAGCTCTTTCAATACATGTATATTTGTGAACTAATAAGACTATAAGAAACTAAAAATAAAGCTACTATGGGCTTAAATCAGCAGATTTGAATACAGGTAATTTTTACAGCATTAATAATATTTTCATGAATTTTATAAATATATTTCATAAAATATTTTATTACACATGTGTGATAAAAATTTAAATAAAAATTATTTTATAAAAATTAAAAATATGCCCGGCCTGGTGGCCCACACCTTTAAACCTAGCACTTGGGAGGCAGAAGCAGGCAGATCTTTGTGAGTTCAAGGCCAGCCTGGTCTACATAGAGAGTTCCAGGACAGATGGAGCTACAGAGAGACCCTGTCTCAAAAAAGACAAAAAATAAAAAATAAAAATATACATCTGGGTGTGGTGGTGCACACCTTTAATCCCAGCACTCAGGAGGCAGAGACAGGCAGATCTCTATGAGTTCAAGGCCAGTCTGGTCCACATAGCAAGTTCCAAGACAACTAGGGCTACATGGAGACCCTGTCTCAAAAATATACAATTAATTATAAAGAGGAGCCTAGGGGTCATATGCTCAGCATCTAGCCCCAACTGTAATTCAAATGGTTGCATCTATGTTTATGGACTGGAGACAATTCGATCTTAATTCTCTTTCAAAATGTCAAATATTTAGTTGTTTGGTTGTTGCTTTTAAAGACCAAAAGATTCATTTGTCACATAATGTAGTATGTATAATTTTTGTAATATCCATAAGTGTGATCCTTTTGAACTCATAGAATTACTTACAGGTTATATGGATAATGCATCTGTTGCAGTCAATACATATCATGAATTTATCTCATCATATTACAACTACTACTTCTACAAATTTTTTTCTTATACCCCAAAATCTGAAGTGTGCTATGTAAGAAATAATACCTATTCAGTTACTTTTAATCATTTTAGAAACAAAATTATTTAATATTTTTTTATTTCAAGTATCACAATGTTTACTGATAGATACAAATATATAAAATCAGGGTATGAACATGATTTGATAGATTAAGTAGACTTAATTTCAATACTATAATAAGGGAACAATTCAAATTCTCACCATTTGTTTCACACCCATAAAAACCACTTCAAGGGCATTAACGATCTCTCAAAACTGATCAGTTTTGTGCAAGTAAACCATTAAAAACCAAAAAGAAAAGTAACTTTTCTTTTTAAAAAAAAGAGTCTTGTGCACTTGCCCAGGCTCAAGGATATTGAAATCAGAACATAAAGCCCATACTAGAGGTAGAAAACAGGCAATATACTATTACGGAAACACCATCATTACAGTTAAGGATTTTCTGTAACAACCAAATGGAGTAATTTAATATTGCAACAACTCAGGTATTACTGGCAAAGTCCATTTCAAAAATATTCAGTGTTGTTATCAGTTTTTAACTTTAAACAGCCTATGAGTAACTGGCA
>VZQC01013915.1:0-84900 GCA_009823505.1 Rhizomys pruinosus | reverse complement strand
AATGGTGAAACTACAACAATATAGACTGGACACTCATTTGATCAACTTGATTGAACATACAAGCCCCCCCTGCTGGATGGTGGGACCCATGAGCTGTGTGGGTCTGGGCACAACTGCTCGCAAATTTGTTTTACATGAAGGATGCTTGTACTCACAAATTACCACTTATTGTTAAAAAAATGAAAACAAAACAAAACAAAACAAAAAAGCAGAGAAAGATGCAGAAAAGTTACGGCAGAATGCATGATCTGGTATGGGTAGGGGTGGGGTGGGGGGAAGTGAAGGGGTTATATGCCTGAACTGAATTGGAAAATGATGTATGAAATACACAAAGCATCAATAAAAAAAACAAAATATCAAAAAAATACTGTGAACCCTTAATTTTTACTACTGTTGTTGTTGGTGGTGGTGGTGTTCTTTTGAAGCAACGTTTCTCTTTAGCCAGTCCAGACTAATTTTATACTCACAATCCTCCTGCCTAAGAGACGACGTCTAGAATCAGAGTTGTGCATCATCATACCAGAAAAGCCTCTAGTTTTTATAAATACTCAGTATCAAGTATTTTGTTATGGCAGCAAAAATCAGACTAACATATTAGCATTTGAATATACTACAATTTAAAAACAATAATAAAGAATTCTTCACTCTATCAGTCCTCTCTATCTCTTTCATCCTGATTTACAGCAAAACACTTTGAAGGCATTCTCTATACTTATGACAAAATCATTCTTAACTTGCCATTCACATTTCAACCCATTGCAATTTTGTTTCTTCCTACCAATAATTTCCTTGAAATTATGGCTTCCAGGGAAACTGACAATGTCTACATTAGTAAATCAAATGAGTACTTCTCAGTTCTTGCCTCAGTTTAGTGTTTTAAAATACCTGGTATTCTTATGATTCTCCCTAACTTGAATTTTGTTAAGATGTTAGCTCTTCTCTTACCTAAAATCCTTGGAACTCTCAGTTAGTTGGGAGATACCCCTTAATGAATGGTTTAATCAATTGCTGCTTCAGTTGGAAGATAAAAATTCCCATAAATGAATCATACATTTATAGTTCTAGAATGTAGTATGAACAGAGGTTGTATCTTTTATTATTAGAACTTTTGCTACAAGTAGTCATTAATTCATAATGCCTCTTTGTTTCATATAGAGAGTTTTATTCAAATAGTTAACTGCTTGGGAAAAGAGCCTACATAATTTTTAAAGTATTTTTTATTTTATTTTACTCTGGGGCAGACAAGATCTTAGATTTCTTTCTTCAAAAATCCAGCTAATTAGAGTAGGCTGGAAACAGAGTTTCTGACTGTCATATCTAAGGATGTTTATAGAGTCAAAACAGCAAATTTTTAAAAGAAACTAGTGAGCCCCAAGGAATTAATTAAAAGTGAATTTGAATAATGACTATCAGGGCTAGATAGGTCTTATTGGATAAGACACTTTTATATTAAAATAATTAGCTACGCTTTAATACTTCCATTATATACATTAGGGCATCACGATTCTCATTGCTCATTTGTAAGTAAAACATTTTCTAGTTAAGTTAAATCATTCAGTTCGTTAAAAATTCCAATTGAGGGGCTGGAGAGATAGCCTAGCGGTTAAGAGCAGAGGACCCGGGTTCGATCCCCAGCACCCACATGGCGGCCGAGAACCGTCTGAAACTCCAATTCCAGGAGAACTCCAGTTCCAGGGGAATCCGATTCCTTCTTCTGACCTCCGCGGCATTGCATGACATGGGTGCACAGACCTGCATGCAGACAGTACACTCATACACATACAAAAATAAAATTAAAAAAAATATTTAAAAAAATTCCAATTGAGTAAAACATTTTTTTACTCAAAATACTTTGAGATTGCTTTTTATAAAAATATCTTAGAGAAATAGTATTGCTATCCAGAAAAGATAAGCAGAATCAAAATTGTACTTTAAAATTTTTTGAAGTTTATTTTATTTTATTTATTTTGTATGTGTATGAATGTACTGTCCTCTTGTAGGTTTGTGCACCCGTGTCATGCAATGCCGCAGAGGTCAGAAGAAGGTGTCTGATTTCCCTGGAACTGGAGTTAAAGACGGTCCTCAGCCACCATGTGGGTGCTGGGGATCGAACCCGGGTCCTCTGCAAGAGCAGTTGATGCTCTTAACCACTAGACCATCTCTCCAGCCCTCTCTTTTAAATTTTATTTTAAATTGAACTTTGGAGTACATATAGCATTAAAGTAACATAAATCAAACTTGTGATACCCCAAAAAGCATCAAGATATAGTGATACTTTAACATGGAAATTCCATTTTCTCTCCAACTTGTATTGCTTCAATATATATATATATATATATATACATACATACATAAATAGATATATAAATATATGCATACATACATAAATAGATATATAAATATATACATACATACATGCATACATACACATATCACCTGAGTTGGAAGATTTTCTTTTTAAAATTGATTTACCATTCTTATGAAGTCTGTTACATGCCTGCTTTGGAATTAGTTTCATAGCATAAAAAATGTACTTTTATAATCAAAGGAAATATTGATTGTCCAGAGTGTAAAAACCTCTTGATATTACAGTTTACAGTGTATTCCCAGCACAGAAACATTGCAATATTTTAAATGGAGATGGTCTATGGTTATGATAGTGAAAGATGCCTGTTCAAGACTTGACATACATTGCCTGCTCACTATATTAGACAAAACCCCATTATTTAGTTTGTGTGATACTAGTCATTATTATAGATAACTTAAGATGTTCAAGATAATTTTTTTAGTCTTTTTTGAGACAAGGCCTCCCTGTAGCCCCTGCTAGCCTGGAACTCACTATATAGACCAGGCTGGCCTTGAACACACAGGGATCTGCTTGCCTTTGCCTTCCAAGTCCTGGGATTAAGGGCCTGTGCCACCATGTCCAGCCAAGATAATTATAGTATTATCAGTTCTGTGGCATTTATACATAAGTGAATGAAACATTTGTGAAGTGTTTGAGTATTCAACTGAATAACTATTAACTTAGAACAAAATAAGTATAAATATTCTGGAGTACTTATTTTAAAGTTGGAAAAAATATCATTATGTAGTAAATTATATTGCTGAATAGGCTAATGCTAATTTTTATCTTTGAAATAAACAGTTATCTCTATATTATTAGGGAAATCCTGTAAGATGTAATGATCACAAGTGCATGCATAAATATGACCTAGAGACATCTGAATTCTGGAAGTCTAAGGATCTGATAACTCTACAATGTTGAATTGCTCTATGTAAGTGTATGATGAAAAACTGATTGTACTGATGTAGAGAAACCAGTCTACTTCATTGATCTGCCCATCTTTGTAGTTCTGGAATCTCAAACCAGGGCCTTACATACCTTAAGCAAACCCTCTGTCTCTAAGCTACAACTCCAGCCCTCGTTCTTTGTTTTTTAACATAAGAAGTATTATGGAATTATCACAAGACTGCCAGGGTATGAAATAAAGTCATTTTACTACTTATTTATTTATTTATTTATTTATTTATTTATTTATTTATTTATTTTTGTCTTCTCGAGACAGGGTCTTCCTGTGGCCTCCCAGCTGTCCTGGAACTTTCTCTGTAGACCAGGCTGGCCTTGAACTCAAAAAGATCCACCTGCCTCTGCCTCCCAAGTGCAAGGATTAAAGGCATGCACCACCATGCCTGGCTATTATTTTATTTTTAAAATTTTATGTGTAAATTTGTACTGCTTGCATGTATGCAAGTGCATCCATGTCATACAATGCCCACGGAGGACTGAAGAGGGCATCAGACCCCCTGGAAATGGAGTTACAGATGCTTTTTATTTTTTTATTTTTTATTTTTTTTTTTTTTTGGTCTTTTTTTTGAGACGGGCTCTCCATGTAGTCCCACAAGCTTGTCCTGGAACGCACTCTGTAGACCAGGCTGGCCTTTAAACTCACAAAGATCTGCTTGGCTAGCCTCCCCAAGTGCTAGGATAAAGGCGTGCACGCCGGCTAGAGATGGCTTTTAGCCACTATGTGGGTGCTGGGATTCAAACCCAGGGCTTCTGCTAGAATAGCCAGTGCACTTAACTACTGAGCCATTTCTCCAGCCCCTGTATGCATGTAGAAATAAGTATGTATATATGTAGGTATGTATGTATAGATAATCAATTTATTAGGTATTTGCATTGCTCATTGTGAAACTTCTATTTATCCTACAGTACAAAATTCTACCCTCTCCCCAAAATACTACAAAGTGTCAGAAATACTTATTCGAATAGGAAATAGATCACTATTTACTCAAATGACCACCTGGATATTTAGGGAAGATTCCACAGCATAGAAGAAAAAATTAAAAGAACACTATCTTTAAATTAGGAAGAATCTTAATAACTTAATCATGACAAATTCTAATGGCAATTGTTTCTTTTTTTTTTTTTTTTTGTTTTTTTTTGTAAGACTTTTTCCTAAGAAGTTAGAGGAACATGCAAATGGATCTTTGTTTTTTTTCCTTCGTGTATTTCTTGTTTTGTTTTGAGATTAAATCTCGCAATGTTGCCTAAATTAATCTTGGAATCTTGGGCTCAGATGATACTTCTCTTTAGCCACTGATATGCCACAACTACAGGTAGAAGCCCCATTTCAGGAGGAAGCATTCATGATATACTTATCCAGAGAATGAGTGAAGACTGGAATATACAAAGAACTCCTTTGTTTCAACATTAAAATTGCCAGTAGTCCTCAGAGAAAACAAATCGCTACTCTAAACCAGTATACTGTATAAAAATGACTAAAATTAAAAATACTGAAAATGTCAGGAGTTAGCAAGGATATACAAAAAAATCTCATACGTTCTTGATGGGAATGTACCTTTCATACACTATTTGTGAGTAGGGAAAATGAGATCACTTATTTAGAAAACAATGCCTCTCAGCAATTTCTTTTACACTCAGTCATGTACTTACTACATGACCTAGCAATGAAACTGTGCAGTTATTTAAAAATGTGTAGGCAATCATGTACACATGATTATTCATAGCACCTTTATTTACAAATACATAAATAAAAAATAAAAATTTAAATCCCAGATGAACTGTATATGAATTCTGTAATGTAAAACAAAGGGACTGTTTCCAAAAATTTCAAAAGTATAGAATCTTTTGAGGAGAAACTGGGTCTTAGAATTATTCGCTGTTGCCCACATTTGCTTTCCATAAAATCTGTAGAAGCAATAACTTTGGGATTGCACATACAAAGTTCTCTATAATTTCTCTGGTGTACAGTATCACCTTGTAGTATTCTTTTTAAGATGATTTAATGTAAATTAAGTTTCTTCCCAAGTTAATCATATAATAGTCACCCAAAAATCAACATGGGTGAATTTGATGAAAATCATGCCTTGACTCCACCTATAGTCATGTATAATACAACTAGCTTCTGGAGACGCATACGCTAAAAAAAAAGGGGGGGGGAGACAGAAAGACATAAACCGTTTCATCAAACCCCTGACAATTCAAATCTAAAACTAACTATTGTAAAAGATTTGTTTGTTCCAACAGGACAAAACGTCACACACTTAACGGCTGAGAAAGAAAAGATAAGGTTTTCATTGAGTAGGATGTAACAGAAAGTGGAAACGAGAAAGGCTGACCCGTCTGAACATTCAAAGAGAAAAGGCCTCAGATTGCCATAAACATCAACCCCCTCTGTGATCCTACATGTAACAACTAGTTTATAATGAGTCCGATGAAACTTACCTTCTAGGTGCCACAAGGTTCTGATATGAGAGACCTTCTTGCCTCCCCACCATAGAAAAAGGAGAAATATGAAGATGATGAAGTCGCTCCACAACTGTAAATTGGAGACAACTATTTAAGGTGAGCTCTTAAGAAACCGGTAAAACTGCTTTCTTTAATTACTACTAGACATGGGAATCTGTGTAAGGGATTACGCTCTGTTCAGAACCAATATAATACTAAAGTCCTAGGGCTTATGCACTCAGGCAAAATATAATTACAGGAGCTATGACGTCAGCAATGGATTTTTCTACCAGGTGGATGTTGGCCAGGGGGATCCAAGGCCCCACAAGGGTAAGGGCTCCTTGCCTCTAAGTTTGGATACCTACAGGGAGAGGCATAAAGACCCTGCTGCCGAGACTGACGTTAAACTGGGAGGGATGTATTGAGACCAACACATGCAAGTGTACAGATGGCCCTCTGGATGCCAGAGAGTGTTTTACCAAAGGCCACTAAACCAATAAAGCAAATATGGGTCTCCCTGATTCAAACAAGACTCCACCGTCAGCAACAGATACACCTCAGCCCCTGCCTGGGAAATACTGCTGGCGGCAGCAGAGGCAGCCAGTTGCCTGTATATCCCAAATCTAATGGCTATTGGCTCTCCCCCTTGGAAAAATAAAACCCATGGCTGATGCCATAAAGCTTACATCCGCATACAGGTTAGATGTTATAATAAAAAAGCCACAGTAAGACCCCATAATATATCCCATAGTTAACAGGGGGAAAATTGGAATTCATGGATTACATATCCAAACATGGGTCTATGCTAAAGTAACCTACCATAACTATGAGTGCTGCTTAAAAATACCTAATATCAAGTGCTTGTTCTCATTAGGAGACGAAAGGTTAATTATTCCCTTCCTGGACAAACTGTCAGCCCATGAAAGGAAACAGCCCAGAAATTGACCAGAGTAGTCCAAGTCAACAGGTATCCCAGAGAGAGTGGACTGTTCCCTCTCATCCCCCTGTGACCCTTTTCTAAGCCTAGGAACACCGGCGGAAGAGGGGGCGTGGTAGAATGTACGGGCTTGCGATTGGGGTGGAATGGTGAAACTCCAGCAATTTCAGCCGGGACACGCATTTGATCAACTTGATTGAACAAACAACCGCTCACCCCCACTATCGGATGGTGGGGCTGTAGGTGTTTGGGCACTACAGCCTGCAGATAGGTTTTTGCATGAAGGATGCTTGTACGCATGGATTATCACTTATAGCTAAAAATGAAAAAAAAAACTGAGAGAAAGATGCAGGGATACAGTTATGGCAGAATTCATGATCTGGGATGAGAGGTGGGGGTGGGGGGGAGGGAAAGGGAAATAAGCCTGAACTGGAATTGGAAAAAAATGTATGAAATGCCACAAAGCATGAATAAAATTTAATTTAATTATTAACATATCCTTTTCAGAAAAAAAAAAAACCCTGTATTTTCTCTCAGATGTAGATTCTTAAGAAAATGTCAAAAGGTCATCTGAATTAGAACAATGACTACCAGAGGCTGGGAGCATGGAGAGTTAAGGGAGGGCTGGAACCAGGTTAGAAGACGGGTATATAAAACAGTTCAATGGAAGTAATATGTTCTAGCATTTTACAGAAGACTGAGGTGACTACAATTCACAGTAATCTACCAAGTATTTCATGGTTAACCAGAAAAGAAGGGATCAAAAACAGAACAATTATATGGAGATTGAATTATCAATCACCATGATTTTATCAGCAAATAATATATATGCAAGATTTTATCAAAACATACATGTATGTATTGAAAAATACAACCTGCCATAAATATGAGCACTCATAATGTATTAATCCAAATATTAAGAAAATATTTAAGGAAATATAAAGATTAACTATGCATATTCATCACTATGTAGTGTATACACGTATTAAATTATTGTACTCCATAAACTTGTAGAACTAAAATAATAATTAAAATTTGAAAAAAAATGAAAAAGAAATTGGGGCATTCTTGACAGCACTGAGTGAGTTAACGGCATTGTTGTGATCTGTGGCTGCTTGTGTCCCCAGTGTGCTTTAGGAGGTATAGTTATAGCACAGAAATTCTTTTCTTAGTTTTCAAATATTCCTCACAGAAATCGAAAAAAATGGAAAGCACTAAGGCCATCCATTTTATTTTTTGCCTCTTCTCTGCTTGTTGCTCTTGTTTTCATAAATATGATGGCGTATCCAGCACATTAAATCTAATTCTTCTTTGGATACTGCTTTTTGATCTTTCAACCTACATGTAATTTCCTCCTGGGAGCTATTTCTGCATGTGGGTTATATGTTTCTGCTGTTTGAGCTTCTTTAATTTAAAAAAAATTATCATAATTGTCTATTACTGCTGATTACAAGTCCATTCTTGCCTCTCCCACTGAGTGTACCTTTCCTGGGATATGGGATCATCCCACCAAATGTACCTTTTCTGGGGCAGGGGATCATGCAACCGAGAGCACCTTTCCTGGGGGAGAAGAATGGTTCACTTCCCTTTTCAATGAGCCTGGTCAATGCTATACGATAGGTAATTTTCATGATGAGATTGTTCTAAATATGCTCTGTCCATATGGTAAATCCTTATCACATGTAACTTTAGTAATTGAAATGTGGTTATAAAGCACTCAAATTTTAATTTTATATTTTTATAATCGATTTTATTTTAATGAATTTAAACCAGCTGAAATGTAAATAACTATATATGGCTCTGTATTAGAGCTTGTTTAAGTAATAGCATCTTTTGTTGAACTGACCTCAACATAAATTTTTCATATATATCTGAAATTACAAAATAAGTAAAATAAATTTATATAGATATATGGATATATAACTCTATATTTATGTTCACTTTTATTACAGATTTGAGGAACTGTAATATCTATCTGTTACAAAACATAAATTAATAATTAATTCTAGGTTCCTTTTTTAATGTAATCACTTTGTAAAAAAGTGAAATAAAATTATAAATTATTTCTTTGATGATACTTTATTCTCTCAGAATGTGTATGGAAGCTTATTAAACAATTCCTTTCAGTTAATTTGAGTGGGTGCAGAATTAATTTGAGTAGATGCAGAATTAATTTTAGTGGATGCAGAGTTAATTTGAGTGGATGCAGAGGTTAGAAGCTTATCTCTCACAGCTGCAGAACATCCACAGTTTACTGCAGTGGCAGCTCTTCTACCTAAAATTACAAATACTATGGTATTGATGTTTTCACTACTTACTTATGTTTCTTGAAAGTAATATAAACCTCAAATAAAACTGACTGGAGAAGAAAATGCACAAATGTCTTATAAGTCTGAGATGACTGTGGATGAAGCTGTGTCAATCTCTGCTGGATAGCTTTAGTGTCAACTTGACACACCTGGGTTGAGGGAGGCTCAATTGGAGAATTGGCTCCATTGGACTGGCCTGTGGCCACATCTGTGGAGTATTGTCTTGATTGTTGAGTTATGTGGGAGGACCCAGCCCACTATGGGTGGTGCCACCCTGGGCAGGTTGTTGTGTACCATATAAGAGGGCAGGCTGGGCATGGGCCAGGGGAGCAAGCCAGTGAACTGTATTCCTCCATGGCCTGTGCTTCAGCTCCTACCTTTGGGTTCCTGCCCTGAGTTCCTGCCTTGGGTTCCCTGAGTGATGAACTATGACCCAGGAGATGTGAGCTGAATAAACCCTTTCCTCCCCAAGTTGGTGTCAGTCAGAGTGTTTTGTCACAAGACCATGGAAGGAAACTAGAACAGTAATTAGTACCAGAGAGTGGGCTATTGCTGTGACCAACCTGACCCTGGTGTTTTTGTGGGATGGGAGGGAGGCATTTGACTTTGGGCTGGGAAGCTCATTGAATGCCTAAGATTGTTGCTGTGGAGCTAAGAGCAGTTTTGCTGAAGGATTTATAGGATGATGGAGGACTGGCTTGTGAAGTTTCTGTTTTCAAAGGGAAGCAGAGATCATAGGACTGTATATCATGGGCTCCTGGTCAGCTGGGGCTGCAAGGAATCAGCTGTACGTTAAGAGACCAGGAAACTGAAGTGACTCCTTTGTTTTACTGGGGGACAATTGATGCTGGTTAGCTGGGCTGAAAAAATCAGCTGTAAGTAACAAGAGACCCGCATCACTGTGGTGAACTCTTCTGGGAAGAATTTCTTCCGGGTCAGCACACATAAGCTATGTTCCAGAAGGGGGCCGAGCCTCCATCTCAAGCCAGAGCAGGACCTGGTAGTGTGTTGTAAGAGTCTCCTACTGGTTCTGGTGTTGAATTTGAGGCAGTCACAGAGAGCAAACCGAGGCTTGGCATGTGAGAGGTCAGGAAAGACCACTGGTGGAAGTGCACCTCGGTTGCAAGTGAAGACCCCAGGATTGTAGGGGTCATGGAGAGAAGCTTGAGGCTTTGCACCAGGAGAGGTCCGAAGAGGACCATTGTTGAAGGTTCAGCCTCAGTTTCAGTGGTGGACCTCAGCTTTTGAGATGCCAGGACGCATGATGACACCAATGAGCAGTCAGCCGGTGTGAATGGGAGTTTGGCCTGGCCTTGCAGAATGAGCTGTGTGCTGTGTGGGCAGAGTAGAGAGAAGGGAGCTGCTGAAACTCCTTTGGATCTTCCAGGAAGATCATAGTGAATGCTAGGTGTCCATGCCTTTTTGGGTTCGTAGGGGCTACTGTTTGCTGGACTTAGGTTTTTTTTTTAATGTCTTTTTTTTTTTTTTTGATTTTCCATGTATAGTATTTGGATTTACAGCAGCCACAGTTAAGCAGATTTTACCAGACTGTGAATTTTAAGTGTTTGGACATTTATTAAGGACTGTGGGGCTTTTAAGGTTGTACTTTCTTAGAGTTGTGATTAATGTTAACATCATACCTTGGGGACAAGAATTGGGAAAGGTGTGTGGTTTAATAGTGATTGTGTTTTGTTATGACAAGGGGTAATTGTCTGTGTTAGCTTTAGTGTCAACTTGACACACCTGGGTTGAGGGAGCTCAATTGGGGAATTGCTTCCATTAGACTGAGCCTGTGGACATCCTGTGGAGCTATTGTTTGAGTGTTGAGTTATGTGTGGAGGGGACCAGCCCACTATGGGTGTTGCCACACCTGGGCAGGTTGGTGTGTATCATATAAGAAGGCAGGCTGGGCATGGGCCAGGGGAAGAAGCCAGTGTAACAGCATTATCCATGGCTGTGCTTTAGTAACTGCCTTTTGGTTCCTGCCCTGAGTTCCTGCCTTGGGTTCCCTGATGTGATGAACTGCGACTAGAGATGTGAGCTGAAATAAACCCTTCCTCCCCAAGTTGGTGTCGGTCAGAATGTTTTGTCACAGCAATGGAAGAGAAACTAGAATAATCTCATATTGCATGGCTAACATCATGGATTCGATCACGAGCACCCCACATAGAGAAAAGGGTGCAGAGGAGAAATCGTTTAACATTTGCCTAGCATTGATCTCACATTTGGGATCTGCCTGGAGGGTCACCTACCTATGAACAAGCTCCATTCTCATATACAGGGTGGACACTTAGGGGATTTTATTCTGTTTTTCAATTCCTTGGTGCTAAGGAAAAATGAAGTTTTCTCCTCTGTTCAAAAAGCTTTCCGGTTTGGCCGGGCGTGGTTGTGCCCACCTTTAATCCTAGGATTGGGAGGCAGAGGCAGGTGGATCTTTTGGTTCAAGGCCAGCCTGGTCTTACCGGTGGTTCCAGGACAGCTGGGACTACAGGGAGACCCTGTCTCGAAAGACCAAAAAATAATAATAAAACACGCTTCAGGTTCTATTCTGAATGTGTCTGTTTAATTAAGTCAGCAACTCTCCCTATTTATCCCAAATACCAATGGGATCAGTATGTTGAGGACATAGAAGGACTTACTGAGACATTTGGAATGTGTGTGGGAGGTTTGAGAGAAAATTCAGACTGTAGTTACCAAGCTGGGAAACCCATGAATGAGTGAGTGAAAACCCCTGAGTGTCCATCCCAGACTTCCACATCCTCATTCTGAACTCTGTACTTGTTTTGCTAAAGTTAACATTGAGACATTGTTTAATAAGCAAGAATGTGTTTTGCCTTTGAGCGTCACTTCAGAGTGATCAAAAGAAAACTATCATGAGGTGTCACCCAGAGAAATTCCTGCCTAGTGTTTTGTTTATTTCATTAATTCTGCAGAAAGCAATCTTGACAACTTATTACTGATATATCCCTTTCAACAAGCACCAATACATTTGTTAATTTTTTTTAGTGGTGTTGTTATACTCCATGTTTTTCCAAGATATAGTTGGCTTGCTATAAGTACAATCCTGGCCACCAAAAAGCCAACCTTTGGGATGCACCTGAGAGTACAGTTATGAACCGATTTGCTTTCTCAGTGTGGAAACAGAGATTACATGGAGGCTCAATGTTGTCTAATGGCCACATTGGAAATAAAGTTCATTTCCCATAGTAGGACACCTCCAGAATCTCTCAATAAATGATGAGTCACATACATACTTCTTGGGAAAAGATTTATTTTGCTAAATGTTCATTGATTAATAATATTCATTAAGAAGTTTAAAGTTGGGGCTGGAGAGATGGCTCAGCAGTTAAGAGTGCCGACTGCTCTTGCAGAGTACCCGAGTTCAATTCCCAGCACCCACATGGCGGCTAAGAACCATCTTTAACTCCAGTTCCAGGGGAATCCGATGCCCTCTTCTGACCTCTGCAGCACTGCATGACACAGGTGCACTAACCTACATGCTGACAGTACTCTCATACACATAAAAAAAAAGAAGTTTAAAGTTGGGACATTTTCAAATAATATAACAGTTTCAATACTTGAAACTATAAAGTAAGTGAAATGTCACATGAGAGGGAAGGTTGCATACTGAAATGACAGACCAGGCAGCTGCTGGCCTGGTGGAAACAAAGATGGCATCTTAGAATTGAAAGTCCAAGTCATCTGTGACCATCAATTTTTAAGACCTCCATCAACAGCACATCTTGGAGAGGCTGCCATTCTCCATGTGTTCTTTTTCTAACTGATTTTATTTTAGACACACAGTAACATATGGTTGATGGGAGATTTTTTATATTATCATATTCTTGTTTACTTAATGAGTTTTTGTACAAATACATTTCTCTGAGTCATTTGTGTAAATATACTTTACACAGTGTAAAAAAAAAAAAACCCAAACCTGCACATCCATTTCAGGCTTCTCTTTGAGGTTGCTGTCTTTGAGGTATTTGTTTCTTTTAAGTACAAGGGAAATACTATAAATCAATTCTTAGCCATTGCAAAACATGAAAGAGCAAAATATATTCTAGGTTGAGAATGGAATAGTTTTTTTTAGCACAGTATAAGCCCACTTTTGAAGTAGCAATTTATAAATGCAGACTCCTATCAATCATTTCTATATATTATGTGTTTCAATCAAACTAAGCCTTTACTGCTATCATTTAGCAAGTGTTATTTTGCTATGCATTATTAGGTACTGTGCTGAGCACTTTAAGGACATAAGAAAAACTTTACAACAACTCTATCACAGAGGTGTTATAATACAATCCTTATTTAACTACAGAATAAGTGAAGCTTAGAAGATACAGTAAGTCAATTAGTCACTAAAAGTACTAGGAGTTCCATGCCCACATATAACAAGCAATATATCCAGTCGGCCATTCACTTCTCACAAAACCCTGCAATATTAATGTCTGCATATCTTTCTGTTACACATAAAAAGATTATGACATATACTCACAAACACATTCTGCATTATGTATCTTTCTGACACTGTGTTCTAATGTGCCAGGAACGGCTGGCATACTCCATAGCAAGATATCTTATTGCTAGCTCAACTAGTACATAGTAAAATGCCAAATAATAAAATGATGTTTTTCTCTAATTTTCTTTTATTTTTTGCTTTTAACTTTAGGTGAAAAAGCATGTAATTCACACTTATGAACTCCGCAATGTGGTAGAGACTTGAGAGTCATTTGTCTCAGATCTCTGATTGGTTCCCACTGGGAAGAAGGCCTGCAAAGGGCAAAGAGCTCCATGCTCCATTCTTTCTTCTGCTTTTCCTGCAGTTCTTCACTGTATAAATCTCCTAACACCTTGTCTTCAGCTTGGGTTGGCAATAAATCACTACCTGATCTGGTCCTTTAGGAAGAATGATAAAGAAGCAAGGTCCTGGGATGTGCTTTCTGAGGACCAGGTCAGGTGGAACAGGGATTTCCTGCTTGCTAGGACCTGTGTTGCACATCTAAAATAAAATTATACCATTAATACTGGGAAGATAACATCCTGCTCTCATACAGTATGTGTGTTGTAAAAAGGATACCCATATATAGATAAGGCTTTTCACAGGCTGCCTTTGTATTAGTGTTTTTTTTTATTTTATTTATTTATTTATTTTTTTAATTTTATTTATTTCTGTATGTGTATGAATGTACTGTCTGCATGCAGGTTTGTGCACCCGTGTCGTGCAATGGTGCAGAGGTCAGAAGAGGGTGTCGGATTCCCCTGGAACTGGAGTTCCAGATGGTTCTCAGCCATCATGTGGGTGCTGGGGATCGAACCCGGGTCCTCTGCAAGAGCAGTCGGAGCTCTTAACTGCTAGGCCATCCCTCCAGCTCTATATTAGTGTTTACTAGAATGTGGGAGAAAGGGTTAGACAACAAGGCAGTAAACCCTTCTTTTTTTACAAAATATTAATCCTTCCACTCTCAAACCATTGTCTTCAAAGTCTGCCAAACCTGGCTGATTGCCAAAATCACCTGGAAATTTTCATTCCTTTTTTTTTTTTTTTTTTTGGTCTTTTGAGACAGGGTCTCCCTGTATCCCCAGCTGTCCTGAACTCACTCTGTAAGACCAGGCTGGCCCTGAACCAACTGAAAGATCCGCCTGCCTCTCTCCCAAGCGCTAGGATTACATGTGTGCACCAACATGCCTGGCAAAAAAAAAAATTTTTTTTTTAAATATAATTTATGTGTGGTCTTGTTTTTTTTTTAATTTTTATTGTATTATTCTTTGTATTTATGAATGTACTGTCGCATGTAGTTTTGTGCACNAAAAAAAAAAAAAAAAAAAACAAAACAAGGTGGATGCCAGGCATGGTGTCGCACCCCTTTAATCTCTGCACTTGGGATGATCTCTGTGAGTTGAAGGCCAGCCTGGTCTACATAGTCACAGCTGGGGCTACAGCAGGTCCCTGCCTCAAAAAGACAAAAAAAAAAGTGGAAAATAATCAAGGAACATAGAGACAGACATAATTCTCTGCCAATCCCCCAGCCTCTGATAAAAGATGGACAAAAATGGAAGGAAGGAAGGAAGGAAGAGAGGGAGGGAGGGAGGGAGGGAGAGAGGTTTATTTTAGCATCAGTGCAGAATTGGTGGAGACATTTAAAATCAACTTCTGGGAGAAACTAATTACTTGGAAAGAAAAATAAGAGTTTTAAATTATGGATAGTTTATTTTTTTCATAAATTCAGTCT
Source organism: Rhizomys pruinosus (assembly GCA_009823505.1). NCBI lineage: Eukaryota > Metazoa > Chordata > Mammalia > Rodentia > Spalacidae > Rhizomys > Rhizomys pruinosus. The sequence continues at coordinate 69,666 of VZQC01013915.1, read as the reverse complement.
GTGTTATAAAAAAAGATAAGGATGAACTCCACATATTCTGGAGAAAGTATCAGCTATATGGCGATAAAGTTGAGCCTAGGTATAAAAGAGAATGTTTGGGGAGAGATTTAGAGTTCTGATTTAGGAAATTGAAGTTTGAAGTACTTCTAGATGACCCAAGATAACTTGTCTTTGAGAAACAGATTTTGGAAGAAGAGGTAATATGGTACATTACTACTTCCAGGCATGAAATGTAACTTCCTTATCTACTGTAGGATTTATATTGGTACATTTTGTTCTCTTCCCTCCCCCAAATTAATAAATAATTCCTGTTATAGCTTAAAACCTTTGCTATTACCAAGGAAACTACTGTCAGTACAGGTCAAGGAATAAGACACGCAGATGGGAGCAGCACACTACAGAAGATGCGATGAAGACAAAGGTCAGCCTGTTTAGTCGGGCTTTGAAGAATGGGCTGATCTGAATGAGCATACTGAAGGAGAACAAAATAGATAATTTTGTGTAAGAACATCAGTTTTTGCATTCTGATTCGTGAAACTTGCTTTGGAAGTAGATACTGTTGAGTTTCACTGACTTCTGGTCACCTGATACCTATTAGAATTAAGCTTTATTTAGTTCGTTGTTTTTGTGCAACTGAGGGTAGAACTTGGCCTTGCACAGGGTAGGGGAGTGTTGCCCTAATGAGCAACAGCTGTAGAGCTGTAAGCATTGTTGATATAATAGTAACATCAACCTCAATGACAGGGAAAGTATAACTATAAACAAGAACAAACAGAAGCTTGTAAGGTCTGAACCTGGGTAAAAACATGCAACGAATTAAACCAGGAAGAATAGAAGTATGCTTAATTTCTAGCTTAATTCCAATTTTATCTCCAAAGTGTTAAAAAGTAGTTTGAAATCATACATATAAACAGATACACTTACACATGATGATAAAACTTTGTTAAAGTTTTTAAACGTGAGCTCTCCCTCCTATAAAATTTTTACTATTTCTATTTATTGCTTTTTTGGAAGTAGGGTTCCTCTGCAAGGTAGTTTTTATATCAGAAAGGAATTCATTCTAGGCTTTTAAATAAAAACTTAGGTAGTTCTTCATTATATAACAAACATTAAATTTTTAATAAAGACTTTTTTTTGTCTTCTTGACTTTAACAGTTGCCATAAAAAAATTAGGAAGGCACACTTTAGTTACTGGATTCCCATCTTAAAATAATCTTCATCTCAAATATCAAAATAAAGCTGTCACACATTTGCAACCAAGACATTTTAATTTCTCTCAAAAACTGTGTTATATGGAGTTGTTCCTAAGAGAGAGAAAAAATAAAGGGGGTCATTTGGACAGCACTTCAAAGGGCAGTTCTGTGGTTAGGTGCATACACTTTGCCAAACATTCTCCTGGTTTGAAAAAGAAATTTCAGTGATAGCTATTAATTCTTGACAATTTTGTTTCTAACAATATCTCATGCACATAAATGTGCCACCATCAGCTTTTAAGAGTAAGGGCAGAATGTAACCAGTGTAGCCTACGAGTGAACTCTAATGCACCCGAAGTCATGAATTGTTTATTTTTTCTTCTCTGACAGGAAAAACAAAGCAATGTAGACTATAAAATATAATTCTCAGTGAATAGCATGCACATGTTTTAAGTTCTCTTTTCTGTTGTACATAAAATGCAGTTTTCTCTCATTAGACGCTCTCTGATGATAGACATTTTATTTGGGCTCATTATATTACATTGAGGGATGTTGCTGACAGATTGCTTTTTTCAGTACCTCTGAATGCAAATAGAAATCTATCCACATTTTGCTCTTACACACTTCTTAGCAAGTCACCAAGAGTGAGTGGGGGTGGTCAGGGACACCTTTGCTTTGCAGTGAATAGTCAATGAAACAATGTGGGTAGGTCATTTAATATAGTTGTAATCAATTGCTGCTGTTGCCTTTCCGGCCAAGCTGTTGTGCAGGAACAGATTTTTAATTAAATAAATAGCTGGGTCGGCAGGCAGGTGCGCCTGGGCAAGCAACCTGCCCTGGGATTTGGTTTGCAGCAGTTGCTTGGCAACACAACAGACAGTCTCTGAACAACAGCTGCACCCTCTGTTAGTAGCTCACAGATGCTCACACCTCAGAGAATGGCGTCAGAAATAATGATTTGTGGATAATAGTTTATGGAGCTCTCTCACAAACAGGAAAAAAGCTTGCGTGATAAAGGTCAATGATAGCCTAGCCTTTTAGGGTGCACGTGAATATGCATCCCGTAAAATTATTAGAAAATAAATGAAGACAAAACATTGCTGTTATACGCTAACTAGAAAAGGAAAAGAAAAAAGAAATGGATTATTTATAAAAGAAAGTGAGGAATGCTTTTGCATATATTCATTTAGTTTTTCCGAGGTAAGAATTACTATGTCGCCTACAGCAAACAAGCTACTAAGATTCAGGAAATTTAAGTCACCTATAAATATACATCTAAAAGTTCACGATTAATTTAGTATGCAAATTTAAAGTTGTGTAGCAAACATAAACCAAAGAGAAATGTTTAACATAAAATATGTGAAATGTCATAAATGTACTACTTTAGTAGCTCATAGCTGAGGCCAGTTCTGATTACATTCCTTATGCTATGCTTATAGTATCATACATTTAACATAACCAAATTTTCAGTCATCTGGCTTACTAAAACTAATTAAAACTATAATAAAACACAGGACTGCAAATTCTGAATCTCTGTACTCATAAGAATACATAATTAAGTTGTGATGAACCAGAACACCCTACTCCCTTATTCTGATCAGATTATCCCATGCTCTGAACATATGGCTCCAATTTTAATGTTCCTCTGGTATAAAGTTGGCCTAATGACATCATTATAGTATTTACTATATTCATCTTGGCAAAACAAAAAAAAATGCTTTACCATTTACCTTAAAATTTATAATAATTATATTTTTCAAGAGATTTGACAATTTTTCAGGCAATCTATATGGAAGGCTATTTGCCCTAGGCTAGTATCCCATACTAATAAGAGTATGAGATATAGGGCTGGAGAGATGGCCTAGCGGTTGGGAGCGCCGACTGCTCTTGCAGGGGACCCGGGTTCGATCCCCAGCACCCACATGGCGGCTGAGAACCATCTGTGGCTCCAGTTCTAGGAGAACTCCAGTTCCAGGGGAATCCAACGCCCTCTTCTGACCTCCACGGCATTGCACAACACGGGTGCACAGACCTACACGCAGACAGTGCATTCATACACATAAATAAATAAAATACAAAAAAATTTCATAAAAAAAGAGTATGAGATATAAAGGACAGACTCGATGGTGGTGCACATCTTTAATCCTAGCACTTGGGAGTCAGAGGCAGGTGGATTTCTGTGAGTTCAAGGCCAGCCTGGCCTATAGAATGAGTCTCAAGCCAGCTGAGGCTACAGGGAGACCCTGTCTCAAAAAGACCAAAAAGATAATTAAAAAAATAAAGGACAGATTCAAACTGACATAATTACACAGGTGAATCTGCCTTGTGACACTGTGACCAGATTTTCCCTGAATTTGTGACAGAGCACAGGTGTTTCTGCTCTATAAATAAGTAGATTTTATAATTTGATAACTTTTTGTAAATAAAGTATATTTTCTTTCAAATTCATATTTAAATAAAATATTTTTTCAAATATTATATATTTACCATGCTATCGTTTCCATGAATCTTTGGATGTAAACTACTCATTTTTTCTTTTAATAAACCACTTTAAGATTTCAACTTACCTTGGTAAGACTGGGTACGATGAAGAAAACAAAAGATAACAAATGCTGGAGACATTGTGGGGAAACAGGAACACTCCTTCACTGATGGTGGGAACGCAAACTCATGAAACCCTATGGAAAGCAGTGTGGAGATTCAAAATGAACCTAATACCTGACCTAGTCATATAACTCCTGGGTATATACCCATAAGATTCATCCTATTGCAGACATACATGCACAACCATGTTTATTGCAGTTCTCCTTACAATAGCAAAGAGATGGAAGCATCCCAATTGTCCCTGAACTGATGAGTGGATAAAGAAAATATGGTACATGTACATAATGGAGTTCTATGCAGCAGTAAAGAAAGAAGACATCATGAAATTTGTAGGTAAATGAATGGAACTAGAAGTCATTATCCTAAGTGAAGTAACACAGTCCCAGAAAAACAAATGGTGAATGGTATCCCTCATTTGTGGATGCTAGCACCAAATCCTTATATGTAAGGCAAACTGAGTAATTTTTTTTCTTTCTTAGTAAATAAAATACCTGATACTACTAAAAAAAGTACATTAAAACATATATCAACTTGCTAGCTATGTAATGTAGGAATGTAATATATATATATATATATTTGTTCTTTTTAAGACAGGGTCTCCCTTTAGGCCCAGCTGGGCTAGAGCTCACTCTGTAGACCAGGCTGGCCTTGCAATATTTCTTTTTATCTGCATTCAACTCTACCTTTAAAAGGTGAATCCCTAAACATGTTTTGGAATTAATTTATATGTGGGAGCTTCTCTTACAATGAGCAGGACAGTGCGGTCCTGCTAAGGGAAGGGGAGCACAGTGGTCACCTGAGGTCACTGTGGGGAACTGACCCCTCAGTGAAGAGGTCAGTTGGTTACTTTTGTATCCCAACCTGAGAGGTACTTCCAACTCAGGTCCTTAGCCTGGGAAATGGAATGTTTCCCATCTGGCTGTGCTTTCCCACCTGCCCAAAGACTGCTGGTCTCTGGACAGGAATTTCAGGCTGATGGCTGATGGCCTGTCTTCAGCCTACACCTACTCACAATTCCATTCACAGTTGGTGACCTGGTTTCCATCCAACTCCACACTAGCTTACCAGGCTGATGGTCTGATAGACCTCCATCCAACCCACTAAGCACCCATGCTGGAAGTCCAGGCCTGCTTTGCCTGTGTATGCACAAAAAGACTCAGGAATTCTGTGTAATGATGGTAATGAAGAATTAGATTTATTGCCTGCTGCAAGTCACTTTTATAAGCAAAATGACATAATCTCCCAGAGTCAATCACAGACCTCCAGTTTTCAGCCACTGTATACTGCTGCTCCATGTAGCATTTTGTGCCTGGGTCACATTGCTTGTTTCCTCTTGGGGCAGGGTCAGAGGAGCCCCATGACTCCCATAGTACCCTGAGGAATGCTAGCTGAGAACTAGCTCCTAATTCAAACTGGACCCTCCCACAGCTATAGTTTATTTTCAGTTAATGTAGTTTTGGTATATGTCTGGAGCAATATAAAATTAAAGGGAACAACAACAACAAAAAAGACTTGTTCAAAAAACTAAGCAAAACAATAAACATCTGCCCAACAGAGTAAACTGGTGCCTTGAAAAACTTTAAAAACCTGAGAAAAAGATGCAAGACATGTACAGCAGAATGCAGGAGCTCTGGTGAGGTGGGGGCATGGAAGGGGAGATGGGTCTAAATTTGATTAAGAAATGTGGTATGGGGCTGGAGAGATGGCTCATCAGTTAAGAGCACCGACTGCTCTTGCAGCGGACCCGGGTTTGATTCCCAGCACCCACATGGCAGCCAAGAACCGTCTTTAACTCCAGTTCCAGGGGAATCTGACACCCTCTTCTGACCACCACAGCATTTCAGGACACGGGTACACCAACCTACATGCAGACAGTACATTCATACACATAAAAAACAAATAAATAAAAATTAAAAAAAGAAATGTAGTATGAAATGCACAAAAGTTCACTAAAAAACAAGAAAAAATGAAAAAGAAAAAAGAAAAAAATTTAAGTTAGTCAATAGCATTTTAAAAGTGAATACATGCTTTGAACACATAGCTAAGCTCTTATACTTTTTATTTTTTGCTGTGTGTAGGAAGGAAGCCATGTTTTATATGTGTGTGCATGTGTGTGCACACATATAGGTGCACATGTGTATGGGTGCATGTGAAACCAGAGATCAATCTTGGGTGCTGTTCTCCAGGAGGAACAGGACTTATTTGGGTCCTGGGGCTCCTGATTAGGCTAGGTTGGCTAGCCAGTGAGCCCCAGGAATCTGCCCATCATCTCCCTCCCTTCCTCCCGTGCTCCCTGTCCTGTCCTCCCCCCTCCCCTGCCACATTCCTCATCCTGGGATTACAAATACAAACCATCATGACAGGCTTTCTGCATGGTACTCAGGATTGATCAGCAAGCACTTTACAGACTGAGCTATATCACTCCAGCCATAGCTCAACTCTTTAAAAAGAATAAATAANAGATGTTATAAGCCACAGTAAGACCCTGTCATATTTAACAGGGGGGAAAATTGTAATTCATGGATTAACATATCCAAACATGTGTCTATGCTAAAGTAACCTACCATAACTATTAGTGCTGCTTAAATACCTATATATCTAATTGCTTGTTCTTCATTAGTAGGATCGAAAGGTTATTCCTGGACAAACTGTCAGCCCATGAAAGGAAACAGCCAGAATTGACCAGAGTCCAAGTCAACAGCTCCAGAGAGAGTGGACTGTTTTACCTCTCATCCACCTGTGCCCCTTTTCTAAGCCTAGGGAACAACCTGCGGAAGAGGGGGCGTGGTAGAATGTAAGGGCTGCGATTGGGGTGAATGGTGAAACTACAGCAATGTAGTCTGGACACTCATTTGATCAACTTGATTGAACAAACAACCTGTCACCCCCCACTGGATGGTGGGGCTGTAGGTGTTTGGGCACAACAGCCTGCAGATAGGTTTTGCATGAAGGATGCTTGTACTCATGGATTATCACTTATAGCTAAAAATGAAAAAAAAAACTGAGAGAAAGATGCAGGACAGTTATGGCAGAATGCATGATCTGGGATGGGGTGGGGGTGGGGGGGAGGGAAAGGGAAATAAGCCTGAACTGAATTGGAAAAAATGTATGAAATGCACAAAGCATCAATAAACATTAATTTAAAAAAAAAAAGATTACAGAATCAAATAATAATTATAATTAAAAATTCATTACATCTCAACCAATAATTTTGGATGCAAGTCAATACCTAAAAAGAGTTATGTATTAAACTCTTATCATATGACATAATTTTATTTGTGATGATGACATATGTCATTAAGGAGAAAAGGAAAATATAGATGAGATCAGATTTCTTGAGAGTAAAATGGAGAGTTTTATCAATGGTAAAACTGGAGTAAAAGGGGACTGCTTATAGCAGACTGAGGACAGATGAAGATCACCATATTCAGGGACACTATTTTGAGAGAAATTTTCCAAGCTTACAGAACAACAGACTGTAATAAAAGTGAATCATCCATCCTTGTACTCCAGTTACTCAGAGAGCTTTGCCTACAGTAAAACCTCAATAATGATTAGCTGCACAAGAGCCTGGTGAAGAGCTGAGCTTCTTATTGGATTCCAGTGGAGTGGGGAGGACAGAGTTCATCTGTTTTTCAGTTTAATCTGAAACCAACTGAAGTAAATTCAATGTTCATATATTTCTCACTTTATTGCTATATTATGATATTTATAATCATATGAATGATAGTAATCCATAAACCAAAAAGGTTGTCAAGTCAGATAAGTGTTTCAGAAAGAAATGGGTGGATTATTGGAATATTTGGTGGAAATGCTAGGAATTTCTGAAGCAAAAAGAGAAAGAAAAATGAAATACCTTTAGAAAATATTCTTTAGAGAATATATAAAAAAGGAGTCATCACTAAATAGAGAAACTAGTTCATAGAAGGCAATCTAATTGTTGAATATGCCCCCTGTGGTACAAATGAAAAAAAAAATGCTGAATATCACCAGTTCCTCAACTCTTCCTCATCACACATCAACAATAAAAGTCTCAGTAATCCATCAAAGAATTCATTCAAAGTCTGATGTTGTGACAAAGAGATGGCTTGTTTTGTTGCGTTATCTTCAGGAAGCAAGAATATGTTTTTTCTGTTTTCCAGTTAATCAAAGGCCCTATTAATACATTCCTGCTGTTCTTCACATGTCAAGAAAACACAAGTAATCATTTTGTTTTTAGACTTAGGAAAAGAACTCAGTTCATTGCTCCAATGGGCTATACATCTCAAATATTAATTCTCTGTTTACATACTGCTAATTAAGTAGAGTGAATGTCACTTTACTTGCCCTGATTATCTTTTTTAAGTTAAGGAATAATTAGGCAATTTTTTATCTTCTTGCTAATTTTAAACAATGGAACTGTGAAAATGTTTTATTTCCTGTATTCACTACTTTAATAACTCAATGTTCTAAGTGTTGAAATATATTTATTGAAGAGACAAAATGACTTATGTAAAGCCTGAGGAATATATGAGGGGGGCAAAATGTCTTTAGGCTGTGCTGAACTTAGCAAAATTCTACACGAATTTGTGAATTTGTTTAAAGAAAAATATCTTGTTTTTCAAAACATAAGGAAATATACATGAAGGCAATTAAAATTTAAAACACAATGAAGGGGGCTGGAGAGATGGCCTAGCAGTTAAGAGCGCCGACCGCTCTTGCAGAGGACCCGGGTTCGATCCCCAGCACCCACATGGCAGCTGAGAACCTTCTGAAACTCCAATTCCAGGAGAACTCCAGTTCCAGGGGAATCCAACACCTTCTTCTGACCTCCGCAGCATTGCACGACACTGGTGCACAAACTTGCATGCAGACAGTACATTGATACACATACAGAAAGAAATAAAATTAATAAAAAAAATAAAAATAAAACACAATGAAGGACTGTAGAAACAGATGCTAGGATTGTATTTATCAGAAATGTGAATATAGTTGTAATTATAGATTCTTATTTTTTAAATGGTTAAATTATATTTTAAGATTTCAGGAAAAAGGCTTTTCTTTTCCCCCAAGGAAAACAGAAATTACAGCTTAAAATATATTCTCTCTAACTTGAGCATAAAAATTTTTGAATTTATACTGGCTGGAATGGTAAAGAAAGAAGTTCTGGAAACGAGAATGGAAGGGGGATGAAAGAGTGCAATGCTGTGCTGCCTGCCGAGTGTCCAGGGCACGAAGGACATCCATCTATAGCTAGCAAAGATTGGAGAATTTTTGTTTTTTTGAGGCAGACTCTTCCTATAGCCCCAGCGGCCTGGAACTCACTCCGTAGATCAGGCTGGCCTTGAACTCACAGATATCCACCTGCCTCTGCCTTCCAAGTGCAAGGATTAAAGGCCTATGCCACCACGCCCAGCTTAAAGACGGTTCTTAGCTAACCACCATGTGGGTGCTGGGAATTGAACCTGGGTCCTCTGCAAGAGCAGTCAGCACTCTTAACCTCTGAGCCATCTCTCCAGCCCAGATTGGAGAATTGTTTTAAGCAACATATTTTCTTCACAACTTTTTTAAAACTTTGCCCCAAATCGTGTCTAGGAGTCTTATAATGGAAATCTAATTTCTTCCCTTTTTTTGCCCTCCCACCTCATTAAGCTATGTGACTACAGAAAAGGTAACTTACCTCTGAAGTTAAGACCAAAGTAGTAATTACCTCATAGGCTTGTTAAACTAACTAAACAAATTACTATTTATAAAGCAGTTCAGAGAGTAGTGTGGGTATGTAAATGTCCATTAAGCAAATGAAAAGAATAAATAAAGTTTTAAGGTAAAAAGAAATGTTAGGATGTGAGGAGCTAGGGCAGCCTGAAATCCTAACATTGAGAGTGCTCACTGAAATTGGAGCATCTTCAAAGACTTAGCATGAGTTTGATCAAGAAGTCCAATTAGCTATCTCACAATGTTAGAATATTTGATGATTTATTTAGTTACAAATGACTCAAAAGTGACCAAAAAATTTAGATGCACACAACTGAAACTACTAGTCATGCAAATTAGACCTTATAGTCCAGAAAAATATTCTTCTCTCTCTAATTGCTTTTGCTCCTAGACTTCATCCTCAGACACACCCCTCCTACTTATGGCAAGTAGGCCATCTTACACACACTCCATTGAGTAATGGAAGAAAAAGGAACAGAATTCATCTATGGGGCTAGGTAAAATCCCAAAGCTGGGTCAGAGAGATGGCTCAGCAGGGAGAAGCACCTGTGCTACATGGCCTGACCGTGACCACCCAAGTTCAATGCTCAGCATCCAACGGCGGCAGGAGAGAGTAAACACAGGGTGTTGTCCTCGTCCTCTGACCCTCACGTGTTTACTGGGGTGCTGGGTTGTGCCCACACACGCACAACACACACACACACACACACACACACACACACACACACACACACACACAGTTTAAAAATTAGTAAGTCCCAAGGCAGAGCTTTGTTGTCCCTGGCTTGTCTGCCCAGAATATGGTCTCTGCTTCCCTGAGATCAAGCCTCTGCTAGCCTAACAGCAGATTAACCAGAAGTTTCAGGAAACTTTGATACCTGATTAGATCAAATTCATATGCTCATTTCAGAGATACAAATGGAGTTAAGGAAACAGAAGTGACAACGGTAAAGTGGGAGTTCGCCACTCCTAAAAGAAAGAGAAGCGGGGCGTGGTGGCGCACAACTTTAAACCCAGCACTTGGGAGGCAGAGGAAGAGGCAGAGGCAGGCAGATCTCTGTGGGTCCCAGCCTGGGCTACAGATGAGTTCCAGGCCAGCTGGCGCTATAGGGAGACCCTGTCTCAAAGAGAAAAGTGGAACAGGCACCAGGTGTCAGTTTGGACAAAGAATAATCTTTCTCTGCTTTCATCGGGGGGAGGAGGGCATGATCTCACTGCGCAGCCCAGGCTGACTCAGACAAGATAATCCTGTCTCTACCTCCTGAGTGCACAACTCTCTGAGATCATTTTAAGAATAAGCACAGTAGTTTTTCCTGAGTCTTAAAATACAGAAAACTTTGACCAAGAAAGTACTTTTACCTAAATTCAGATTAAGATGTGATTGACTGACATGTGATCCTATTTGGGGAAATATATTTTGGTAGGAAGAGAGGAGACGGTATGCCAGGGCAGTGCACTGGGCACAGAAAAGTGAAGCATTGGGCACTCTGGGCCAGCAGCCTGGTTTACATACTGCCAAGACTGGCTGTGTCCCTTGTCAGTCAGTGCTTTAAAATGCTGATTTCCCAGCCCATCACATTCTGGCACCTTAGAGCACTAAGCTTGAATCACAGCCTCACAATTTGCCTAAAGTACCTCTGATTCAAAATCGATTCTTTGTGGGGTTATGGATGAGATAGACTGTGGATGCCAAAAACAATTCTTCAATTCAGTGAAGGACTTGACTGTTTGACATTATATGGATTAAAGATTGTGGTTATGGAGTCATTTCTTTCACATCTATAGAGGAGCCAGTTTTAGTTCAATCGCTTGCCAGGAGTGACCAGAAAGACACTATATACCTCTAAGACTCGAACACTTTCATTCTGGAAGCAATCAGTAGAAGAGGCTGGAAGATTTTGCTTTCCCAAGATAACAGAGCAGGATTCTGAATCTGCTTCTATTGTGGCTATCCCTATTGACCCTGAACCAAGTGTGGACTCTGCAATGCCACACACCAGTACTCCACACAGGATTTTTTTTTTGAGCCAGGGTCTCCCTGTACCCCAGTTGTCCTGGAACTCACTATGTATAGCAGGCTGGCCTTGAACTCACAGTGATCTGTTTGCCTCTGCCTCCCAACTGCTGAGATTAAGGGTGTGTGCCACCATGCTCACCATTAGTGGATTTAAAAATACATATTCATTTATCTATTCATTGGCGATTTAATACACAGGTACGATGTATCTTGATCCTATCCAACTATCTTTTCCCAGACATCTCCCAACATGGCCTCTTTCTATTTTCATGTCTGTCCTTTTTCATTTTTAAAGTTTTAAAATTAATTAATTAATTGGGGCTGGAGAGATGGCCTAGCAGTTAAGAGCGCCGACCGCTCTTACAGAGGACCGGGGTTCGATCCCCAGCACCCACATGGTGGCTGAGAACCGTCTGAAACTCCAATTCCAGGAGAACGCCAGTTCCAGGGGAATCCGAGACCCTCTTCTGACCTCCACGGCATTGCATGACACGGGTGCACAGACTTGTATGCAGACAGTACATTCATACACATACAGAAATAAATAAAAATTAATAAAAATTTTTTTTAATTAATTAATTAATTAAGTGACCCACTGAGTCCAATTAGTACTTCCTTCTGGAATGTTGAGAGATCCTGTTGGCTTGATCACCTGCAGGTCTTCTATATAACCATAGCTACAGTGAGTTTATGAGCATAATGAACATGTCATGTCCAGAAGACAATATTTCCCACACTTCTCTCTCTTCTGGCTCTTAAATTCTTTTGGTATGCATACTTTATACCAAACTTCCTCATCCTTCTAAAGCTGGAATAACTGTTTTTTCATATGTGTTTTTGTGATGCTATTGACAAGTAATCACACCATACTTTACTAAGTACTTTGTATGTTGGTATCTTTATTGAAATTTAAATTTCATGACTAAATGCTCGGTTTATATCTCTACAACTCAGCTCAGTGCCTTGAATGATATGAAGTCTTTGTCATGATGTAGATCTGTTAAGCTGTTTTTGGTTGAGAAGTTACATAAAAGCACTGACTGCTCTTGCAAAGGATCGGGGTTCAAATTCCAGCACCCACATGGCAGCTAATAACCATCCATAACTACAGTTCTAGGAGATCTGATACCCTCTTCTGACCACTCAGGGCAGTGCATGACACTGGTGTACTTACACCCATGCAGATAATACACTCATACACATAAGATAAAAATAATAAAATACTTTTTAAAAAGTTAAATTTCAAAACAGTAGATTGTGACAGTCTGAAATAATGAGAGACCTGTGGTTATATGAAAGCATGTGAAGAGTGACAAACACTACCGAGTAACTGCAGTCAAAATGAGTCTAGATCCATGTGCACTGGCGGGCTCCCAGAACTCAGAAGCCTGAGCCAGGATGATTGCTGTGTGTTCAAGGTCACGCTAGGCTGTATAGTGAATTCCAGTCCAAGAATACAGTGAGGTCTTGTCTCCAAACAAATAAACAAACAAAAAGATAAATAAAACCACAGACAAGCCAAAGTTAAAAACCCTCATGTCCTTTTAAAGAGTACATTTACACATTTGCTTTTCAAGTTTTTGTAATACATTATTTGTGGGAAATGTGTTTACTTATGAGAATCTTAACACAGAGATAATAGTGATGATAAAATGAATCACTGCTAAAGCAATAATCACCAACAGTTAAGAGCAGATATGACGTTGCAACAAGAGATAGTCCAGGTAGGAACAAAAGCATCCAGACCACTCTGTGTGTGTGGAGGGTGGGGATTGAATGTGAATGAGAACATAAACCATGAGCATAGGCAAAAGTGGGGTTGTGTCTTTCCTCTCCTAATTCTCTGTCTTCCTTTTGAAATGACTAGCAGTTGTCACTGACAGTGAGAAAGCATTCACAGTGTAAAATAATTAGGAAAGTCTAACAAATAACTTCTCACACAGTGGGAGAGCATCAGACAACTTCCACACTGCAGGGTCCACTGGTTGTTTGTTCATCATGGGATCTTAGTGATGGGCAGTTTGCTACTTCACACTTGGAACTTTCTTCACGAGTTTTTGTTTTGTTTTTCATTTTCTCGCACCTTTCTTGCTCCTTTCCTGCAGGCTTCTTTGCTGGTTCTGAAGCATCTGCCTGAATCTGCACCAGAACTGGCAGGCTCTTTTTCTTTCTCGTCTCCCCAGGTGATATCATCCATTCTGGCAACTGGAGGAGCAGTGATGTCCTACGGGCTCCAAAGTTATGTGTACAGCCCAGATTTACTTTCTGAAACTTCAGATTAATGTAATCACTGTTTAATTCCCAGCTCCACTGGAAATTGTAAGGGGAAACAAAGAACAAACAAACAAGCCCTGAAACAGGTTCAAAGCTAAACTCTTGATTCTTGCCAAATTCTACAATCCTAATCTTTTTGTGTTCTTCCCAAACCTAGTAGCTGCTGATTCCTGTCTTATGCTTACCGCCCCCTCCCCACACACACACACAAAACTTGGTCACCTTGGCTGCTAACTTGATTGCTCAGGAAAACTCATTTCCAATTCATCACACATTTTTGGCTATAGTTTAACAAAACATCCAGAGCAAATGTTATTTTCCCAATTCTAGTGCCTGAGCTAAGCTGCCATCATCTTTAGATCTGCAGCTGTTACACTGTCTCGGTTTACTCTTTCTTTACATCCATCTGCTCCAGTTACACTACCCACCTAAACGTTGCAGGAACACACTAAGCATTTGCATGACCTTTCTATTTCTCTGCTTGAACACTGTTTCCTGGGTTAACCATATTCCACACTCCCTCATTCTCCTCAAGTCTTTATAGATGGATAGAAAAGATTATGAAAGATTACATAGCAATTATCTTACTTTCAATATTTATAAAATATACATACATTCACATAACTGGCTCTCTTCAGATGTTGGAATTGAAGGAAGAATTTAAGTTTGTACTTAAATAGTTAACTATTGTGTTTGATTACTCCAATGAACATATAATAATGAAGTTCCAAAGACCTTCGAAACACATTTTCTTCAAATGTTGTTAAATAACCTCATAACCTATAAGTCAGCTACTCCTTTTTCTTAATACAGTCTATGTGATGAGGTCGCTCTCCAACTGTAAATTGGAGACAACTATTATAGAGGTAATCTCTTATAAAACCGGTAAAACTGCCTTCTTTAATTGACTAATTATTCTCTATTCAGAACCACAAATATAATACTAAAGTCCTTAAGCTATGCACTTAAGCAAAATATATTAATACAGGAGCTCTGATATCAGCAATGGATTATTCTACCAGGGAGATGTTGGCCAGGGGATCCAAGGCCCCACAAAAGGTAAAGGCTCCTTGCCTCTAAACTGGGATACCTACAAGAAGAGAGGCGATAAGGCCCTGCTGCTGAAGACCTGAGATTAACATGGGAAAGATGTATTGAGACCACACATGCAAGTGTACAGATGGCCTCTGGAATACCAGAGAGTGTTACCAAAGGCCACTCAACCAATAAAGCAAATACGGGTCTCCCTGAGTCAAGCAAGACTCCACTGTCAGCACCAGCTACACCCTGCCTGCCTGGAAATACTGTGCAGCAGAGGCAGCCATATGCCTGTATATCCCAAACCTAATTGGCTATTGGCTCTCTCCTTGGAGGAATAACTCATGGCTGATGCCACAAGCTTCATCCTCTACAGGTTAGGAGATGTTATAAGCCACAGTAAGACCCTGTCATATTTAACAGGAAAAAATGTAATTCATGGATTAACATATCATCCAAACATATGTGTCTATACCAAAGTAACCAACCATAACTATTAGTGCTCTTTAAATACCTATATATCTAATTGCTTGTGCTTCATTAGTAGGATCGAAAGGTTATTCTTGGACAAACTGTCAGCCCATGAAAGGAAACAGCCAGAATTGACCAGAGTCCAAGACAACAGCTCCAGAGAGAGTGGACTGTTTTGCTTCTCATCCACCTGTGCCCCTTTCCTAAGCCTAGGGAACAATCTGTGGAAGAGGGGGTGTGGTAGAATGTAAGGGCTGCGATTGGGGTGAATGGTGAAACTACAGCAATGTAGTCTGGACACTCATTTGATCAACTTGATTGAACATACAACCCCTCACCCCCTGCTGGATGGTGGGACTGTGGGGGTTTGGGCACAACAGCCTGCAAATTGGTTTCATATGAAGGATGCTTGTACTCATGGATCATCACTTATAGCTAAAAAATGAAAAAAAAAAAAAAACAGAGAAAGATGCAGGACAGTTATGGCAAAATGCATGATCTGGGATGGGGTGGGGGTAGGGGGGAAGGGAAAGGGAAATATGCCTGATCTGAATTGGAAAATGATGTATGAAATGCACAAAGCACCAATAAAAAATAAAAAAAATTAATACAGCTATATATATTATCATTTGGAACATTTCTGTAATTCCTATGTTTTCTCACCCATTACTCATCTTCATTTTATATACAGTAGTAAAAATTCAAAGATCCAATATTTGAGGTCTGAAGTTGCATTTTAAGATTTTTTATATTCAACCACTACTAATATGTACAATTTGTGTAAACCCATCCTGAATAACACTGAAGTAAACATGGCAGGGGCAAGGCAGAGAGTGACGACACTGACAATAACTAACACCTGAAGAATTCGTATGTAGCAGACTCCAAGAAACAGGGGATCCTAATCAAACTCAGACATGCCCATTAGAGAGATACTACTGCTCTTCCTTTCAAAGACCAATGAATACACACAGAAATTGAATAAGACAGTAATTTGCCTGAGGTCATTTAATAAATCAATAAGCTGGAATTCAAAATGAAGTCTTCTCAATTTCTGTTGCATGGATATTGACCACTCATATATTTTCTAACAAGAACAAAAATCTCACCTCTCTGATAGACAACTTCAAAAAGATGGAAATTAGGTAAATGTAGTCAATGGAGAAGTCCATTGGAGGAATGGCTTTCACCTGACATCAAGTAACTAATTACGAATCTCTCTAAGGCTGTCAGATGAGTTGTTAAAATGCTGGTTTGAGCCGGGTGTGATGGTGCACACCTTTAATCCCAGCACTTAGGAGGCAGAGGCAGGTAGATCTCTGTGAGTTCAAGGCCAGCCTGGTCTACATAGGGAGCTCCAGGCCAGCTGAAACTAAAGGGTAGACCCTGTCTCAAAAAGACTACAAATAAATGCTGGTTTGATATGCAGACACTAGAAAATGTGAGCAAGCATTGACTTCTAGCATCCACTCTCACCAATTAGCCGTGTCTTTCAGGAACTTTCTTCTATTTAGCAGATTTCTCAGTTTCGAAATGAAAGTCTCTGATTTATTTTTCTCTGAGAACACTTTCAGATCAGCATTTAAGAAACGATTTTATAAATGTATAAGTAAATATACATATAACAACTTTACACTCATTTGGAGTCTTGGGAATTAACTTTACAAAATAGCATCCTCAAAATATAAAGAGGTTTAATGAATAATTTATAGATTGCTATCACGTCCTTAGCTCTGTGAAGAACATCACAAATACACAGAAGCCCTACGGTAGACACCTCCACATTGCCTACTGATACTTCTTAACCTTAACAAGCACCTGGACTTGGCTGGCGCCTGCTCTTTGGACATGAAACAAGAAAAGAAGGGTGATACATCTGTGCAAGCGTTGGTCTTACATAGACAAGATTGCAAGAGGCAGATTCCTAATAGCTCCAAGGAGAAGATTAGATGTTCAGAGCTCATTATAATGTTCATTGCAGTCTAGCATCCTTTGGAGAATGCTAAACATAATGAACACTGGGCAATAAGTACTGCTTAGCTAACCAATGTTAGGCTGAATGCAAACAGAGTTTGGCATTATTGTATTAAATACACTGAGCTCACCATGTTCAAATCTGGTAATTTATAAAATTTTTTCTTTATTTTTATTTTTATTTTAAAAGTCAGAAAATTAAACAGAATGCGGTGTAAAGATCATCACAAAGAATCTGAATCATTCCTGTAAAGAGCTTGGTATTTGGAAGCCTTACCTGAAAACTCAGGTAATATCCCTAGATTTTTTCTATCTTTGTTGTTGTCACTGTTGTTGTTGTGTAGTGGTTGTTTTTCTGCTTTCAGTTTCTCATTATGTAGCCCAGGCTACCCTTGAAGTCTTCAAGCATCACTCACTTTGGTTCAGGGATCACAAGCTTGCAGGCCTGGCTTAAATATGCTTATTTTCTAAAAAAAAAAAAATACACAGAAGCAGAGAAAGAAGCCATTGTACATCTCTAGAAAAGCCCTATGATAACCGTGAGTTAAAAACTCGCCTACATACAAATAAGGTTGCTTCTTGTCATGGTTATTAAGTGCCCAGCACTGACCTGTGGAAGTGGACTCGGATTTCCAGGACCCGTGGCCTCAGGGGTCTCAAGCCATTTCTTTAGGTGCCTGCTATAGTTTTGGCGCCATCTGGTGGCCGTTCAGCTCTGGGTGAAAAAGCAAGAAGTAATTCAGTAGTTTCTGCGGATGACCGAAGCCAAGGACTTGTTTTGAAACCTCTCTACCAAGTAACAACTGTTTCATTTCGGCAACAAGCAAGTCGGTCCTAGGAAAGTATTAGAGCTAAGGGTATCCACTCTCTCTTTCTCCTTCTTTTTCCAGATGGAGTTAGGTGTACAAGAGCTAGTCTCCAATCTATTTCCCAATGGGTGGCATCACAGGACTTTTAATTTGTAACTACGTACTTGTCCATACATAAAGTCTTGGTTGAATCTTGACCCTGGAAGCTAATCCTGTAGCCACCTACCCCGAAAGAGGCAGATATACTCTCTTCCTTGAATAAGTTTCCTAACGACTAGGCTTACAGTCTTCTCCATCTTTCTTAAGGTTCTGCTGGGCACCCTTTCCTCTTTTATGGTTCGTTCTTTGTGCCTGTATGCTCTTCCTTTTGTCTTATTTTCCTCAGTGTTTTCCAGTCCCCCAGCTTACCTTTGCTTCATTATACGCGGCTCTGTTTGTTTCATAACTTCCAGCCTCTTTGCACTGTTCTTAGTTGCTGCTGTAAATGCGGATTGCTAACAGAATGTTGGAGCCTATGACTTCTTTTCATTTATAAAATGAAAGTGACATTTAAAGAAGGATAAGTAAGTATGTCAGTTTGGGTAGTCACCTTGATATTTTTAATGTGATAATATAATCAAGTCCATTCTATTTTAACATTTAGTCATTGCATTCTCACTCTGCTATAGGCGGAGAGTTGTGCTCCAACAGTCACGTGCCAAAGCCCTAACGCACAAAGTGAGGATAGTGGAGATGAGATCTGTGGAGGTTCCTAGGTTCAAATGAGATCTTGAGGGTGGAAGGGTGGAGCCCTCATGGTGAGATGAGGGCCTTATAAGAAATGACAGCAGGAGTGAAGAGAGATGGCTGAGTGGCTAAGAGCACCAGCTGCTTTTGCAGAAGACCCAGGTTTCCAGGATGCACATGGTGAGTAACAACCATCAGTAATTCCAGTTCCAGGGGATCAAATGCCCTCTTCTGGTCTCTATGGGCATTGCATGATATGGGTACATTTATATACCTGTAGGCAAAACACTCAGATACATAAAAGAAAAATAAATTAAAATAAACTGAAAAAAAGAATGTAGACTAGTCATAAACAACACATAGTATAGTCATATTTCAGTGTCCTGGAAAACAATGATCTAAGGAGATAGTTGTTTATGCTTTTTATGTCTGACTTCAAGTATCTTTTATTCTACCTTTGTTATTAATCTTTGTCTTACTCCACTTTCCTATTCATTAGTTTACTCATTTGTAAAATTATAATATTGGATTATATACTCTGTATTTTGTCATATGACAACTATAATGATTATTTTGCCTTTATATTTGTAAAAATTATATAGCTCTGTATCACAATAACGGAAACATTTTCTGGTAGTATATTTCATGTATTTTTGCTGTGCTGCAAACATCATACGACTGCTATAGCTATAGTGTCATTAGTGGTATGATCTATGTAGCCAACATTTCAAAGTTTTTTTGTCATTGACTTCAATGTCATTCTACAATTCAAGACTATATTTGTGTAGCCGTTTATTTGCAAAATGCTTCACTATTTATCAATTTAAGTATCAGTAGCCTTGAAAAACAAAGATTGTTATTAATCCTTAACTATAAAAGATTGAAACCTCAGATCTCTGATTCCAAATTTCACATTCTTTCTACCCTGCTGTGGTAGTCCCTCAAATGGGAGATCAGTAATGCGTTTATGGTTTTCATGTCAGCCTCTCACTTAATGGGTTCTTTTATGTCAGACTATTATTTCTAAAAAGACACAAATGTATACATAGCCATTACAATAGCCAGTTCTACTTTCAAAAAGGATCCTCAGTACAAACCTGGGAAGCCTCTGCTGCTCTCCTTCCCACAGTCCCTCGCCTTTGAAAAAGGGTAGTCCCTACAGAAAAATGGCAAGATCATTACTAATAGACTATGGTTTCAGGGACTTAAAGAAATTGAAACTGGCTGGATGGTATAGTGTGATTTTGACATTAATGTTCTAGATCCAGAATGGATCAGTAACACCAGAGATTGAAAAGGGGCAGCTAGAGAAATGGTTACGTGACTAGAGCGAGAGCCAGGTGTGAAACCTTGTGATCTTTAGTTTATGCCTTATTCTGCCATGGCAAGCTAAATGAGCATGCGAAATTTTGTTGCTTCCTTAAGTTCTTGGTTCTCTCATTAGCAAAATATCCACCACGTGTGCTGTGAGTTTGGGGGTACTGGAGACTAACGTTCCATGAATGATGAAAGCACCTATTTTGTCTTCAACACCAGTGTGGATGGTGTCCAATGACACTGTGTCATCATTCACAGTACCCAAGTCCTGGAAGTCAACTAAAACTACATAATTGAATATCTATATCCATGAACAATTTTGTGATTTTGAAAATATATTCTGGATTGTGGCTTTAATTTTTCTCTTAATACAGTATCTCATAAAGCCTCAGGCTGGTCTCAAACTCACTATGTAGCCGAGGTGACCTTGGATTTCTGCTTCTCTTGTCTCTACCTCCCCAGGGCTAGCATTCCATGTGTGCTGCCTGTCATGTGCAGTTCAGGCAGTGCTTGTGATTGAACCCAGGACTTGGTGCGTGCTAGGCAAGCACTCTACTAATTGAACTTCACGTCCAACTTTAATTTAAAAACGCTTCAATGCTACTAAGATAATGATGTTAATTATGTCAAACTTTAGCGTTTGACTTAAACAAACATGTACTTCAGTTGGACAAATTCACCCATTTAATACATATTTATTGATGATCTACTGATCCTTGGTGCCAAGAAAAAAAGACAGATTTTCTTAACCTTTATGAGGTTTATGTTTTGTTTGCATTTCCACAAACTTGTTCAACTAAAATAAAACATAAGTGTACTTTTTAGAATATATTTTTAATAAATCAAATTTTACTTTTAACTTTTGTCTAAACTCCCCTTGAGAGCAGTAACTCCCACAAGCATAATAAGGCAATAGATATGTTTGGCAGAACAACTATTTATGTCCTGTCTTCTGTGTTGCCAGGGTGATGGAGCAATATTGAAAACATTGGAGGTGGTTGTTATTGGCAAAGATTCAGGTTTTCCTTTCCAAATGGAAAGACTGTAAAAAGCAAAATGTAAGCTGGATTGTAGGCAGTAGACCGAATATGGCTGACTATACATAAATTGGATGAATGGGTTATTGGTGACTAACTGACTGTGTTTGCTATTCTTGGAAAGGTAATACTCATAGGCAATAGCTTTCTTATTGATATTTAAAAGTTATGAAATTATGGTGATCATGTCAAATACTTAGGATTTTTTAAAAACTAAAACACAATAATTGGATTCTTTCAAAAGGTGAGATTTCTTTTTGTCTACTCTTCTCCATTCTTTATGTGGGAAACAATTCAAAAGTTATACTGAGCTCTCCATATCACCCTGAAAGGGGAATTTTAATGTTTTCACAGTATAAGCTCAAATTCTAAAAGATTTTTAAAGCACACTGATCATCTACTTTAAAGGGAATATGTGATTACATGCTAACCTGGAAGGAAACAGTCCTCTGTGAGGTCTCCTGAATTTTTTTTTCCTGTCTGAAAGGGTCACATGAGTTCCAGTGCCATAAAATGGAGGGAAATGATTGGTGGAAACTTTTTTCATACCAACTTTATTCAATCACCCTTTAACTCCATAGAAACTAGCATGTGGTCACAGAATAACTGAAGAATGCTGCGCATTGACCCTATCTAACTCTGTGCCTGTCATTATGTAATGTGGTGCCTGTGTGTGTGTGTGTCAGAGAGAGAGAGAGAGAGAGAGAGAGAGAGAGAGAGAGAGAGAGAGAAGAAAAGAGAGAGTTTCTTACATTTCTTTGCTATAGGCTTTCTTGACCCCGCCCCCGCCCACTAGGTTTTTGCAGTTACAAAGATGCTGTTATACTGGGAGACAGAAGTCATATGGAGAATTTGTATGTTTGGCCTGATTCATTTGCTTCCACTGACAATCAAAGTCATGTTGATATGAAGTTTTTATTTTTCTCTGTAGTCTTACTGTCTATTTTAATAGCGAGATGAGCTGGGTCTTGACACACATTTTTATGGCCATCCCTGGAGGCTCTGCTTCAAGCTCATTTCTCCAACTGTTGCAACAATTTTTAATTACTTAAGTCTCTGCTAAATCACTGTATTCTCAAAACACCTGGAGTAGTTTTCTTTTTCTATACTAAACCTTGCCTGGTATATGTCACTTGTCCTCTGCTGAATGTGTGCAGGCTTGACCCATTCTTCATGGGAAAATGCTCACATAATCAGCATCATATTAATGAACCTGTTTAGAGTACACATCTTATCACTGTAAGTGTCCTTTGTTTTCCATGCTGTCTGTTTGGCTGCTCCCAAATTCATCTTTCATAATTCAGTATATTTCACAGCAAACAAATATGTTCATCCTTGTCTCTCCTGTCCAAATTCCTTTCTGAAATTTGTCTTCCTTTAAGTTTTCATTCTCAACCTCCCTTGATACCATAAGCCTTCTATGATCATCTAACCATTTCCTCAGTTAAATAGATCTTGCATTTGTGTCTCTTTAGGGTCCTGTTAGCCTCTTTAACACCATTTGATTTCAACTAAATAGTGATGATTCTCTCTCCCAGTTCGTACTACTGTTTTTTACTTACCAATATTTACTGAGTGTTAGTCGATGAGCTGGTCTTTGGAGGGAAGTATACAAACACAGTCTCTGTCTTAATGAGCCATAAATCCTAGATAGGTCAATAATCATTATACAAATTGGGCTCTAAATCAGTATGAAAGTGTCACCTCTGACATGTTTTATAAAGGCAAGTATTTCATGTAGTGCATGCCTACTGTGTATAATTTTATGTGGTTTAGGGGGAAAGCTACCTATGGAGGAGATGCATGGAGTGACACGTGCAGAACGGAGAGATGTAAAATTGTGTGCAGAAGTTTTGTTAGGGATATGGCATGTTACTGTGTCTTTTGCTAAAGGCATCTGCTGAAGGATCTCAAGGAGCTCACTTTGCTAGGAGGAAGAGGAGGAACCTGTTCTCATCAAAGAACCCACTTTCTTTTCCCAAGGCAGCTGTCACATTTGTGACTTGACTGTCCCTCTAAGCCCCAGTCTATTGCATACCACACACAGGCATGCATGCACGCACATATGCACACACATCATACATGACAACTCAGAGGGGAGAGTGTTTAACTATGAAGAAAATAATTCATTTATGTTTTGGTTGTTAGCCTTAGCCTTTGACAGACATGCTATCCCTCCAGCCCTAAGATCTCTGTCAGCTAAAGGCCAGCCTGTTCTACGTAGCAAGCTCCAGGCCAGCTGGGACTAAAGGGAAACCCTGCTTCAAAAAGACAAAAAGAAATAATAATGCATTTATGGAGTGCTTACCAAAGCTCAGGTATACTTCATACTTATTTACATCTAGGTTGACATTGAATCCTCACTGTAACCTCATGAAATAGACATTTAAAGGTAGACTGAAGCACCAGCAGAAATGAGAGTTTCTAAGGGCTGATGTGTCCACCACACAGCATTTCCTATATACTAAGTATAAATGACATAAAATTATTTTGTAGCTATTATTATTTCCATTATATTGAGGGGACTGAGGGGTGGGGAGATTAAGTGACTTGCATATGGTCTTGTAACTAGTGTGACCAGAACAGAATTTAAACCAGGCTGATTCATGGAACATGTGTGCTGTTATCACTCTGCTTTCTGAAGTGGATTCTAACCTCCATTTTAAGAACTGCAGGGAGTGTGGTCTGACCTCCAACTTGGCAGGAGGTGTGTGTGGAATCTGACTTCCATTTTGGAGAATCTGATCTCCACTTTGGAGGGATCTCTTTAGAAAGTGGATCTGTCTGTGCATCTCTGTTCTAACTTGTTCTCAGTCATCAAGAAAATTCATCTTCACAATCCTAATTTCTTTTGCCATTTGACCCATCTCTAGATTTCTGTCTCCTCTAGGGTAATATATTCTGGTTAATGTATACAGTTTAATATTAAATACTTAAAATGTGATTTGGAATGTCTATGTTGTGAATAATAAATTTTATATGACTTACAACATCAGAAATTCCCATTAGTTTGGATTGGTGAGGACTAATTGAACTATAGTCAAAGACATAAGTAGTTCATAAACAAATAAGCATATAAATCAAGAACAAGAAAATATTTCTAAGTTTGCTGGCAACAAGAGGAGTAATATGAATAGCTTCTGTGTTATAGACATTATTTGAAGAAAACTGGTCTTATGGTACTCCTCTACATTCCTTTGCTATTATGTGGAGAATGTAGGGTTTAAAACAGATCCTGAACCAAATTCAAAGAATGCCTGGGGTAAGGAATATTAAAGTCTTACCAAACATGTCAAAACTCTATGGAAAATTTGAGTTTCTTTCTGTAGAATTATCTTTTCAAGGTTAAAATATATTGTTTTTATCTCATTTCTAGAATTGTCCCCACACCCCCCAAGACTAAGAAATGCTGAAGAGAATATGCTCTGTCACAGGAAATACATTTATCATTCTCTGTTAAATAAGAAAACATGGTTGTAATAGTTTTAATTGTCAAGGTGACATGATGTAAAAATAATCTGGGAAGATGATCTCAATAAGAAATTGTTAGGACTGGGCTGACCTGTGTATATGCCTAAGGAGACTCACCTAACCCCCTGAATGTGGGTGGCATCATTGCCTGTGTTTGTGTCCTAGACATATAAAAGTGGAAAGTGAGCTGAGAGGCATGCATGCATTCATTATTTCTCTCTGCCCTGATCTGACTAGCTGCTTCAACGTCCTGTTGCCTTGACTTCCCTACAATGATGGACTGTAACCTAGAATTGTAAACCAAGTATAAGATAGCTTTAGTTGTCAACCTGACACACCTATGAAGAAAAATCCTCCACTGGGGAATTTCCTCTATCTAATTGGCCTGTGGGCATGTATGTGAGGCATTTTCCTGATTATTGAATGATTTTAGGGGAAGGCCCAACCCACTACGGGTGGTACCACCTTTGGGCAGGGTTGTATAAGAAAGCTAGCTGAGCACAGGCCTAAAGACAAGCCACTAAACATCATTCCTTCTTGGTCTGTGCTTCAGTTCTTGCTTCCAGGTTCTTAGCCTGAATTCCAACCTTGTCTTCCGTAGATGATGGGCTGTGATCTATAAACCTTTTCCTCTCCAAGTTGGTTTTGATCAGTGTTTTATCACAGCAATAGAAAGCAAGCTAGAATATCCTCTAAGCTGATTTTATCAGGGTATTTTATCACAGCAATGGAAAATAAAACTAAGACAGTGTTGTTTTTTTTAAGATAGACTAGATAGTGACTAGAGATATGGCTCAGCAGTTAAGAGTATTTGTTCTTCCAGAGGATCAGCACCCACATGGCAGCTAATCACTGTCTCTAACTCCAATTCTAGAGGATCTGAAACCTTCTTCCAGGCTCTGCAAACATCGCACACATGGGAACACTTACATGTAGCCAAAACATAACTACACATAATGTTTTTAAATAAATAAATAAATAAATAAATAAATAAATCCCACTGAAATAAAGATTGGTTTATCATTTCTGCTCTGGATGAAGTCATTATGGGCCCTGATCTATGAACCTAGTCTAAAAGCAACTTCCCCCATACCAGGTCATTTTTCCTTTATTCTTACAGTTTAAAAATGGAAATAATAGCCGGGCATGGTGGTGCACGCCTTTAATCCTAGCACTTGGGAGGCAGAGGCAGGTGGATCTCTGTGAGTTCAAGGCCAGCCTGGTCTACAGAGCAAATTCCAGGACAGCCTGGGGCTACAGGAAGACCCTGTCTCAAAAAGCCAAAAAAAAAAAAAAAAAAAAAAAAAAGGAAATAATTACAAATGAGACAAAGTTCTGAGATCTCTTTTGTTGTTTAAATGTTAAAATTAGTAAAATAAAATCATAAAAATGTGTGATTTGAGTGTCCCCCAATGCTCCACTGAGATTGCTTAGCTCTGCTCCACAGACTGTTGCTATTGGGATCTATATATTGAGCCCCAAGCATAGGGGATGGTGCTATACCCATAACAGACAAGTTTTCCCACCTTAATCAATGTAATCAAGACAACCCCTCACAGACATACCAACACACCAACTTGATCTAGACAGTCTTTCATTGAGAATCTCTTCCCAAGTGTTTCTAGATTGTGCCACGTTGGGGGATTAAAACTAATCATTACAAGCTGTAACCTGATAAGTGCGACTGGGTTCATTACAATGTGACTGTGAAACTTGGGTGCTAAAGATTATGTTTCTGTTTTTATTGATTTGGAATTTTTTTTCTGTCAAGTATATACACTCCAAACTATAGTGCTGTAGATACAATTGTGGCTTCAACAAAAAGATCACAGATGTTTTCAAGTTGCATCATAGCCATTGCAAATATCTTAAAATGTTGAATATTTTCCTAATCATTTCAAAATGATTTTATACCTATAATTTATAACTTAAATATCATATATTTTATTAATAAAAGACTCATATTTTGATAATATTTCAATGTAATTTGTGTCCCTTTTAATATATTTTATTTTATGCATTTAATAAAATAAATATTATGCTGAGAAAGAATCCATTTATTTCTCTATTATCAGAGAGTTTATAAGACAAAAATGTTTAAGAATCCCTTCTAACTTGGAAGATGGAGAGGCAAGAGCTTGGAAAGACTTGAGTCTCTGAGAATGCAAGGAAAAGAGGCTTCAGACAGCACTTTTTTTTTTTTTCGGCTGAGTGGGAGGGAATAGAGATACACTATTATAAATTATCTTATAAGAATTAATTATATGCCTATCTTGGTGGCTAAATCTTTAATCCCAGCACTTATGAAACAGAGGTAGTTGGATCTGTGAGGCTGAGGCTAGCCTGGCCCACAAAAATGAGTTCCAGGGCAGCAAGGGCCAGGAAGATCCTGTAAAAACAAACAGAACAAAACAAAACAAAACAAAAAAAGTGTTACCTGGGCATGAGGACATAGTCCTTGGGAGGCTGAGGTAGGAGAAACTCCTGTGGGAGGAGGTCACATTAGGCTTTGTAGTAAATTCTAGGCCAAGCCAGTTTGGGATATCTAGAGAGTACTTGCCTCAATATAACAACAATTGATAAGAAATCGAAAGGCAGAGAGTTAAAAGAAAGTTATTTTAAATCAAATTAAAGAATATTTGGTATCTTAAAAAAATACCTTTCTAAATAGTAAATCAGTATCTACCATAAAAAAGAAAAAAAAAACAGAAGCAGTCTCTACAGTATATTAGTCTTGAAAATATATTGAAAAAGTGCACATAAAACTTCTAAATTTGAGGATGTCACAGACGTTCCTCTTAATGAATTCCCCCATTAAATACTTTGCACTAACCAAATTCCTAGCCAAGAAAGTGGAGAGAATAGGTAGATAATATACACATGCTAAAAATTAGAATATTAAATAAACTATAAATGTTGAAATTTTTTAAGAAAAGGATATTTTTCATATTGTAAATATCTGAAAATATGCCTGCATAGAATATAAATTTTAGTGCTTAGATATGAATAAATATTTTATTTATGAAAATGTCTTAAAATATACATGGTTGAGAATGAGCCTTATATGCATATTTGAAATAAAATTAAAAATTAAATATAGGATCTGTATTTTGCAAAATTTGCTTCTGTAAGGGTGTTTTGAGTGGTATCAACTAAATACTTGCCTGAAAGATGACTCTCAAATATAAATGCTAAAACTGAGATGCTTTGTTTATTTAATTTCCTTTTGGACTCCAAACATTTTTATTCCCTTTTTCCTTTTTAGTAGTTAAAATTATTTTCTTGATCATTATTGGTTTTCATTTCCTCTCTTATGCCAAAGAATTTGTATTCTCATATGTGTGCTTATGTTTTAGATTAAAATCTCATTCAGGGACACCTCATTTCTCTACAGAGGTAAGCACAAAAGGAGAAAGATCAGCCTGTACAGAAAAGGACTTGAAAACTCAGCGGCCAAGTTCTCCACAGCAGGGGTAGAGGTGCCTCCCTCACAGCAAAGGTTATTGTCTCACCAAGCTGTCCGTTCCCCCACAATAAGTTGCAAAGAATTTTGCATCATACTTTCTGTGTTTATAATGTCAAATGATTCAGATATACATCAGTAAATATGGCCACATTTACACATATAAGGTATTTTTATAATTCTTTACCATTAGATTATTGACTCACTGACCAAGTTAAAGTACACATAAGCTCTTTAAATAGCTTTTCCTGTGAAACTAGAATTTGGCGGTTTGAGTATGAGGATTTCTCTACTTCCTTCTAGCCAATACATTAGTGATATATGAATAATATATTAATAATATTATTCATGTATTCAACTATTTGTTTCTCTAACAAATATTTCCCTCTTCCTGGCACTATACTTATTTAAAAAATTAATTATAGCCAGGCATGGTGGCACGAGCCTTTAATCCTAGCACTTGAGAGGCAGAGGCAGGCGGATCTTTGTGAGTTCAAGGCCAGCCTGGTCTACAGAGTGAGTTCCAGGACAGCTGGGGCTACAGGGAGACCCTGTCTTGAAAAGACCAAAAAAAAAAAAAAATTAATTAGAATAAATAGTGAATCCTTGCTTCCATGGAACATAGACTCTATACAAAGAGATAAATACTGTGGTTTTCAGTTAAAACTTTTAACCAGTTCTGCACTATAATTAATATCATAAACAGAAGGATGTGCTGGCTTAATTTAAGGACCAAAAGTAGAACTAAAATGAATGGTGGTTAGTAAAGGGTAGGGGAGAAAACCTTCCAGAAGCTATGTGGCAGAGGGATTGGAGGTCAGTGACTACCAAGTCTGTGAGAAACATGACAATAAATATTAGCATAGGTGAAACCTTGTGGGGAGCTGGCATGAATAACGCCAGGGTGAATTCAGATTGACCTCTATAATTCAGCAAGTTCTTGGCATGCATGGGTTAATCCTGTACAAGCAGATGGAGGGAATGTCCTTGCAGGCAAGGCAATAATACCTGAGGCTGTCTTTGGTATGTAAAACAAAGTTTATCTATACCTTAGAAACTGTCCTTGAAATGTAAACGAAGTTTAACTGTACCTTTACCCCATGTGAAATTTGCAGAAAAGTCCTTTTTATCTTGCTTGTATAAAAGGCCTTGGAAAATAAACTTCGGGGCTCCAGTATTAACTGGTCGCCTCTCCCAGCTCTAACCCTTTTGTGTGTGTGTGTGTGTGTGTGTGTGTGTGTGTGTGTGTGTGTGTATGACACCTGTGTAGGTGTGTGTGTTCATTCTGTCAACGTGGTGCCCGGACAGGGATCTGAATACGGGGGCTCAGAGTGAGGAACCAACAATCAAGGACATAAATTTGCACAAGGTAAAAAAGTAATTGGGGATCGGTGAAGTCTTTTGCTGGGAGATAATTGAGGGGCACGAAGTATAGAAAAACTTCAAGAGCCCGGTGTAAATAAAGAGTAAATCGAGGTGCACGAAGTAAAGAAAAACTTCAAGAGCACGGTGTAAATAAAGAGTAACTTAGGGTGCACGAAGTAAAAAGAAACTTCAGGTGCACGGAGTAATAGAATTAAAGAGAAATTTGGTAATTAGTGAATACTTTTGCTGATAAATAATCATGGGTCAGGGACACAGCCGCTTGCTTTTTGCACAAATGCTTAAAAACACGCTGAAAGTGCGAGGAGCAAGAGTAGGACAGCAGCGACTTTGCAATTGTTTTTAGCTTTTATTAAAAATGTGTGCCTGTGGTTCCCGAGGAGGGAACGGTAGATTTAGAAACATGGAAAAGTGGGGCAAAAGTTACAAGAACATTACGATACTCATGGCTCCGCGATAGTCCCCTCAGACACATTTAGCCTATGGAACTTAAAGATAGTTTAGATCCGAGTCATGAGAGAGAAAAAGTGCAGGAGCTGCGGCGTTTTACTGAAGTTGTACAGACTAAAAATGAAAGATAGCTGAGACTATGCAGAATTTAAAGGTACAGTTGCAAGGAGTTGAAAGTGTGTGTCAGGAATCAGTTTAACAGTCTTATGAGGAATGGATACTGCGGTTAACCGGAAGGGGGAAGCATGATTCC
Organism: Rhizomys pruinosus; assembly: GCA_009823505.1. NCBI lineage: Eukaryota > Metazoa > Chordata > Mammalia > Rodentia > Spalacidae > Rhizomys > Rhizomys pruinosus. The sequence continues at coordinate 39,492 of VZQC01013915.1, read as the reverse complement.
ATCCAGGTAGAGCAAGAAACTGTGTTAGCTATGGTCTGGAAACAGCCAAAAATAAAAACGGCGCTCTTTCCCCTTTACAAACAGGCCTGTGTATTGCCATGGAACAGGGCGAGAATGTAGGAGACTTTCATACACTAGTTCTAATTTTTGAGGCCCGGAAGGCCCTGTGTGCCCATAATCCTGTATCTTTTATTTATTTTTTTTTAATTTTTTTTTATTATTTATTTTTGTATGTGTATGAATGTATTGTTTGCATGCAGGTCTGTATCTTTTAAACAACTTAAAGAATTAAAGGTGGCTTGCTCCCAGTGCAGTCCTACTTCATCGTTTGCGCGGTCATTACTGGAGAGTCTGAGTGCTGATGCCCTTACCCCCTGGATTGGAAAAGGTGGGCTGGAGCAAGTTTATCAGGAGGAGATTATTTGTTGTGGAAGTCTGAGTACGGCTGATCAGTGTCAGGTTACAGCCGAAGTTAACAGGGCTCAAGGGGTTTAAATGACTTACGAGATGTTGGTGTGAGAAGGACCCTATGCAGATGGTGCCCAGCAAATAACTTGGCCAGCCAGAGTGTATGCTTAGACGGCTGCCGCAGCAAATAAGACATGGAGAAAGTTGCCAGATACCTGTAGAAAGACAGAGGACTTATCAAAGATAAGACAGGGACCTGATGAGCTTTACCAAGATTTTGTATCTCTGCTGCAGGCATGGGGGGAGATTGATAGAGGATGGAGAGGCCGGCACAACGCTGGTTAGGCAGTTGGCTTGCTGGAATGCTGATGGTGCTTGTCAGGCTGCATTGGGGCTGTTCAGGAAGAAAGGGAGTCTTGCTATTGTATTCGGCCTTGCTCAGACACTGGGCCCTCCTATGCTCAGGGCATAGCCCTTGCTGCTGCTTTGCAGGAGAATCAGTCTAAGTTTTGTTTCAGTGACAGTGCCGAGGAGGGCAGGGGCAAGGCTGAGTTTAACACCGATGCTTGGCGGCCATGCTTGGCCTTGAAATTAATTTTCATAAATTTACAGGTCTAAAATAAAACTTTATGGTTCTAATCTCCAAAGAAAAACTTTACTTGCTCCCCTAACCAATTTCTCAGGTTCAGCCCCAGCTTAACTCCTGCATATGTAAATTTTCTCCAGGGAACTCTGGCAAGCTGGAGACAATTGCCACGCCCTGTCCCAGAGTCAGTCCCAGCTAAATATTTTTTACAGTCCTCAAAAATAACATCATAAATCTACTAATATAATAACCAAAGTTAAAAGGTCATATTATCTGTATTGTCAAAAAAAATTTAAGGTGTAAAATAATTTTATGTGTTCTTCCTTAAATATTAACGAATAATGTAACTTCTCCCCTTTCACCAGTCAACTTAATATTTTCTTTATTACGTGTATATATGTATATTTGTGTGTATGTGTGTCCGCACATGTGTGTATGAGTATGTGTATTTATGTCTTAATGTTGTCTTACAAATTGTTGATGTATGGCAATACTATTATAAGATCAAACCTGCCTCTGAGAGAAAGATGGGCCCCTTTCTTCTCAAGACGCAGAGTTATAATTAATCAGTCAAATATATTATTCAATTTCAACAAAATCATGGTTTAATTGGGCTTGTAAAAATTAACTAGATGTATTACGGAACATTCTAATGAAATTGTATTGCCATCTATCTACTGGTTATGCTCCTTCATTCAGCGTTTAAGACAAAAAAATAAAGTTTCTCAAAGTGTCAAAGCAAACAATGTATTAAAAGGTAATCTTGTTTCATTTCTAATACAATTTAAAAGTATAATTTAATGTGTATTTTAGAGCATTTCAGAACTAGGTAAAACATCTTTAAAGCAGGGTTTCGTGCCAGGCCTAAAAAAGGTATCTCCAAGAGCTTGGAAAAAGATGGTCATTAAAATCCACTCTGTAAGGTTTAAAGTTTAAAATGCTATGTTCAACAATAACATATACATATATATATATATATGTGTGTATATATATGTATATATATATATATATATATATATAGAGAGAGAGAGAGAGAGAGAGAGGTAGGGAGAGAAAGATTATACTGATACACAATAAACAATATAAGTTAATGAACTTGATTTCTCCTGAAGTCATCAGTCTCATAAAAAAATTTTTGTTTTGTTTTTTTTTTTTGGGGGGGGGGTTGTTGTTGAGACAGGGTCTCCCGAGTAGGCCACACTGTCCTGGAACGCACATCTGGTAGACCAGGGCTGGACATGAACCACAAAGATCCACCTGCCTCCTGCCTCCCAGTGCTAGGATAAGGCATGCCACCACGCCCAGAAAGGCATACAGTTTTAAAAGCAAAGTGTATATTGGTCAAAATTTATTTGGTAGGTATTCCAAATCTGTCCCAACGTTTGTCTACATATTATATGGTATTTTCGGACGGATTTTTAGTAAACGTCAAAACGTCTATAGTTAAAGAAATTAATACAAAGATTTTAATGAAAATGGTGAATCATTTAACTAATTAAAAATACACCGATTGTTGTTCCAAAATTGTTTTCTCTACTTTGTGTATACCACCTTTGGGTCAATGTCGACACAAATGCTCTCTCTATTTTTCTGTATTGTATAGTATCACCTTATGACCTTCATTTGCCTACTAATATAATCTGACAAAAAGAATTGTTTGCCTTCCTAAATTCAGTGTACAATTTAATGGTAACAATTTTGGGTGAATTTAATAAAAACATTACACCTTGGTTCCTGTCATAGGTATGTGTATACAACGGCCTTTTAAACATCTATAGGTCAAAGTATATTATATATATAATATATAATATATATATATATATATATATATATATATATATACACAAAAAGGGGGAGGTGGTGGAGTACTCCCTCTGTGTTACAAATAAAAAAATTCTTTATTTCAAACATTTAGAAAAATTTAATTGTAAAATCTTAAAGCTAACTAAGGGAAAAGATTTACATGTTCCCACAGGTCAAAAGATCACCAACTTAATGCCTGAGAAAGAAAAGATACAGCTTTGCATTGTACAGGACAGACCTAGAAATACCAGCAGAGAAGTTGGCCCATCTGAACATGAGGAGAAAGAAAAACTTCAGATTGACTGAGCTACAGGCACCAAACATCTTTGTGGATTCTATTTGAAACAACTGTTTATGATGTGCTCTAATGAAACTTGCTTTCCAGGTGCTGCTAAGCTTTAAGATGATAAACCTTATCTCTCCTCCTTATCAGAAAAAGAAAAAAAAAACTTTTGATGGTAATAAAGAAGACAACTGTTATGGTAACGATTTCTCATGGGATATATATAGCTAGCTAGTCTTTAACTAATGGGCATAAAAACTATAAGAAAGGTCTATTCAGAACTAGATGTTAGTAAAAGTCTTTATAGGCTTAATAGTTTAGCAAATGTTTTTATAAAAAAAAGCTTTGGTACCAGCAATGGGCCATTCTACCAAAGAAGTGCTGGCTGGGGGCTAATGGCTCCCCCCAAAATAAAGGCGATTACCTATAAATTGGGGTACACATATGCGCATTAAGATCCTGGCTGCTGAAGACCTGGTGTGAGAACAAAAGTCTGAGAATGGAAAGGACAAAGACCATGCTTGCAAATGGACAGTGAGCCTCTAAAGATGCCAGAGAACGTTAACTAAGGCCATTGGAAAAGCACAATAATCATCTTCCTGAGCCAAACAAGACTCATTGCTATACCACACGTGCCTGGAATACTTTGTACAACCAGTGGCTGTGATAGTTATCCCAAACTTAATTGGCGATTAGCCCACTCTTTTGGGGGAATAACATGGCTGGTATTAAACCTTTAGTAATTAATGACAGTATAATTAGCCTTAGTACACAGACTAATATGCTTCTAAATATTTGTATCTGTGCCCACAGAACAACTTGCCATGATAAGCAATGCCATTTAAATAACCCTGCTGTCTCATTGCTTGCTTGTTAGTAGGATTGAACAAAGGGTTTCCCAAAACAAACTGTCAGCCCATGTAAGGAAACAGCATGGGACAGACCGGAGTTTACAGTGATATCTTGAGGAAAAATAGACTGCCTCACTTCTCATCTACTTTTGCCCCTTGTCCTCCAAGGCCCAGGGATCAAATGCAGAAGAGGTGGCACGTTAGACTGTAAGGGCTAAAGAGATGGGGGGGGGGGAGGACGGAGGATGGAACTTGGTGGTTGGCAGAGAGACTGGTCCGTATCGCGGAGACTAACGACACTGAAACTGAAGGGATGTCTGCTACTGATGCTTAAGGAAGGCCTTGCAGAGACCTATTGGGCTTATGTTCCTGATCCTCCTCTCCTGCATCCTTCAATATGGAAAGACTCAGCGATCTTGGTGGGAGTCAACGACATCCGGCTCCTTGGCTCGCTCTATACAGGTCATATTCTGGTGCAAACAGTTTCAGGATATAATTATAACATGAATTATAGCTTTAATTTCTTCAATAGCAACAGCCACCACGGCTGCTATTTCATTGTCTCAATCTGTTCATACTTCTTCCTATGTGAATAACTTAGCAAAAAATGTAACCTTTGCATTAGAAACTCAAGAAAATATAGATTACAAGATTTCACAAAAGTTAGATGCTATTTATGAAACAGTCATGTATATGGGGGAAGAAGTACAAGGTCTAAAGATGAGAATGCAATTGGACTGTCATGTTCAATATCAATGGATATGCATAACCTCAAAAATTTATAATGAATCTCTACATGGGTGGGATAAAATAATGCAACATCTACATGGAATTTGGCATAGTGCAAATATGTCCTTAGATCTGGTAAAATTACACCAAGAGATTGTCCACCTTAAAGAAGCTAAGCCACTTGATTTCAATGCTGCCAAAACTGTGAAAAATATTTTAGACAAATTACAAGCTTCTCTTTCAACCTGGTCCTCATTACCTCCATGCGTGGGGGTCTCATAGGTCTAGGAATAATGGTTTTGCTGATATTGCTTTGCTTACCCACTCTCCTTAAAATTATCATGAAGTCCCTACGGATGCTTAAATCCTCTATCTATGAAGTGCGACTCAAAACTCACCCTGAATGGGACGCAGAGGTTGGACGCCAATGACCCCGGGTGAGATCTTTCTGCAGTCAGTCAGCCTAAGACAGGGACCAAACCTAAGCTGTTTGTATCCCAAGGACCGGTAAGACTGAATTTTCGAGAATAGACAACCTAAGACATGCTCAACCTTCGTTATAATAAAAATAAGGGGGAGATGTGGGGAGCTGGCATGAGTAACGCCAGGGTGAATTCAGATTGACCTCTATAATTCAGCAAGTTCTTGGAATGCATGGGTTAATCCTGTACAAGCAGATGGAGGGAATGTCCTTGCAGGCTAGGCAATAATCCTTGAGGCTTTCTTTGGTATGTAAAACAAAGTTTATCTGTACCTTAGAAATTGTCCTTGAAATGTAAACAAAGTTTAACTGTACCTTTACTCCATGTGAAATTTGCAGAAAAGTCCTTTTTATCTTGCTTGTATAAAAGGCCTTGGAAAATAAACTTAGAGGCTCCAGTATTCACTGGTCACCTCTCCCAGCTCTATCCCTTGTGTGTGTGTGTGTGTGTGTGTGTGTGTGTGTGTGTGTGTGTGACACGTGTGTAGGTGTGTGTGTTCATTTTTTCTCAATTCCCACTCCCTCATTCAGGTTTTGTTTGACTTTGACAGCTGGTTCCGTCAAACCTGACTGAGCTTTATTAGCTACATAGTATTCCAGGGATTTTTTTTGTTTGTTTGTTTGCTTACCCCACATCAAATGCATCAAACAGCATGAAGAATTGCATAAACTGTTATTTATTTTATTTTGTATGTGTGCACATGTGAGTATGAGTATGTTCACACAATCCTGCACATATGGAGGCCAGAGGTGAATGCTGAGAAGTCTTCCTCTATTGCTGATTAAAGATTTATTTATTTATTATTTGTGTATATATGTGTGTTTATGCAAGTTTATGTGTAACAAGTGTATACGGGAGCTTGTGGAGGCCACAGGAGGCGTGGAAGATCCTACGGACAGAATTATAGGTAGGTGAGAGCTCCTATGAGGGTGATAGGAACTAAACTATGGTCCTCTCCATCCCTCTTCCTTATTTTTGAGGCAAGGTCTTTCATTGAACCAGTTCATCATTGTGTTTACATTAGCTGCCCAGGAAGACCTGTCTCTGTTTCCCAGTGCTGGGATTACAGATATCCTTTCACATGGGTTCTGGGGATGTGAACTTGTGTCCTGATGGTTGCACAGCAAGCACTTTACCCACTGAGCCATCTCCACAGCCTCCTGAATTGTATTTTCAGATTATTTAAATGTACATTGGAGAAGAAATGGGCAGTTTTTGGAAGAAGGTAAAATACATTGCACAGTGAAAGAGATGGTGGTATTTTGTAGCAGGGTTATAGACATATATTGTTGAAATGTTTGACAATGAAAGGAAGAATAAATTTGGTCATAAATTTTGTTTAAATATATGGAGTGAAGTGTTATCAATAACCAAAAAAGATACCAAGTAGAAAATTGAATATTTGCATACTGAACTAGAAACATCAAATTTTGAGTAATGTGCATAAAAAAGTATTGTTTATTCAAGTATAATGAGATCAACTAGAGAAAGAAGACCCAAAGCCTACTTCGATTAACTCTAACCATCTGGCCAAATATAAGTCTGAACCCATAAATTCTTTATCTAAAAATAAATATATTGAGTATATTAGTTGGTAAAGTTTATATGAGAGTTCTCAGGCTCTGACAACACTGATCTAGAATTCCATCTGAATAGTAGGCTGAGCTGGAACAGCAACTCATCTTTTTTAAATGTGTGTTTCTAATCTCCACTATGCCCCATCCCGTCTTGAAGGGGCTGTCATTTATCATCAGAACTTGTATTGTTTTCCAAAAGCTCACCTCAGTGACTTGCCTGCTGTTATGTCTCTACTCATATCACTGAACTATGCATAGACTTAAAATTCATTTACAGTCCAGTGAGGAATACATACCTGTAAACATATTTGCCACATGATGTGATAAGAACTTAAGTAGACACATGCAAAAAATGGAGAAAGTCACCTACTCTGCCTGGAAAAATAAGCAAAGAATAAAGAAGAGGGGTATATCTTATCTGCTCTTGAAATATCTCTGAGAATTTTTGGTTTGTGGCAAAGAGATATTTAAAAGAGAAATGAAAGCAAAATTCTGGGATAATTGAATTTCATCAAGTCATGGATGTTTTCTGGGAGACAATTAGGAACTTTTATATATGAGAAAGGACAGAATGGATTTAGAGAAGAAGGTCAAGATGAATTCTGAAATATATTTTATGACAGAATACAACAGTTTTATCCTATAAGAACTAGAGAGCCACAAGGGCAAACTGTAAGCTGTAAAGTAACCATTTTCTGGGTAATCTTAGCCTGTTCAATCTGCTGACCAGAAAATTCATCTTTCAGTCACTTCATGCAACAGACCATTTATTTTGAAATGTTTTAAAGACCAACTTGTTTGTATATGTAAGTTCAGGTGTGAACAACTGGCTACTGAAATTCTATCTTAGTTTTCAAGTAGACAAAGATTACTGAGCAGAGCTTGTGTTGACATGGAAGCCATGCAGGCATCCAAACCATAGACTTTCTTCTCCAATTTGACATCCATATTCAAATCTTTTGGCCTCACTACGTTAATATATACAAACCCAAATAGATCAAAGATGTTTTCTTTTCTGTGAAATACAAGTATTTCTCATTTTAATTAACAAACTAAAGCTCTAAGTCATTAACAAATATTAAACTTATAAGCATATCTTATTATTTGTTTTATTAAGACAAATTAACTTTGGATTCTAAAAATGAGACATCTTAGTCTTTGATTGAATGAAAAAATTGTTATGGTACAAGGGCAAATGCCGGATTTTGAATTATATATAGTGATGATTCATGAGCATGACCATAAATCATAAATAACAGAGCACATCTATCTCGGGGACTGTCAGGAGCATATGGAAGCATCAGGTGCTGGTGTGACTAATGATGATCTGTAGGCCAGAATGAAGTCCCTGCTTACTGCTAAACTCCCAACAAATACAGACTAAAACTGGATTGGAATTAGGAAGACTTTCGTTAGTTTGAGAACAGAAAAAATAGTACTAAGTAAATTAGACATCAAATAATCTTTTCATCCAAAAAACTATGCTTTTTCAAAAATGCTAATCATGTTCGAAAGGATAAGCCTATATGTACCTACCATTCTGAATGTGAATTTGTGCATGCGTGTGTGTGTATGTGTGTGTGTGTGTGTGTGTGTGTGTAAATGTACAGACCATGAAGTCTGTGATCTTGTACCATTGTAGACCTTCAAATCAGTCTTTCTTTGTTGTTATTGCTTTCATTTTAAAGGAATTTTTGTTTAAAAAAAGAAGACTAGATAGTGAAGAAAAGAATTTCTGGCATGGCAAGACATAACTTGAGCTGGATGGTTAACCATGACCTGTTATAGATATTAAACACAAGAGTTTTGTTATCAAATTATGAGAAGAACTAATTTAAAATCTTTTTAGCTCTGTGGTGCTCTTACAAGGCTAGTGCAGAAAGCTTGCATTTAAAACCTGATGGAGCATTTTTAACCCTTTAGGAAGTAGCTATAGGTTATATTGACTGCCCGAAATAACAGTCTCTAACTAAACTGAAAGGAAAACTCCCCCCAGAAACAAAGAGGAGCTTCAGGGTTCCTGCTGAGGCTTTCTTCTCCCTGTAAATGGAGTGTATAGAAAACTGCCTGATTTTTCTTGCATTGGCTCCACTGGATTCCCACTTCATAAAGCTTTCACTATATCTGAGCATCTTTGGGAGCGTCTGCTTCTACCAGTACCTTCAGGATCTCTTTTCCTGATCAACCAGACAGGTTATTTTTAGGCCACAAGACCAAAGGTACCAGGTGAGAAACAAAAGCAGAAGGTAAGGGCAGATTGTGGCATGCTTTCTGATTCAGCCACTATGTATGTATCTTTCCCCAAATTTATTTTAGATATGATTTTATGCATTTTAGTTAAAAACACAATACACATCTTAGAGTAGTTTTATATATAGTGAAAGAAAAGAGGGAAATGTAGAAAAGAATGACTTTTTTAAGGCCAAGATATTGTTGCGGGCTTTAAGCCTCACATCTATCAGATTTAATATTGTCTCCTGGGAGGAAGGCAGACAGTTCTGACAGGAGAAACATAGATACCGAGTGGCCTTAGACCATTTTCTGCTATGTGCTTGCAATTTGATTTTTGTTGATTTCTCCCAGGGATTTTTTCCAGATGAATAATTAATTGGAGTCCATGTCAATTTTTCATGGTCATTGAGTTCTGTAGAAATCTTCCTAGAATAAATCTTTTGATTTGTGAGAAATGAATTGTTGTGTACTCTGCTCTATGCAATTTTAAGGATGTCTATATCCATATGAGATTTGTCATTAAAAACTCAATTAGCTTCAAAATATAATCCCTGACACTTTCCTTAGCCCTCTCTCCCTTTCTTTCACTTCAACAGTACCTGCAGAAACTTTCAGGATAGCTTGGGCAATTTGGAGTTTATTAATTTTTCTATGATTCAGTAACTACCTAGTACCCATGATCTATTAGATTATATCCAATTATGTAACTGTTATCTGCTCTTATGGAATCTTAAATTTTTATTTGAGAGATGGAAACATTCTAATAATTAATTAAAAGCCAACATAAAAATAAATGTATAACTAATCTAATCATGTATCACATCATTAGAGGAAAAATTGTGATAAGAAAGCATAGAGTCAGTTTATTGTTTATCCTCTAATATGTGAGGGATGATGTTATAAAACTTGCTCACTATGTAGACCAGGCTGGCCTTGAACTCACCGAGATCTACCTGCTTTTGCCTACTGAGTGCTGGGATTACAGGCTATCATACCCGCCTCACAGGTATCTTTTACTGACTAGTTTTGTGGGCTAGATATTTGGAATCTGTAGACTGAAGAACTGGCCAGTGTTGATGTAGAGTATAGTCTCACCTCATATTTTCCACAGATTTTAATAAAAAATGATATTTTCCATTTTGGTGCAATATTAATCTATGTCATCAAGCATTAATTGAGTTTAAATTTTTTGTCAATTCAAGTGAGGGCTGATAAAGCATATACAGGTGTGGGCATAGAATATACTTCAAGGAAAAGGCTTTCAAGAATTGGAAGGTAGAACTTGGGAGCTAGTTATCTGGGACAAAGTAAATCAGAGAATGGAGCAGCTCATTGGAGGATGGGCTATTTCCATCCTTGTTAAGTCTGCAGGCTTTAGAGAAAACTGCTGGCTTCAAATGTCATCTTTGTAATTACTGGCTATGTGACTCAGAGCACATCACAAAGTATTTCCTCCCTTACAGTAGAGATGGTTTCTTAGTAGATAATGTCCTTGCAAATGTGACTCTTTAGGATTGGTCCAACTGTGCCATTTCTTCCCAGATAATTTTAGACCAATTAAATCTTAATGTCTGCAAAAATTTAGCATCAGTGTAGTCTTTTACTTCTTTAATATCTCTGCACAGCAGCTCCCTGACTTGCAAAATAAAGATGATTACAACTTCTGCTTTATTGGGTTACTTGGAAAAGGGAGTAAAGCAATATTTGTAAAGCCCTTTGAATACTACCTGGCCTAGACCATACACTACAGAAATAAAAATCAATGTATGTACAGAAGCTACTGTCTTCCTTCTAAAAATCCAGTATTTTATAAACCAAGTGCTGGTTCCACAGTGGATAAGAGATAGGAAACTATTTTCAGAGCTAAAACTACACAAGGAGTAAACAATTTCCTCAATAATAAAGACCTATAGAAAGGTTGGGATGCATGTGTAAGGAGTGCAGACTTACTGAAATTCCAGTAGTGTACAGACCTGTGCAAAGATAGAGATAAAACAGACAAAAATTCTGTATACAAAGTCTAGACTACAAGAAATTGTCTCTGCAACTGCCAGTAAATTATATGACATAAAGCAGCAGCTCTTCTGATGCAGACTTCGTAGGATATGGACCTCTTGGGATTTGAAGGGGCCAGTAGGGGGTGCAGAGCTGAAGATTAAAGAAGATTGAAATCTGAGTAGGAATTGAATGAAGGGCTGTGCCTTTTCACAGAATCCATAGAGACAGCTAGCAGAAATCAACACTCGGCTCACCCTGCAGTTCAATTCTGTTTGCTTCCTGTATACACACAGAATTACAAACACAAATATAATCACACTACTGTGTAAGCATTTTTCATTTGTATAGATTTTCAGCCCCTTTTTCTTCTTTTATATTAAAACTTTTTATTTCTTTTTAATATTTTTTCTAAATGACTATTTTTCTTGAATTTTTATGCGTTTCATACATAACTTTTCAGTCAGTCTTAATCACCATTATACCTGTGGCTCCCTTGTCATCCTCCCTTGCCCCCACCCCCAGATCACACTTTCTGTCATTCCTTCTAGAGTCCTTGAGCCAAATTACTCTCTTCCTCACTCCTCAGTGCCAGCTCCTCCCCTGAGCTCTATTTAGCCTATCCAGAGTCTCTTTTCTAAAGAAAGCCAGGTCTTCTTCACCTGACCACCATCTGCTTCCAATATTTACTCAGCCAATGTTGGGCTCTGCTCTCCATTTGTATGGTTTTATGCTAGGTTTCTGTCCAGGCAAGCATGCATGGGTCTTGTGCATGCCGATACCAAGCCCCAGGAGCTTGTAGGATTCATTTCCATTTAGTCTTGCAACCTCCTTGGCTCTTACAATCTTTCCACACCCTCTTCCACAATGTTTTCTGAACCCTGGTTGGGTGAAGCTGAATATAGGCAACCTATCCATGGGACCACACTCTGTAGACTCCTAATCTTCATGGTTTGGCCATTCAGGCCCTTTGGGTTCCTGGTCTCCTGTTGCAGGAAGGAGCTTCTTTATAACAAGAGTTAAGACATAGTTAATGCCTTCTTGGGTCCCTGTTCTATGATACTTCAGCCTTACGTGTAGAGGCTGTATTGTACATGTGTTGCCTAGGCATGAACCATTCACAGACCATGTCTGTTAGTGTCCAGTTGTGGGACTCTGTACTCTTCTCATCTGGGGCAAAAGAAGCTTCTTTTCTGAGTGGTGTCTGGGATATTTGTCTGTAAATATAAGGATACTTCTTTTGTAGTTAGTAAAATTTTACTTTAGCCTAGGGATGTGTCTACCTTGTGGAATTGTCTAAGATCTATGACCTCCCCAGATGTGTGCATCTGGCTATTTTAACATTGGCACACATGAGTTTACTTCCACTCACTGGGCTTTAGGTCCAATTGGTTAGCCGTTGATTTCCCCCAAGATAGACATGCCATTGCCATCACTGTCTTATGCTGTGCCAGAGGCCGATGTTGGCCCATCTACTAATGATCTCCCTTTGTGGTTTATGTAGTGCTCACCACAACCATGAGAGCTAGCATTCAGGGGTGGTGGCTTCCAGGTCGGATCCAGCTTCATTGCTCAAGATCCAGTCTCCAAAGCATGTCCTGTCTTCAGCAATAGGGTCTTACCTTCAGGTTCTGGAAGGCAATCAAGGGCTGTGGCAATAGCCTGTGTCATTTTTGGAGTCTCTTGGACTAACCTGGCCAATTACTCATAGGAAGGTTTCTCCTGTCTGGTACTGTTTCTTGATATGCAGCATTCATCTTTCCATATGGACTCATGTACAAGTATTGTGTGCGCATTTTGTCAATAGATTGTTAGACTAATGTTTCCAACAGGTTTTTACCCTAACAAGGCATTATTTATCCCTCCTCTCTCCCTATACCTGTCAGGCCCTCCCTCTATATCTTCTCCACTTAAAATATCCCCATGTCTCCCTTAATACTGCCAGACTTCTATGGCTCCACTTCTCTTGTCTCCTTTTCTTCCCTTCGTCCCCCTCCCTTTCCTTCTATAACCATTCTACTCCCTTCCCACTTAGATATCCTGCCTCCCTTAGTAACATCTGTCACCTTCTGTCTCAGGTTCCCTCTTTCCCTTCATATTCCTGGTTCCTTTTCATTTACCTGGTTCTTGCAGTTACCTCATGGTATATAAGGATTTTGTACTAGGATCCACAAATGAGGAACAGCATATGTCATTTGTTTTTAGAGTGTGTGTTGCTTCACTTAGCATAACAGCTTCTAGTTCCATCGATTTACCTGCAAAATTCATGATGTCATTTTTTTTTTTACTGATGCATAGAACTCCATTCTATAAATGTACCACATTTTCATCATCCACTCATCAGTTGAAGGACACTTAAGTTGCTTCCAGTTCTTTCCTGTTGTAAAAAGAGCAGCAGTAAATATGGATGTGCATGTATCTCTCCAATAGGATGACTCCTTTGGTATAAGACTGAGTCAAATGCTAGGTTCATTTTTTACCTTTTTAAGAGTTCTCAACACTGCTTTCCATAGGGGTTGCATGAGTTTGCATTCCCACCAGCAGTGAATGAGTGTTCCCCTTTCCCACATCCTATCCAGCATTTGGTATCATTTGTTTTCTTGATCATGGCCAGTCTTACTGGTGTAAGAGGAATTCTTAAAGTGGTTTTAATTTGCATTTACTTAATTACTAACAATGTTGAATACTTCTAAAGATGTTTCTGAGCCATCTTAACATCTCTTGAGATGTCTCTGTTCAGATCTTTAGCCTATCTTTTAATTGGGTCATTTGTTTCCTTGGTCTTTTGGTTTTGTTGAGGAATTTATATACTCTGGATGTTAAACCTCTGTCTGATGTGTCACTGTTGGACATTTCCTCTCACCCACTCTGGGTTTTCTCTTCACTTCTTTGATTGTTTCCTTCACTGTACAGAAACCTTTTAGTTTAATGAGGTTCCACTCATTGATTGTTGACCTTACTTTCTGATTTAGAAAGTCTTTTCATATATATATATATATATATCTATATATATATATATATATTATATCTATAAGTTACTTCAATGTTTTCTTCTAACTATTAGTTATAAAAAAAGCACAAAACCCAATAAAAGGCACATGAAGCTTAGGTCACTCCAGGAACATACTTTATTTCCATGTGGACTGCCAGCTGCAAGCCGCCTGCAGACAGTGTGTGGAACTCGGACAGCATGGCAGGGGGCAGAGAGAGGCAGACAAGGCAGACAGAGACAGAGAAGGACAGAAGGAGAGCACAGGGACAGGAGAGAGAATGGGGAGATGGAGAGAGACAGAGAGAGAGAGAGAGAGAGAGAGAGAGAGAGAGAGAGATGGCAGCTGGGGTCCACCCTTTATACCCATGAGGTGGGGCCTCAGGTAAGCGGGAAGGGGTCAGAAGATTGGCAGTTTCTGGAGGAAGTGGGCACCTGTGTGCCCTTTAGGATTCTGGGAAGCCTGGACCTAACATTCCAGCCTTTTGCTTATGATAAGGAAATGGGGTGCTGTTCTCTCTCTTCTGTATCTGCTTCAGAGCTGATGGGGGGGCGAAGTCTTGGGGAGAACAACTGTCAGGCCGGAGGGTTAGAGTCCAGTATCCCATTTTGACTGCTGTGGGTGCTCTGCCCAGTGGGTTTGGTCCATATTGATAGTGGCCAGTACTTAGTGGAAGTTTTTTTTTCTGCAACTGAAAAGACAAGCTGGTTGAGTCTTATATGAGTATATCAGTGTGGGGACTTCACAGTACCAACAGGGGGCTACTGAGTGCATTAGCAATTGGTGGGTCACTGTCTAGGGTCTGCAGAGGGAAAGAGGACTTGTACTCTGGTTTGAGAAATTGGAAAAAAGTTTTAGTACACAAAGCTCTAGAATGAGGGCCAGCTTTAATACACAGGGCTCCAGAATGAGAGCTATAACCATGGGAATATAAAAGGTAGTATTTTCTGGCATGGCACATTAAATCTGTCATCTATCTCTGAGATATTTTCTAACATGACATAGTAAATTCCTAACTTGGCACAGTAGTTCTCTCACCTATCTCTCTGATAATAACCTATTTCATTTTCTCTTCTTTAGATTACAATTTCCTGTTGGGGTGTTTAAAAGCACACAGTTAGCTCAGAGAAATGAAGTTTGTATTGGTATTAAGGTCAGTTGAGGTTCTGGTTCTTAGGGGGTCACTCAGGCCTTGCACCTGGCTCTCTTCACCAGTTCCATCTATGGGAGGACAAAGTCAGGCCTTGCTTGGCCACACCTTCCCTTTGAAGCCTGAGGAGTTTCTCCTCTAAATGGACTTTCCTCCTTTGACTGGACACTGGCAGGATGAAGTCTTTTTTAAAATTTTTTTTTAAATTTTTTTATACATTTATTTTCATATGTGTATGAGTGTACTGTCTGCATGCAGGTTTGTGCACCTGTGTTGTGCAATGCCACGCAGGTCAGAAGAGGGCATTGGATTCCCCTGGAACTGGAGTCAAAGATGGTTCTCAGCTGCCGTGTGGGTGCTGGGGTTCGAACCCCGGTCCTCTGCAAGAGCAGTTGGCACTCTTAACTGCTAGGCCATCTCTCCAGCCCCCTGGATGAAGTCCCTTTAAGTCACTCTCCAAGACTTCCCTGGTGGAGGATGACTAGTGACTCACTGCCACAGGGCATGCTCAAAGTTGCGGATGCAGGACCCTAGGACCCAAGTCAACCTCAGAGGGTAGGGGCCAAAATATTCTCCCTTCAAATCCCTCTTGTCAAATAAGATTGGAGCTTTAAGTGTGACTGTTAAACCTCCAAGAGTATTATTTGAATTAATTTGGTACTTTGATTACCACATAACTCCTAAGTAAAGCTTGAACATTGACTTAAGCACTGTTAATAAATTCTTAATTGCTGTGGCAAAAATATTCTGTCTAATAATAAAAGCTCATGGTAGGATCCTGGTAGTGGCTGCAGCACAGGCTAGGAAAGGATGCTACTTATTGGCTTGTGTTGCTGGCTCATGTTCAGCCTATTGTATACAATATAGAAATATCTTGCCCAGAATGGCATCACCCACAATGGGCACAAGCCAGTCCAATGAAGGCAATTATTGAAGTTTCTCAGCTCAGGTATATCAAGTTGACATTAAACCTATGGAGTAATTCTTCTACAATTTGTTCTTTAAGGTCTATGAATGTCATTTAGGTACTCAAAGTACAATGATTTAAACCATGCAAGGCAAAAGTTTCTAACAACATAGCCTATGAAACAAACCCAAGATAATAAAGAGGTTAAAACCAGTACCTTCTCAAATGAAGGCCATGTCGCTTTTCCCCAGATTTTGTATTATAACTTTGAAAAGGAAAAAGGAAGGAGGGGGCACTGTCGCATGCCACCAGTAGACAGGAAATTCTTAGGTCTCACCCAATTTGGTTACATTCGGACTATCCGTGTGGTCACTGGAAGTAAAACCTAATTTCTCTTAAAAATGTTAACACACAGGTGCACCAACCTACATGCAGACAGTACATTCATACACATAAAAAATAAATAAAATTTAAGAAATATATTAAAAGTAACATGTGCAAAGTATAACAGATATATAAAACAATTTTAGTATGTATGGGTAACTCTATATATGTCTGTTTCACTTGAGGCTGTAACTAGGTATATAGTACCTGGTAGGTGGAACACAATTTCTTGTACATGCCATAATTACATTATAGAATTCTTAAAATTGAACAGTACTTCATGCATACACTTATAAATAAGGTTCTAATAAATAAATTTGGCGATGACACTTTGTAAAGGTTGTGCTAAGCAGAGGCACATGCACTGTAATCATACACAGACAGATCTTAATATGCTGTTTAACAATGTCATACACATACACAAATGTATTCACACATTCCTTTAAGAGATTTTTATCCTAGTGGTTGTACTGAACCATCATATGCATTGGATAAAACACCTTCAGAAATATTATTTGAAATATGCAGCTCTGATTAATTGCACTGCCAAGGCTGAGATGGCGTCTTGCACCTTTGGTTCTAAAACTATGAACTTATTGAAATACTTTAACAAGTGATTGAAAACAGAATTATATATAATAATTAAAGAACTGACAATATCAAAGGTACTTAGGCTGTTTCACTGGAGGAAAGGGATTTCAGAGGAAGCAATGTGCCACTGTCCAAGTACCAGAGTATGAATGAATCCAGGGATCTTTGGTCAGAAGGACAGAAGCATAGCACAGGAGAAAAAGAAAAGAAAAAAATCTGTTAGTGAACCCGTAAGGGTCAAAAAAATCAGGTCTTCAGACGTCTGGAAACAGGAAAAAAACTGGAAAAGAAAATTTTTAGTTGTAATACCTGTGAAAAAAATAATTTAGACAGATAATAAATAAAACCTTCAGGTAAGCAGTGTAGAAACCTAGGAACCCGGGTTCAAAGCAGGCCTTTGAAGAAAAAAAAATTAAGAGGCATGCCAAAAGTAAACTTAATTTAATTTTTGTTTTAGTGTTTGTGCACAACATAGAATAAAAGAAGTTTGAAGTGGCCACTTTGTTTGGACGAAAAACACATAGGCAAGCATGGATACATGACAGTTACAAAGACACATTGAAGAATGGTTATAACATACAGACAGGTTGGACAGATATATGACCTAACTGTATCCATTAACTGTGGACAATGGGAAAATCCCCTTTTATCTAAAGTTGTCCTTCATTGTCCTGGGCTGTGGAACCATTAATTGCAATTATCACATTTACAAAGAATCACTTAGAGTTTAAGACATCTGCTTGGGTGTATGCCTGCAAAGGATGGTGGACAGGGCAGGCAGAAAAATCTGGTGGCTTGTGCATATTACCTGCTAATTTAATGAGAATAAATTTAGTTAGTGGAAAGAGGCTTGTATCGAGAAACAGACACAAAATGGATTTCTGAAATAAAATGGGGTTTATAAAGAAAAAACGATGAAATGGAAAATGCCAAAATCTGAAATAATCCCTTAAAATTAGGCAAAAGTTTTGTAAACAAAATATAGAAAAAACAAAAACAAAACACTGTTTGTTAAAAAGCCAAATGATGTAAAAAAACTCAAACAAAAGCCTGTAAAAATTAATTATCCATACAAAAGTAAAAAATGAAAATTGATTGTATTTTGAAATGGATGAAAAACCCATAAAATCAAAACTTGGTTACTCTACACAAAATGTATTAATGCAATTCCAATTGACCTTGTATAATCCAATACAAAACCCAAAAACCAAAATTGTGAAAGGATCAGAATATGCCATTAAATAAATCACAAGAGAATTAGAATATAGAAATTTAGGCTTTTTTGCCATGCGGGCGTAATAGAGGGTGTGGTTTAGCACTGCCATTGAAACGGGGGCATATGCAGACAAAGCCTCAAGATGGTGGCTGAGGAGTGGGTGTGGATTAGCATGGTTGTCATGGAAACAGTCCACAGCATGTCTGAATGTGGGGCAGGGGAAAAAGCTGCATGGTGCATGGCGAATGGGGAAAAAAACGCATGGCTGGAGTAGCGGGTGCAGTGGGGCAGAGAAGGCACAATAAAAGAAAGAAAAAAGACTGCAGAGGGCAGAGGAAGAGAGGGAGAGGTAGGGCGAGAAAAAAAGATAAGTGTGGGGTTGGAGAGATGGCCTAGTGGTTAAGAGCGCTGACTGCTCTTGCAGAGGACCCGGATTCGATCCCCAGCACCCACATTGGCAGCCGAGAACCATCTGAAACTCCAATTCCAGGAGAACTTCAGTCCCAGGGGAATCCGAGACCCTCTTCTGACCTCCGCGGCATTGCACGACATGGGTGCACAGACTTGTATGCAGACAGTACATTCACACACATACAGAAATAAATAAAATTAATAAAAAAATATAAAAAAGATAAGTGAAGTCATTTTAGTCTCAGAAAGCAGCCACCTGAGGCTAAGGCGTCCACCTTAGTTCTAAGTGGGTGCTGGTCAGAAACCCCAGGTCTGCGTGACCAGTGTGGGAGTCTCTGAAGTCAGGGCCTGCAAGCCTGTGAAGTCAGCGTCCCAAAATCACAGGGGAGGCCAAAATTCAGGTCCAGATTCTGTCCCCAGCATCCCGGTAGACAGCAATCTGGATGGAAACAATTGGGGAGAATCCCTGATTTTGCTGGCACTTAGGGATTCTTTAAAAATGGAATGGAAGCCTGGCATAGTGGTGCACGCCTTTAATCCTAGCACTTGGGAGGCGGAGGCAGGCGGATCTTTGTGAGTTCAAGGCCAGCCTGGTCTACAGAGTGAGTTCCAGGACAGCTGGGACTACAGGGGGACCCTGTCTCGAAAAGACCAAAAAAAAAAAAGAAAATTAGTGTCCTTCTGGCTGGGTGTGGTGGTGCACACCTTTAATCTCAGCACTTGGTGGCAGAGGCAGGTGGATCTCTATGAGTTTAAGGTCAGCCTGGTCTACATAGCAAGGTCCAGGCCACCTGGGACTAAAGGGAGACCCTGTCTCAAAAAGACAAAAAACAAACAAACAAAAAGGAAATCTTAGTAGAAAGTTAGTGTTCTCTTAGGAAATTTATTATTATTATTATTTTTTGGTCTTTTTGAGACAGGGTCTCCCTGTAGCCACAGCTGGCCTGGCTTGCTATAAAGACCAGGCTGGACTTGATCTATCAGAGATTCGCCTGCCTCTGCCTCCCAACTGCTGAGATTCAAGGCATGTACTACCATGCCACGCATGGAAATTTCTTAATTTGGTTATTTTAAATATTGTTTATTTAAGTAAAGTATTTCTTTTAAAATTATTTTATTCCTTAGTGCTTGCGTAAGTGGGGTTACAGAAGATGTGAAGATATTTGTTGGATTAAAACCAATAAAAACAATCCTGGAAAGACAAAGACTCTAGATCCCAAGGCTGTTTTCCAGNACCCGGGTTCGATCCCCAGCACCCACATGGCGGCTAAGAACCGTCTGTAACTCCAATTCCAGGAGAACTCCAGTTCCAGGGGAATCCGAGACCCTCTTCTGACCTCCGTGGCATTGCACGACACGGGTGCACAGATCTGCATGCAGGCAATACATTCATACACATACAAAAATAAATAATAAAAAAAATTTTTAAAAAATTAAAAAAAAAAAAAAACACATCTCAAGCCCAAGTCTACAGCACCATTATATTAGGTTATAAAAAAGCACGAAACCCCCGTAAAAGATACATGAGGCTTAGGTCACTGCAGGAACATACTTTACTTCCAGGTGGGACTGTCAATGTGAGCCGCCCGCAGACACGTGATGGGACTGGACAGCATGGTAGGGGGCAGAGAGACAGAGAGAGGCAGACAGAGAGAGAGGGGGACAGAAAGGGAGAGCAGGGGACAGAGAGAGCAAGAGACAGAGAGAGCAAGAGACAGAGAGAAAGAAGGGGACAGAGAGACAGCAGGGGGACAGAGAGAGAGACAGAGAGGGACAGAGAGAGAGAGAGATGGTGGCTGGGAACCACCCTTTATACCCATGGTGTGGAGCCTCAGGTAAGCGGGAAGGGGTTAGAGGATTGGAAGCTTCTGGAGGAAGTGGGCACCTGTGTGCTCCTTAGGATTCTGGGAAGCCTGGACCTAACACTAATATTTCAGTGTTTCAGGTTTCAGATTGAGGTCTTTGATCCATTTTAGAGTTGACTTTTTTTGCAAGGTGAAAGGTAGAGGTTTAGTTTCATTCTTCTACAAGTGGTGATCCAGTTTTTCCAGGACCATTTGCTGAAGATGCTGCCTTTCCTCCACTGAGTGTTCTTGGCCCCTTTGTCAAATATAAAGTGGCTGAAATTGCATGTACTCAACTTTGGGTCTTCAATTTTGTTCTAATGATCTATACGTCTATTTTTTTGCAAGTACCACACTGTTTGTATAACTATAGCTCTGTAATAGAGTTTGAAATCTGGTATAGTAATCCTCCTTGAATTGTTCTTTGTGCTCAGGGTTGCTTTGGCTATCCGGGGTCTATCCAGGGTCTTTTGTGTTTCCATATGAACTTTAGGATTTTTTTTTTTTCTAATTCTGTGAAGAAAGTCATGGAGATTTTGATTGGGATTGCACTGAATCTATATATTAGTTTGGGTAGCATGGCCATTTTTACTATATTAATTCTTCCAATCCATGAGCATGGGAGGTTCTTCCATCTTCTGCTGTCTCCCTCAATCTCCATCTTCAAAGGTTTAAATTTTTCATTGTAGCCAGGCGTGGTGGAGCACACCTTTGATCCCAGCACTGGGAGGCAGAGGCAGGTGGATCTTTGTGAGTTCAAGGCCAGCCTGGTCTACAGAGTGAGTTCCAGGACAGCTAGGGCTACAGGGAGACCCTGTCTCGAAAAGACAAAAAATAAAATAAAATAAAATAAAATAATAAAATTTTCATTGCAGAGATATTTAATGTCTTTGGTCAGGTTATTTTAATTTTTGTGAAGCTATTGTGATTGGGAAGGTATCCAAATACTCCTTCTCTAATTACTTGTTATTGGGATATAGAAAGTCTACTGATTTTTGTAGATTAATTTTGTAACCTGCAACTTTACTGAAACTGTTAATAATTTCTAGGAGTTTTCTCATAAAATTTTTTACATTCCTTAGCTATAAAATCATATCATCTCCAAAAGGGGATAGTTTGATCTCTTCTTTTCCAATTACTACTCTTTTAACTTCCTTCTTTCTTTTACTGCTGTAGCAAGAGTTTTAAGCACTATATTGAAAAGGAGCTGAGATAATGGGGAGACTTGCCAAGTTCCTAAGGATTTTTGCAAATATATTCATTAAGGATATGGGTCCTTAATGAAAAAGTTTTCTTTTTTGGTTGTATCTTTGCCTGGTTTTGGTATTAGAGTGATGCTGGCTTCATAGAAAGGAATATGGGAGATTTCCCTCTGTTACTATCTTTTTGGATAACTTAAGTAATACTGGTTGTAGGTCCTCATTAAATGTCTGATAGACTTCTGGTGTAAATCCATCTGGGCTAGGCTTTTTTTAATTAGGAGGTTTTGTGTTACTTTTTCAATTTCCTTACATATTACCGATATGTTTAAGCTGTTGATTTCTTCTTGGTTAAGCTTTGGTCATTCCCATGACTTCAGATATTCATCTATTTCTTTTAGGTTTTCAAATTTAGTAGAGTAAAGGTTTTTAAAGTATTCCTATATAATGTTCTGGATCCTTTTGCTATCTGCTGTGATTTCACCATTTCATCTCTAATTTTGTTGATTTGGAGTTGCTCTTTCTTTCTTATGGTTAAGCGGGCTAAAAGTTTGTCTATTGTGTTTATCCTTTCAAAGAACCAGCTCTTGTACTCATTGATTCTTTGTATTTTTTTCTTTGCTTGTATTTCACTAATCACTGCTCTGATTTTTATTTCTTCTTGTCTATTGGGTTTGTGATTCTTTTTTTTGTTGTTGTTGTCTGTTAAGTGTTTTGAGTTGCAATCTTGTTTGTCATTTATTTGTGCTCTTTTTTTTTAATGTAGGTGCTTAGAGTTAAAAAAAAAAATCCCTCATAGGACTTCTTTTAAAGTGTCCCAGAGCTTTCATTCTGTTGTATTGTCCTTTTCTTTTAATTCCAGGAATAGTCTTATTTCTTTCTTAATTTCTCTTTTACATTCATTCATTCAGGAGTGTGTTGTTTAATCTTCATGAGTTTGCGTAGTTACTTGGGCTTCTTCTGGTGTTGATATTAAGCTTTATTACATTGTGGTCTGATAGAATGCATGGAATTATTTCAATTTTTTTGGTGTTTGTTGAAGTTTTTCTGTGTTCCAGTATGTGGTCGATTTTAGAGAAAGGTCCATGAGGTGCTGAATAGAAAGCATACACTTTGGTGCTTGGGTGGACTATTCAGTAGATGTCTGTTAGGTGCTGTATCGTATTTTCAGTTCAGATGTCTTCTTTTTATTCCTTGTCTTATTGACTTGTCTAATGGACACAGTGGGGTATTGAAGTCCCCTACTACTGATGTATTAGGATTAATCTGTGCCTTAAAGTCTTGTAGAATGGTGTTTATAAAGTTCGGTGTGTATATATTCTTGATCGTGATATCTTAATTGTTCCTTTGAAAGAATGAAGTGACCCTCTATCTCTTCTGATTAGTTTTAGATTGAAGTCTATTTTGTCTGATATTAGAATAGCAACCCCTGCTTGTTTCTTAGTGCCATTTGCTTGGAATATTTTTTTCCAGTCCTTCACTTTAAAATAGTGCCCAACCTTGAAGATGAAATGGATTTCTAGCAGGCAACAAAAAGATGGATTTTCTTAATCCATTCTACTAGTCTATGCCTCTTGATTGGGGAGTTCAGAGTGCTGGGTGGTGTAAAGGATTAGGCCTAGAGGCAAGGTTAATTCATGCTTTGTACAACTAATCAGAATGAACGTTTTACACCAGCTCTGGGTCTCGTCTGGAAAATGTATGCATTCGGAAAATGGAGATACTACTAATAATACTAAACTCCCAAGGCTGTTAGAGGTACTGAATGAGTTAAGACTGACTCTTTCATCAGTGACTAGTCACATTAGTTACTAGTAGGCAATGTCCTTCTTCTCACTATCTTTTTGTTCACTTTAAATTTTTGTGTTGATCACTTCTTCTTGTCCTTTGTGTAGTAACTAATTTTCTTGTACTATATTTTTACTCATTGTTCTTTATGTTTCTTCCTTCATTGAACAGATTGGGAATATATTTGACATGTTTATTTATAAAAATAACATATATTCCTCAAATGAACAGACCCTCCTATAGTACATGCTTCAAATGAGCGAAAGAACAAGAGTACCCATTACATTCTCTGCAGCTCTACTTGACCCTTTCTGCACACTATGTCTTCTCACTGAGTGCCAAGTGTCTGAATGTTTCCTCAGACTCTTTATCTTCCAGTTGTCCTTATAATGTTATTCTCATTATTTGATTATTTAATTGCCTCACTGATCAAACTTGACCATTGAAATCTAGTTTAAGTGGGTTGTTGATTTCTTTACAACTTGGGCTTCTTTTGAAGAGCATTTGAACTGATAACCATAGCACCCTGATTGTTTCTGCCCTGATACAATAAAACAGCCATCATCCAAAAAGCATTTAATCCTCACAGTGGTGAAAATGGGCAATAAAAGGTATAAAGGGATTAGGGACCGGAATTAGACTCACTCTTATTGAGATCTAAATTCCTTAAGTTCCTAATTTATGTCTATGGTTGGGTTTCTGTTGCTTGCTCTATGTATTGCAGTTCTTATCCTATGCTTTCCACATAGCTATATCTATCACCAAAGCTTTGGCTAATTGAGTAATAGGCCACATTTTTATTAATATTTTTAAAAATTAAAGCTCATAGGACACTAAAATTCAGAATTTACAGTGAAAAAGTATACCCCTAATATACTTTCAATTTTCAGAATTTAGGAATAATAAAGTAGAAAAAATTTCCTTTGTAGCCAAAGAGTAACAAATTAATATGAAAAAAATGATTGATCTGTATCATGGGAGCAGAAACTTTTGTTCTTGTGTCTCTTTCCTGTTTATGTTTTTTCACATATGGCTTCATTTTCTGGTTGGGTACAACTTTTCTCTTTAAAGGACCAAATAAGCAACTAACATAAAATAATGCAGACATACTTGAATGACAGACTATAAAATAATCCAATGACAGAAGAAGCCCTTGGAAAAAGGGAGTTCTAAATAGTAACTCCATTAAAATTTTTGTTAACTTTCTCATAAGCACCCACAGAAAGATCAGAATGTGAAAATAGTAGATTTTGATATTAATAACATTTTGTGAAATGAGAATTATAGATCATATCCTATTACAAATACTCTACTTCAAACCTTCATCTAGCCCATATTGTCACAGAATATTTCATCCGAACACAAAGAATACACATTCTACTCAGGCACCCATGGAAGTTATTCTAATTAGAGCACATAATGAACTTCAATAAATATAGAAATTGAAATAATTCCATGTATTATACCAGAGCATGATGCAATTCATTGCTTTAGCTTATAATCAATTGCAAAAGAAGCTATAGCAACACACGAATTCACGGATATTAAACAACACATTCTTGATTGATGAATGGATCAAAGAAAAAATCATATTCCTAAAACTAAATAAGAATGAAAACACAACATAAAAAAACTTCTAGGACATGGAAGTTTTTAGTGCTAAGGTTTTTACAATAAAAAATCAGAAAGAGAATAAATAAATGACTTAGTGATAAAACTAAAGAATCTGGAAATCTAAGAACAAACCAAACCCAAACTCAGCAGATGAAAAAAATAATAAACATCAGAGCAGAAATCAATGAAAAGAAAACAATGTAAATAACTACTGAATCTAAGAGCTGGTTCTTTGAAAGATAAACAAGGTATACAGTCTCTTAGTGCAGCAAAGCAAAAGAAAAAGTTAAGGAAACCCAAATCATCAAAATCAGAGATGAACAGGAAAACATTACAATGGACACCAAAGAAATCAAGAGCATTATATGGGTTATTTTAAAAACCTATACTCTAGGGGCTGGAGAGATAGCTCAGCGGTTAAGAGTGCCAGCTGCTCTTACAGAGGACCTGGGTTCATTTCCCAGCACCCTCATGGCGGCTAAGAACCCTCTTTAGCTTCTGTTCTAGGGGAATTAGACGCCCGCTGCTTCTGACCTCCGCGGCATTGCTCGGCACGGGTGCACCAAACTACAGGCATACAGTACACTCATACACATAAAAAATAATAAATTAAAAAAACTTATACTCTTTTACAGTAGAAAATGTAAAAGAAATGGATGAATTTCTAGATTCAATCAAACCACCAAAGTTAAACCAACAAAAGGTCAACAATTTGACCAGTAACAGAGATTGAAAGACAAACATAAAGACTCCTAACAGAAAACAAGCCGAGTCCAGATCGATTCATAGCAAATTTTATCAGACCTTCAAAGAAGAACTACAACCAATACTGCTTCAGTTATTAAAAAAAATAGAAACAGAAAGATAATTCCCAAACTGCTTCTATGAAGGTAATATAATAATACCCAAACCAGGTCAAAACACAACAACAGAAAAAGAAAACTATAGAGCAATATCCTTAATGAACACAGATGCAAATTTTTTTCAATAAAATACTGCAAACTACATATGGATACAAAAGACCATCCACCTGATCAATTTGGTGTTATTTCAGAGATGTAGGGATACTTTAATACACATTAAATCTATAAATATAATAAGTCATGCAAATAACTTAAACACAAAATCACATTATTATCTTAATAGATGTAGAGAAGCCCCTTGACAAAAACCCAACATGTATTTATGTTAAAAGTCCTAGAGGGAGCCGGGCGTGGTGGCTCACGGCTTTAATCCTAGCACTTGGGAGGCAGAGGCAGGCGGATTTTGTGAGTTTAAGGCCAACCTGGTCTACAATGTGAGTTCCAGGGCAGCTGGGGCTACAGGGAGACCCTGTCTCAAAAAGACCCCCCCCAAAAAAAAAGTCCTAGAGGGAATTGGCTGGAGAGAACATACCTAAAGATACTTAAGGCTATCTCTGACAAACCCAGAGCCAGTATCATTCTAAATGGAGAAAAACTTGAAGCAGTCCCATTAAAATCAGGAACAAGGTCCTGGGAGCCTCTAGGTCTCTATTTCCATATGGTCATGTACCGCCTGCTTGGCTCTTATAATCTGTCTGCCTCCCCTTCCACAATGGTCCCTGCGCTCTGGGTGGGTGGAGTTTAATATGAGTCCTTTCTAAGGACTCTGCAGATTCTTATTCTCTGTGGTTGGCCATTTGTATCCTTTTGTGTTCATGCCACTGTATTGCATGAGGGAGCTTCATTAGTGAGAGTTCAGAGATGCATTAATATTCTCTCTACCCTTTGTTCCACAATGTTACATGAGCCTTGGGTGTAGAGGTTACATTGAACATGTGTCCCTTAGACTTGGGAAATTCGCAGATAATCTCTGTGTGTGACCAGTTGTAGAACTTTATAATAGTCTGGATTTGTTGCAAAAGAAGCTTCTTTGATGAGTGGTGACTGGGATGCTTGCTTAAAAATCTATAGGCCCCTGGGACTTTGCTCATAGGAATCTAAGGCAATGGTGTCAGCATACACAAGACCCATGCAAACTCAATCAGACAAAAAAATCCATCCCAGAACTGTGGAAATGAGCAGCAGGCCCCAATCTTAGCTGAAGAATTATTGGTCAGCTGATTATTTCTGGGTGAGGAAGAGCTGATCTTTAAAGGAGTGAGTCTAGGCAGGCTGATTAGACCCCACTGGATGAACTTGCACTGAGGGATATCTGGGGACCCTAACTAGACTCAATAGGTCTTAATGCAAATGAGAGAATGGATAAAATTCAGTGAGAGGGGCTATGGGTTGATGCCAGTGGGGAAGGAATGTAAAGATGAGTAAGATATTGTGTATGAAATACACAAAAATTTTAAAAAAATACAAAAAAATCAGGAAAAAGACAAATCAACTATCCCCACCCCTTTTCAATATATTACTTGAAAGTCTAGCTAGAATTATAGGAGAAGAAAATTAAAGGGGCACTAACTGGAAAAGAAGAGATCAAATTATCCATAATTTCAGAGGATATATTATATACATAAGAGGTTCTAAAAGTTCCACCAGAAAACTGCTAGAAATGATCAACACTTTCACAAAGTGGCAGGATACAAAATCAGTTTATAAAAATAATTTGCCATTTTATATCCCAAGTACAACAGTCAGAGAAAGAGATCATAGGAACACTCCAATTCCTAATAGCCTCAAAAACATCTAGGAATAAACCCAACTAAAGACATTAAAGATCACTACAATTAAAATGTTTAAATCTGGCCGGGTGTGGTGGCACACAACTTTGATCTACTTAGGAGGCAGAAACAAGGGGATAGCATGGAGTTCAAGGCCAGTCTGGCCTTCATACTGAATTCCAGGACAGCTGGGGCTAAAGGGAGACCTTGTCTCAAAAAGACCAAAAAAANTCCTCCCACACTCATGGATTGGTAGAATTAACATTGCAAAAAATGGCCATCTTACCAAAAGCAATTTACAGATTCAATTCAATCACAATAAAAATCCCCAATACATTTTTCACAGAAACAGAAAAAAAATCATAAAATTTAGGTGGAACCACAAAAGACACTGGATAGTCAAAGTGATTCAAACCAAAAAAGACAATGCTGAAGAAATTACCATACCAGATTTCAATCTTTTGCAGAGCTAAATCAAAAAACTCATGGTATTAGCACAAAGTCAGACATGTAGATCCATGGAACAAAACAGAAGATCCAAACATGAGTAAACACAATTGCAGTGACCTGATATTTGACGGATGCCAAGAATATACAGAGCAGAACAGTATCTCAAAAAGTGGTGTCAGGAAAACTGGTTCTCCACATGTAGAAGAATAAATTCAGAGCCATCCATCAAATCTGTACATAAATAAACTCCAAAAGGATGAAAGACCTCAACGTGAAACCTGAAATGCTGAAACTGTTAGAAGAAAATCTAGGCACTACTTACATGATATAGGTACAGGAAAGGACTTTCTAAATCTGACTTCAGTCACTAAGGAATTAACGTCAACAATCCACAAATGAAACCTCATTAAACTAAACAGCTTCCATACAACAAAGGATCAATCAAGTGAAGAGGAAGTCCACACAGCTGGAAAGAATCTTTGCCAGCTATACATCTGATAAAGGGTTAATATTTTTTTTATTGAGTGCATTTCATACAACATTTTTTTTGGTCTTTTCGAGAGAGGGTCTCCCTGTAGCCCCAGCTGTCCTGGAACTGACTCTGTAGACCAGGCTGGCCTTGAGCTCACAAAGATCCACTTGCCTCGGCCTGCCAGCCTCTGCCTCCCTGCCTCTGCCTCCCAAGTGCTAGGATCAAAGGTGTATGCCACCCTCTCCTCCCCTCCCCGGCTCATAGAACATTTCTTAATCAAATGTAGACTCATTCCCCCATCCATGTCCACCCCTCACGCCCCCCCCACTCCCTGCCAGAGCTCATGGATTCTGTCATACATGTTAAGTCCTGTCTTGCATCTTTTTCTCAGTCTTTTATAAACTTTTTGATGCACAAGTTTACTGTTTTGATCAGTTCTTTGAATAAGTTTTTCTCTCTTTTTTTTGTTCCAGTTAATTTTATATTATTCGAAAATATGAATATATACACTACACATGTAAATCAAAATTACAAATTATGAAAATAAACTTATAACTATGTATATATAAAAATATAAAGTTATACTTCTTTTTACCTCAATGCAACTTTACTGTTAAAATGTGAATCTCTAAATGTATTTTGGAATTAACCTAGAGGGTTAATTTTTTTTATTTATGCTTTGTGTATTTCATACATCATTTTCCAATTCAGTTCAGGCATATATCCCCTTCCCTTCCCCAACCCCACCCCTACCCATCCCAGATCATGCATTCTGCCGTAAGTTTTCTGCATCTTTCTCTGCTTTTTTGTTTTGTTTTGTTTTCATGTTTTTAACAATAAGTGATAATTTGTGAGTACAAGCATCCTTCATGTAAAACCAATTTGCAAGCAGTTGTGCCCAAACCCACACAGCTCAAGGTTCCCACCATCCAACAGAGGGGGCTTGTATGTTCAGTCAAGTTGATCAAATAGGTGCCCAGACTATGTTGCTCTAGTTTCACCATTAACCCCAATCAACAGTCCTTTACATTCTACCACCGCCCTCTTCCGCAGATTGTTCCCTAGCGTAGAAAGGGGCAAGGGTGGATGAGAAGCAAAACAGTCTCTTTCTGGGCTGTGTGTCCTTGGTCTCCTGGTCATTCTGGCTGTTTATCCTTTCATCATGGGCTGCCAGCTTGTCCATGAATAACTTTTCGATCCTACAATGAAGCACATGCAATTAGATATATTAGGTATTTAAACAGTACTAACTATAGAGCCGCCTTTTCCGATCCTACTAATGAAGCAACTCGCAATTAGATATATAGGTATTTTAAAGACATTATAATTGTTTATGGTAGGTTACTGGGGTATAGACACAGATGTTTGGATGGTATGATTAAATTCATGAATTACATTTTCTTCATAGTTAAGTATGGCAGGGTCTTCGTGTGGTTCATAACATCTCCTAACCATATTTGAGGATGTACGCTTGTGGCAATCACCATGGGTTTTCCTCCAAGGAGAGAAGCTAATAGCCAATTAGATATACAATTTGGGATATACAGACATATGGGCTGCCACTGCGGCACGGTATTTCCAGGCAGATGAGGTGGTAGCTGGTGCTGACGGAGAGTCTTGCTTGACTCAAGAAGACCCTATATTTGCTTTATGGTTTAGTTGGTCTTTGGTAACACCTCTGGCATTCCAGAGACCATCTGTATACTTGCAAGTGCGGGCTCAATACAAAGCGGTTCCCAGGTTTATATCAGGTCTTCAACAGCAGGGCCTTATCGCATCTCTTCCTGCAGATATCCCGTTTGGAGGCAAGGAGCCCTTACCTTTTGGGGGGGCTTGGATCCCTGGCCAAAATCTCCTTTGTAGAATAATCCAGTTGTTGATGTCAGAGCTCCTTGTTAATACATTTTGTTTAAGTGCATAGCCTTGAAGGAGACTTTAGCATTATATTTTGGTTCTGAATAGAGAATAAATCCTTTTCCAGAGTTTCTATGTCCATTAGTCAATGGAAAGAAGGCAGTTTACTGATTTTACAAGAGAATACCATAGCCTCTATAACAGCTGGCTCCAATCTAACAGCTGGAGAATGACCTGCACATCATCATATTTCTCCTTATTCTAATGGGGGGGGATTTTAAGAAAGTCCTCTTGTATAAAACCTTTGCGGCTCCTAGAAAGGAAGGTCGGTTAGGAAATCATAAAATAGTTGTTTTAACTAGTAAGATACACAGAGGGGCTTGATGTCTGCAGTAATCTGAGGCTTTTCTTCCCGTCAATGCCCAGAGGAGTCAAGCCTTCTGCTGGCACTTTCTGAAACATCCTACTCAATGCAAGAAGCTGGCATGTTTTCGTTCATCACTATTAGGTTGGTGATACTCTGGCCTGTTGGAACATACAAATCATTTCCCATTGTTAGTTTTAAGGTTTGAATTGCATGGTTTTTGATGAAAAAGTTTCATATCTATCTATACCCCTTGTTTATTTAAGGTTTTTTTTTTTGAACCCATGAATATACAAAAAAGCAGTTGTTTTTTATACATACCTATAGGGGTGGAATCAAGGCACAGATTTTATATCAAGTGTTCACCCATGCTTTTTTTGGGTTACTGTATGTGATAAACTTGGGAACAAAGTTTTATTTTTAAGTTAAATCTCCTATAGGTGAAGAGATTGCTACCAGGTGATACTAGATGACAGCAAAAATTAGAGAGAACATTTGTTTATACCCACCTCAAAGTAATTGTTTTACAGCTTTTAATTAAAGCTTAATGTGGACAACAGCAATTTATATCAACCAATTAACTCAGAGGCATTACCGTTTTTATCAGCCTCCAAACCAATGTTGTCCAATATGCACATATGTACTTTTACTAAGCCCTAAAACACCAATGTATCCCTTCACCACAAATAAATCTGACAAAGCATTAATCTCCAGAGTATACAAGCGGACTCAAAAAACAAAAGAAGAAAGAAAACAATGAAGCAACGCAGAAGAGGAGCAAAGACTGAACAGAGACTTCACAGAAGGAGGAATTAGAGATGACGGAGAAACACCTTAGAAAGTGTTCAACATCGCTAATAATTAAGTGAAATGCAAATTAAAACAAAACCACCTTAAATACCTACCACCTTAACTCAAGTAAGAACTGCTAGGAAGCAAATAAACAATGAATGCAAGTGCTGGAAGAGGTGTTGGGGAAGGTGAACATTCATCTATTGCTGTTGGGAATGTAAATTCATACACCCACTATGGAAACAGTGTGGATAACCCTTAGAAGACTCAAAATGATCCTTCCATTTGACCCAGTCAAATTGATACCACTCCGGGTATATACCCACAAGACTCATCTTACTGCAGAGAATACATGCACAGCTATATTTATTTGCCCACCGTTCACAAGGCAAAAAACTGGAAATCAACCCAAATGCCCCTCACTGACGATGGATAGAGAAAATGTGTACATGTACACATAGAATTCGATGCAGCATAAAGAAAGACAACATCATGAACTTTTTTTTTTTTTGAGTACAAGCATCCTTTGTTATGTTAAGTGAAGTACACAGTCCCCCCAGAAAAACAAACGCAAATGGTAGCCTCTCATATGTGGATTCTAGTACCAATAACCCAGTTTTAAGGTTTCTTGTTGGGAGTGATGCATATTTAAAAGAACAACAACAGAAAATTGCATCAGAAAACTGACTAAAAAGGTGACTCGGGAAGGGTGGGGGCGGGAGTGGGACACGGGTGTATATTCGATTGGTGCATGTTTAATTGACGTGAGTTCAACAAGTATCCAGTTTTGCCCAGACTCTGTCTAGAGGGTTAATTTTAAGAATATACAAAGAACTCAAAAAACAGAGAATCAAGAAAACATATGACCCAATTAAAAAAAATGGGCTACAAATCTGAACAAAGACTTTTCAAAAGAAGAAATAAAAAAGGCTGACTGGAGAGATGGATCAGTTGTTAAGAGCACTGACTGCTCTTGCAAAGGACCAAGGCACCCACATGGTGGCTAACAACCATCTTTAATTTCAGTTCCAGTGGATCCAATGTTCTCTTCTGACCTCTGTGGTAATTGCACTGCATGGGTGCACCTACCTACATGCAAGTAATACACTTGTACACATAACTAAAAATAAGAAAATATTTAAAAATAAAAATGACTAAGAAATTCCTTAAGAAATATTTAACATCCTTAGCAATTATGGAAATGCAAATTAAAACAACTTTAAGATTTCATCTTACCCCAATCAGAATGGCGAAGCTAAAGAAAACAAATGACAACAAATGCTGGCAAAGATCTGGGAAAAGGGAAATACTCATTTGCAACTGGTCAGACTACAAACTGGTAGCCACTGTGGAAATCAGTGTGGAGAATTCTTGACAAGCTGAAAATTGATCGATCATATGATGCAGCTATACCCCAAGGTATACCCCAAGGTATACCCCAAGGACTCAGTATCCTACAACAGACATGCTTGCCCAGTCATGTTTGTTGCTGCTCTTTTTACAACAGGAAATAGAAACAACCTAAATTCCCTTCAGCTGATGAATGAATCATGAAAATGGGACACATTTACACAGTGAAGTCCAATTCAGCAGTAAAGAAAAATAAAATAATGTAATTTGCAGGCAAAATCATGGAACTAGAAATTGTTATACTAAGTGAGGTAACCCAGGGTCAGAAAAACAAGCAATACATTTTCTCTCTCATTTGTGGATCCTAGCACCAAATTCTTACATGTGAGTATATGTCCCATTATAACTCCACAAGCCACAAAAATGGAAAATAACCAAGTAGGGAAAAGGGAAGAAGCTGAAAAGAGGAGGAGAGTAGGAGGCAGGTATTATCAAGGGATTAATGGGGAATGTGGTGGTACTTTAACTGGAGAGAGGGGGTTAAAGAAAGGCATAGACAGGAAAGAGAGATAAGTAATGCTGAAGGAGTGTGAAAACCAAAGGGAAATATAGTATTTAATAAGTCTACTGAGAAATATATGTATAATTGTGAGTGAATGTTTATGACTGGTGGCTGTCTAACAAAACTCACAGAGTTATTGGTTAGGGTAGTCTAAGAGACTCTCAAAATAATTCAGGGTATTGGAAGCCTCCTTTCTGAAGACTAGTTTTCACAGTATCACAAGATATTATGCAAGCTTGCAAGGGAGAAAGCCAATCAATGGCTTTAGAAAGCCCTAAATTCTATGAACCACAACAGCAACTGGCCCAGCAAACTATCTCTGTTGGTACAGTAGTGGTACTTTTATCTTGGGTGTAATCAATAGCTATCTAATTTGAATTAAATTCTGTTCAGTCAGAGGGAATTCATGTGTGGTACTGTAAACATGGCCAATAATACAAGGCTGGAGAATTCATAGACCCTAGATAGAGAAAAACCTAATTCAGTTACTTCCCTAGGTCAACATAATTTCTTACCGTATTCTAAATACATTTCCTTATATTTACAGACAAGTGTACCTATCACCATTAAAGAAGCTTCTTTTTGTAACATATGGAGACAATTAAAAAGTAACATAAGTTCTTAAATGCAGAGAATAAGTAACAGTGATGTCCCCAGCCGAAATTGACACCTCTCGACAGCTCAGGAAACCCTGAAGAAGAAATGAAAAGAATTTAAATGACAGAGGGACCAGACACCTGCTGCTATTGAGTGTATTCTAGACATGATAGGGATGGTGCAAATTAAAACACAGTCTAATGAGATCTGCATGATGACAACATCAGTTGACATGCCAGAGTGGAAGGGGAAATATCATTTTGCCCCACCCCAAGATGAAAAGCTACAGGCAATCAGTGGATGCTGAAGGAGAAGGGACAAGGGAGAAGGAGGGGGATCAGCTGTCTCCAGACACTATATCCCTGAGAGGTTCTCTAACCCCAATTGGATAGCCCTAAACACAAGAGCAGCACTAAATGGACTTTATATATGTGTGCGTGTGTGTATACTTATAAATGTATGCATGTATATGTAAATATAATAAAGGAAACAACAAGAAATTGAGAGGGAGAAGGGGACATGGGAGGAGTTGGTGGGGGCATGGAGGGATGGAAACAATGCAAAGACAATGCTCATATTTGAGATTTTTAAAAATAAAAAAAAGAAAAACAAATTTGAAATGCCTACCTAAACTCAAACCAAAATACATTTTATCAGCTCTGTATTAAGTGTTCTTCTGAAATGAACACTTTGTTATGTATTTCAGATTCAAATTTTTATTTATAAACAACTTTGCAACATGCATTTCCATTTCCTAAACATCAGGGTGACAATATCAAGTACTTTAACTTAGTCAAAGAGACATGGTTGTGGTAACATGCACATTTCAACATTTATTTACCAGCATTAGAAATCCAAATTAAAAAAATTTAAATTCTTCAAAAAAAAAAAAAAACTAAAGAAATTTTAATTAAATTTCCTGCTGTAAGCCAGATGTGGTGGTGCAGGCCTTTAATCCCCTTATTATAATGATGGTAATACTTTATAATAATACTTTATATTATAATTTTATTTATATTACTTTATAATATGATGTTTTATATTATAATAATACTTTATAATAATACTTTATATATATTATAATACTTTATTATAATGACAGCAAATTACCCACAATTATATATAAATGAAAATACTATATTATAAAATATAATTAAAAATTAAACAATTTTTAGTTAGTAAAACATCCTTTGATCTCTTTTACAGAAAATAGCTAAGAATATGCTCTGCCAAAAAGGTAATGTGATTGGAGACAAAAAAGAACAATGAACAGCACCTGGGAGGCAGAAGCAGGCAGATCTCTGTAAAGTCAAGGTCAGCCTGGTCTATACTGTGATTTCTAGGCCAGCTGGGGCTACAGGAAAACCATGTCTCACAAAGTAAAAAAGAAATTAAAAATCCTGCTTTAGCACCTACTGACTGTGTGACTCAGGATAAGTGTTCCGAATCTTCATAACTTTTCATTTATTATGGAATAAATGCTTTAATCATAAACATTACTATCTCTTGCAGTCTGTGAAAATGATTATTAAATGGATAACCCCATGGATTTATTGTATTATTCTATAATGCCCTTCTTTCCTGTGCAGAGTGTCAGTACAGTAGTTTTTTCCTGAAGTGCAGTGAACTGTGATCATCCCTGAGGCCTGGCATTCTTTTGACAGACTTGGGACTCCAGTGGAGTGACAGTGTGAAGGTACAGTGGAAGAGAAGGGAATATGAGTTCCCTGGATCTCAGATGATCCCTGCCATTTTCCTTGATTTGAAATAGAATCTTACTTGTCATAAGCAAAATATTAAGCAAAATGGAAAGAAACATGGAATTATTTTGTTCAGTAAAACTTTGAACATAAAAATCAATAAAATATTTTTTTTGTTAGCTTAGTTAGACATTCACAGTGCGAGCTAATTTATTGGGACTCAGTAAGACGTTGCTGTGAGTTAATTTAGTAAAGCTTTTCAATACCATTATTGCATATTCACCATTATTCCTCTAGTTGTGCCTGTGTCTCTGTCCTTCAAGGA
Source organism: Rhizomys pruinosus (assembly GCA_009823505.1). Taxonomy (NCBI): domain Eukaryota; kingdom Metazoa; phylum Chordata; class Mammalia; order Rodentia; family Spalacidae; genus Rhizomys; species Rhizomys pruinosus. The sequence goes on along the minus strand of VZQC01013915.1, from coordinate 3,354 downwards.
TTGCCAGGAACATTGGCTTGGAGGAAATAGTGATGGCTTCCATTAGTATCAGGATAGATAGGAAGGGTACTTGAGGTTTGATAATTAAGTTCTTCATAGCTAATCCTATACAATTAGGCTGATGGTCCTCATGCCCTTAGCATTCAAATGGATTTTTACAGCTATATCGACTTTTTTGTTGATCTTTGGTACTCTATGAATTGAATAAACCTCTAAAGATTTGTGGGAAAAGATACTAAGGTGCAAATCACAAAAATATATGTTTTTAAGAAAATTTGTACATTACCATCTCCTTTTCGATGTATTTAATTATGCTTTTGCTGTTTCTGTATTCTGATATCTCTTATGCAATGAAACCAAAGCTTAGATTTAGGAGTTCTTGGTGTCATATTTAAGAAGTTTTTTATAACAGGGCACGGGCAGCTGGTGCCCAAGCGGCTGCAGCTGTGCAGACCAGTGTTTTGGCCCAGAGGGTTCTGGATGCTGGAGAGCTGAGGTTTGAACTCAATGCACAGGAAGCAGGGCAGCTGGTGCCAGAGTGGCGACACGGACTACACAACTCACATTGGAATACAGGCAAAAGGCAAACCACATGCCAAGAGCACAATAAAACTACAATATGGGAAAAGTGCAGAATAACTCCACACCAAACTCTATGGAGCATGTGGAGGACTCCTACAATGGGATCTTCCTATAGGTAACCCAGGACACAGATCATAGAATAACAATCACAGATATATTCAAAGAAATCATAGAACTAAAGGGAGAGAATGAAAAACTCAGAAAGGACCTAGAGAATGACAAGGACAAACTTCAGAATGAACTAAAAGGAGAAAATGGCAGACTCTGCAAAGAGCTAGAGGAAAAAAATGACAAACTCCAGAAGGAAGTGGAAACACTGAAAAGATCCCATGCTGAAATGAAAAAGGAAACCAATGAGTGAAACAAGGAGCTACAAGAAAAGATTGAGAAGCTCCAAAAAGAAGAGGAAATAGTAAGGAAAACACAGGAAGAAATGAAAAAGGAAATCAAACCATCATCCAATCAAAAGGAAAGAATGGGAAAAAGCCTCAGAAGCAGAATGGAAGAAGCAATAAATAAATAAATAAATAAATAAATAAATAAATAAATAAATAAAAAATCAGACCTAGAAGATAACACAGAACAAATAAAAAGCTCAAGTAAAGACTATGAAAATTTTAAAAATACACAGGAGTGGAACAACCAGGAAATGTGGGACACTATGAAAAGATCAAACCTCCCCATCATAGGGATAGAGGAAGGAGAAGAATCCCAAGAGAATGGTATTCATCAGATTGTCAACAGAATAGTAGATGAAAATTTCCTCAAATTAAAAAAGACAAACCCATACAAATACAAGAAGCACATAGATCGCCAAATAGACTAGACCAGAAAAGAAACTCCCCCTGCCATATCATAGTTAAAACACTAGATGCCCAAATCAAAGACAAAATTCTGAAAGCCACAAGAAAAAAACAAGTTACATATAAGGGGAAACCTATCAGAATTACAGCTGAATTTCAGTGCAAAGTATGAAAGCAAGAAGAACATGGATCAAAGCATTTCCAGTGCTAAATGACTACAAATGCCATCCAAGGTTACTATACCCAGGAAAAATGTCGATTCTAGTTGAAGGAAAGAGAAAAATCTTCCGTGACATAAACAAGAAAGAATACATGTCCAGAAAACCAACTTAGAGAGAATACTTAAAGCAATTCAAAGGACAGAGAGGAGCAACTACCCCCAGGCACCTTGAAAGAGAAATTAACAAAAGCAGAAATGCAGAAGCAGAAATCTAGATGAAAAATGCAAATGGATAATAAGGTGAAAGGAAGCAACATACACCTCTCAATTATAACCTTAAATAATAATGGACTCAATCAAATGGCATAGACTTGGAGAATGGATTAGGAAACAGAATCCATTGATGTGCTGTCTACACGAAACTCATCTCACCCTCAAGGATAGGCACCAACTTAAAGTGAAAGGATGGAAAAAAAAATATTTCAAGCAAATGGTACCAAAAAGAAAGCTGGAGTTTCTATTTTAATATCATATAAAATAGACTTCAAAGTAGAAGCAATTAGAAGAGACAAAGAGGGCCATTACATCCTTTTCCAAGGGAAAATTAACCATAAAGACCTCACAATCATGAATACATATCTACCAAAGCCCGGTGAACTGACCTTTATAAATACAACTCTACAGGACATCAAGGCACAGATTAACCCCAGCACACTCATAGTAGGGGACATCAATACCCCACTGAATCCTTTGGACAGATCAACCGGACAAAGAATCAACAGAGAGACATCTGAACTGAGCAATACAATACGGCAAATGGACTTCACAGACATCTTTTGAATATTCCACCCAAGCACCAGAGAATATACTTTCTACTCAGCACCCCACAGAACATTCTCCAAAACTGACCACATACTTGGACACAGAAAAAACTCAAAAAATACAAAAAAAATTGAAATAATCTCATGCATTCTATCAGACCATAGTCCAATAAAGCTCAATATCAACATCAGGATAAGGCCTGCTATCTACATGAACACATAGAGACTAAACAACACACTCCTGAATAATGAATGGGTCAAGGAGGAAATAAAGAAAGAAATAAAAGCATTCCTGGAGCTAAAAAACGATGACAGTGCAACACAACAAAACCTATGGGACACTTTAAAAGCAGTCCTAAAAGGGAAGTTTATAGCCCTGTGTGCCTACATTAAAAAACCAGAAAGAGCACAGATAAATGAGCTAACACTGCAGCTAAAAACACTTGAAAGACAACAAGAAATAAAACTTAAATTGAGTAGTGATGGTTGTAAGAGTCTTTTGAAAGTATTTTATAGAATTCTGCTGTGAAACCATCTGGAGCCTTGGAGCTTGCTTGTTGTTTGGGAGGCTCTTTATTATCAGCATCAATTTCCTCATTATGAATTGTGTTGTATCTGGTTGTTGGGTCTGTTTAAGCGTCCCGTCTTTTCTTGTTTAGCTTGCGATTTCCAGGTTTCAGTATTCATCTCATTTCATCTTAGGTTTTCAAATCTAGTAGTATAGGTTTCTGAAGTAATCCCTGTATACACGTCTGTCTGATCTTTTCCATTGTCGTTGTGATACTTTTCCCTTTCATTCAGCAGATTCTATTGATTGGAGTTGCTTCTTTTTCTTTGTTTAACTGGGCTAGAGGTCTGTCTATCTTATTTAGTGTTCTCTCAAAGGAACCAACTTTTGTTGATTCGATGATTTTTTTGTCTTGTTTTCTTTGTTTCAATTTTCTTTAATTTCTGCTCTGATTTTTGTTATTTCTTCTTGTCTCTTGCG